>VZTG01005166.1:57118-262558 GCA_013397845.1 Melanocharis versteri | reverse complement strand
CGGGTGGGGGAGCGTGGGGAGCATCGTGGCACGGGCATCATCATGGTGAGGGGACCATCCCAGTGTGTGGAGAACCGTGGTGTGGGGAGCCCCACTCTGGCAACCCTGGAAGTTCCTGGGGAAACAGGGAAAGGCTGGGAAGAGGCTGAGCGAGCCGAGTGAGCATGTGCGAGGTGGAGGGGACACACCAGATAAAATCCCAGCCGCTTCCCAGGCTGTGCTGGGAGAGGCTCAGCAGAGCTTTGCCGGGGCCAAGACCACCTAAGGCTGCACCAGTGCCCCGGTCCTCAGCGAGCGCCTCGCATGGGGCTGTATCGGTTAACAAGAGCCTGATTATGCAGGAGACGTTTGAGAAGGATGATGAAATTTTCCTCCTCCTCCAGAGCCCTTGGGCCACTGGCCAAACCTCCCAGGCATGAGACAGCAAGCGGATGAGCTAAGATCCTGTGTGATCATCCCTCATGTCTCAGAGGAGCCCTGACCTAAAGATCATCGCAGAAATTCAGAAGTTGCCCCCCAAGCCCCTCTTCCTCTGCCTCGCAGGGTCGTGCTGCCCAGTTATGTCCCCCAGCTCCCTTGGGAGGTGTCATGGCATGGGTTTGACCCCAGACTGGCACTGCCTTGTGCCAGTGGCAGCCTAGTGCTGCACCAGTGGTGACAACGGTGCCCATTTCCAGCCTGGCCCTGCTGTCACTACATGGAAGGGGCAAATGCCAAAACACAACTGGCTCCTCCATCCCACGGCCGAGGCACCCAGGGACAACCCTGGATGCCATGGTGTGTCCCCATGCATGATGTGGCTTTCTTCCATCATCCAGGGGCCCTGGGTGTCCCCTGTGTCCCTGCCCTGGAGGATGCCCATTTTGGGGTTGCAGCCCATTTGTGGGGCCCATTTTCTGCCTGCACTGTGAGATACGATGTACTCAAATCTATACAATATCCCCCCCAAAACACAGGTATGGGGCAGGGCATCACTACTTTAGGATGGACATTATGCCCCAGGGCCAGATCCTGCAACATTTGTCACCATGGCACCCCGATGGCTGCCAGGGTCACCCTGACCTTGCAGCTGGGGACACACAGGTGTCCCCATGGCTATTATTACCACGGCGTTGTTTGGCCAACATCTCCTGTACTGGAAGTCCAGCGCGGGACATCCAAACTCAACCCTTCCTTGTGTCAACACCCACAGTTCACCCCCGCCAGGGATGTGGCAGGTGCCCAGGGGTGCCACCAACCCGTCCCGGGGAGCTCGAGGGGTGTCCGGGCCCGGGGGCAGGGTCGGGCTCGGCGGGGCCGGGAGCTGGGCTGGGGACGATGTCCTGCGCGAGAGCGAGGAGCTGTGCACATCTGGATTTCTCACGCTTGCGTTCAACATCCCTCCCCAACCAGATGGCAAAAATAAATAAATAGAATAAATCACAGCCTCCTGACATAAATCGGGAACTCACGCCCCGGCTCTGCGTTTCATGAGTCTCCCTGGAAGACAGTCAAACACAGGCGAGGACTATGGGTTCACTTCTCCCCTGTGTCGGGTCATTCCCAGTTAAGGCTCATTAGCAGCAGGCTGGGGATTAACTCTTCCTTCCCTGGAAACGCTGGGACGAGCCCCTAAAATTCCCCAAGTCTCTTCCTCTACCCTCCCCTGAGGTTTTGGAGTCGGGGCCGGCTCGTGCCATCGCCCCAGCGAGGCAGGACGCGCTGCCCTGCTCATCCCAGACTCGGGAGAGATGGAAAGGGCTTTCAATTACCTCAGCCAGCGGCTGATCCCACCCAGCCGGCGCCCCGGGGAAGCGGGCCAGCCCCGCGAGCCGGACCGGGAGCACCGCGAAGGAACCGGCGCTGCGGCTTCCCCAGCGGCACCGGCAGGACCCTGTCAGCGACTCCCCTTCGGCCCCAGGACCAGAGAAACTATTCTGGCTGGGACGAGAGCCAGGAGGGGCTCCGGGGAGCCGTCCGTTGCGATGGGAGCGATGCCCGCGCCCCGATAACGGAGCGGCCTGACCACGGGCCCCGAGCGGCGGGTCAGCGCTGCCTTCGGGGAGCGGGATACGTGAGGAGCTGCTCCTGCCCGCGGTGAAGTCAGTGCCGCTGCCTGGGTGTGACTGACTGACCTCAGCCCTTGGCCCCGCGGCGCGGATCATGTGCTGCCTGACGCCGCGCGAACCCGGCCGGACGGGCCCTGCGCTGCCCCGGGGCCACCGGCCAGACGGGACTTGCCGTCCGCGGGGGCAGGTGCGGGGCTGGGGCACCGCCGGCTGCGCGTCCCCTCCGCGGGGCGACCCGTGCTGCATCCGCGGGGCTGAGCCGGCGGGAGCATCCCAACCGGGGCTGACCTCGCCGGCAGAGCCGCGGGTGGCGGTCCGGTCATTCCCTGAGAGGTCCCAGGTGGGGCATCCCGCCTTCCCCTGTGCGCACCCAGGCTGGGGTGGGACCCACGGCAGAGCCCCTTCCCCATCCAGGCGTCCCATAAAGCTCGGCACTGGCCAGACGCGTTTGGCTGGTGATCTCCCCCAGCAGGTCCCAAAGCCGCGTCCCCGAGGACGGGAACATCGCATCCCGAGGGCCGGCTGGAGGCAGGCTCCATCCCAGGCTGGCCGCCGGCCCGAGCACGGAAAGCAGAGCCGAGCCCATCTGAAACGCATTCGGGCACTGTTGCTGCAATAGCAGATGCTCCTGCGGGTCGCCGGCCACATCACAGCTCGGCGGAGCGGGAACCGCACGTTCACATGGGAAGAAACAGTCCTTGTCCCAAACGGCTCGAACTCCTAATTGGGGACCAACCGTGACAAATAAACAAGACAATGGGCTAGAGGCGAGACGAACGCAGCCTCTGTCGCAGGACCCGGCTCCGAGAGCCTCCCCCGTGCCCAGCAGGGGACCTGGCACAGGCCCGCAAGAGCCAGGGGGAGGGCAGGGGCCAGGATCCGGACCCCCCGGCAGAGCCACTCTGTGTGACACCGCTGGAGCTCGGGGCTGGCTCGGGAGCAGGATGACACATCCCCAGTGGTCCCCCGAGACCCTGGTCGGCAGCTTTGCTCAGCAAGTGTTTAGTCTCATGGTGAGTGAGCTTTGGAGCGGGGTCAACTCCAGCCCTGTGGAGCTGCTGGAGAGGACTCTCCTGCTGCACCCCAACGTGGGGCTGGCTGGGGAACCCTCGCACGGGGCTTGGAGACCCTTCTCCCTGGAGGAGGGGATGCTTTGGGCTGCCTTGGAGCGACGGGCGGGGCCAGCCCCGATCTGATAGCGGAGTGATCTCGGCACAGCTATCGCCCTCCAACAGAGGCCGGGGCGCTTCCGCAGCCCCAGCTGCGCTTGGCACTGATAGAGGAGCCTCGATAAAGTGCTCAGTGCCCCGGCCAGACCTTCAGCACGCAGAGCACCCGGTCATCAGTGTCCAAAAGGGAGTGGACATCCCAGCTCTTCCATCCCTGCTCTGCTCGAGTCTCATGGGATGTGGAACTCGCCTTGCAGACTGAGTCCAAAGCCCAAAATTCAGCAGGACCTGTGTGGTTGAAGTTGTTTGAGACATATCTGCTTAACAAGGCATTACAGATAGCCTGAACCTACATAATTCCTGGCCATGAGGGGAAAATCAGGGCTCAAGGGAAAGATCTCACCTAAGGAAAGGGAGAGCACTTCGGAACGAGGCAGAGGGCTGGCAAGGGTGAAGAGGTGGGAAGAAAAGTGCAAGCAAATCCCAAGCAGGCTCCAAGAAGAGCAGGCAACACTGGGAGAGACCCACCAGGACAGAGGGGATGGTGGGGAAGGACCAGCCCTGGGACTAAGCAGGAGCTGTGGCAGGTGCCCAGGGTCCCTGGAGCCAGGGCTGCAGAGTGGGCACACACCACTGAAGCCTCCTGTGCCCCTCCTGCTGCTCCAGTTGGTGGCCTCCAGCCCTGTGGGGCACAGGGGGCTGTGCCACCTTTGGCTGCACATCAGCACAGCTCTGGGAGAAGATGAGCCCCCGCTGTCCCTTTTCCCACCACGACTAACTCAGTCAGCAAAAGGAGTGGAGATTCCTGGAGAAACAGAGAAAAGGAAAGCAAAGATTTCTCTCGATCTTAAGGGGAGATGGACAGCAGCCCTGACTGAGACTGGTGGGTCTGTCCCTGCAGCGCCCACCTGCTCTTTGCTCTCCTTACATGCTCTGACCTCAGGGAACTGCAGCACTTGCAGCCAAGTGGCACTGCGGGGGAAGAGGGGGACGCTCCCAGCTAAAACTGGGGATGTCCCACCGTTTATCTCTCTGCTCAGGGCTTCACCCAACCCCAGCTGGACCCCTCTGCTGAGGACACCCAGCCCATGCCCACAGCAAGGCAGGGATTGAGCCCCGATGGGCACCCTGGGTGTCCCACCCAACCTGGCCGCACCTCCCTCACCTGGCTGAGCTCACCACGGGGATGCCAAGCTTCCCCCCCCCAGCATCTGGGACAGGTTTTAGGGCCAGAACGTTGACATGTTTATTGCAGCAGAATGAAGCGCTACCTGGCCTGGGTCACGCTCCCCTCTTGTTTCCTAAGAAAACGAGGTGTGCGTGCAATCCCGCCGGGCGAGCGTGTGCGCGCCTGTGGCTGCCAACCAAATTTGACTAAGGGCCCGAGGCTCCAGAGATAGGAAGTTCCTACACGCCTTGTGAAGACAGGAGCGGGAGAGGAGCGAGCTCCAAACGAGGCCCCACGGCAGCAGCATGAACCCAGCCCTTAAAATCCACCGGAGATTCTCCTCCTCCGCAGCTGGGCACTGTGAGGCACAAACCTGCTCCTAGAAAGATTTCTCCTTGCTTTTTTCCCGGCCTGGCATTTCCCACATAGGCTCTGCTGTTGGGGCAGGAAGAATAGCGATGGGTGGGTGAAGTCTGTCTCTTCCTGGCAGCCCTGGTGAGATGCCTGCCAGGCTCCGGGATGGGGTTTTCCATGCGGAAGCTGTGGTCACTCCACCTCAGTGTTGCCAAACTCTGCTGCCAAACACTCCACCTTGGTGCTGCTGTGTGTCAGCCTGCTGTGGGGCAGCACTGGCTCTCTGAGGTGCCCATCACCCTGGGCTCACAGGTCACCCTGACACCTTTGGTGCTATCCCCCCAGCACCATCGGTCACCACTATCCTGACACCACTGGCCCCCATCACCCTGACACACAAATCATCCCAGCCACCTCCAGCACCAGTCCCCATCACCCCAGTACCATCGGTTCCCAAAGCCCCAACAACACCAGTCCCCACCACCCCAGTACCACAGGTCCCCATCACCCCAGTACCACGGGCCCCCAGCATCACCAGTCACCAGGGCACCAGGAGCTGCAGCCCCTCAGGATTTACCAGTCCCTAGGGACAAAGTGAAAGGCTCTCTCCTTTCCTAACCCTGCTGTAATTAATATCAAAGCTTCCTTCACCCCCTCCAGCACGCCTGGGCAGAGGGGCCCAGCCCAGCTCCTGGTGCCGGTGGGGAGAGCTCCGCAGCCCCCACCCCGGGCGCATCCACATCCTCGCATGCTCGCCTTGCCGCCAAGCCCGGGAGGAAACAAGCCCCAGCTGTGCCTCTTCACAGCTACTGTGACCGGGCTCGTCCCCTAAAAGGTCTCGGCCGAGCGGCGGGAGGGACCTGCCCCACCGTGCCGGAGCCGGGGCAGAACAAGCTGCACTCCATGGATTGGAGGTGCAGGGTGCAACCGGCTCCCCACGCCCCGCGCGGCAGCCCCGTCCTGCCTCACCACGACCTGTGAAAGGCCGGGATAGGACAGGTCCCATCCCGCGTTCCCAGGGCTGGTTCCGCACAGGGCTGTGTTTACATGTCCCCGTGCCGGCCCACATCTGTGTTTATGTGTGTGTTTCCGTGCGGGTGCGTGTGGCTCCGTGTGTGTGGCGGGGTTTCTGGGTGTGTACGGGTGTCTCTTCGCGTCGGGGTCTCAGTTAACCTCTTAGAAAATGAAAACAAGCCTGGAAGCCTGGCAGCTGTTCCCGAGCCCCGCTCCAGCACTGCTTCCAGACAGACGGTAACCGCAGGTCTGATGACCGAGCACACACACGCTTCCCTTCGGGCCTTCTTAATTGCGCCGTCAGATATTCTGAAACAAAGGAAATTAAAGACTAAATTGATAGCAATAAATATGTCACTGGAGCAACGGGAGGCAGGCAGCTCCCCGGGCGGCTGGGAAATGGCAGTAGGGAGGGAGAAGGGGATTGGGAGCCGCTGAAACTGTGGGCAGGAGACCAGGCTTGGTCAGGGCTCTGCCGAGAGTTGGGTGGGCATTGGCAGCACCGCTGACCCCGGGAGAGGCCTGGGAATGCTCCAGCACAGACGGGCTGGATGGCCACGTTGGATTTCTCATGGAAACTTGCATAGGATCTTGCCAGGTCCCAGGATTTTTTTTTTTCCCTTGTCTTTGCCCAGATTTTCTCTAAGCAGCTCCTCTGATTCCCTTCAGCTGCCTGCACGCGAGCGCTGCAGCAAATGCCTGGAGAGAGGTGGGAGGAGAGATGCCACGCTCTCCCAGGGGGCACATGGCTGGTGGCATCCAGCCAGGGGGGACCGCTGGGCACAGGTCTGGTTACCTGCAAAGGTGTCAGCACCAGTTTAGGGGCTGAGCTGGATGGGGACCACCAAAATGGTGCTTGAGGATGGGATGGGAGAGCACTGGGAAGCAGAGCTGGTGCAGGCAGGCTTCAGAGCAGGGACGAGAAGGATCTGGCAGCAACTTTGGCAGGGGCCGGCAGGGCACGGGAACCACTCTTACCCTGGCCACCAGCTCATGGGATGAGGTGATCACTTTGAGAAAGCCTTGACCCAGCCCGGGAAACAGCCTGGCAGAGGGGCTGGAAAAGCCCAGCGCCTGCTTAGCCTGGAAAAGGTGGAGTGGGAGGTGCAGGGGATGTGGTGGAGCAGGGCAGAGCGATCTGCTGTCCGTCACCGGAGGGTGGGACAAGACACTCCGGGCTTTGACCACAGCGAGAGACATTCAGGAGAGATTTCCTTATGGGATCGCTGCCTGTGGAAGAGCCCCAGGAAGAGGCAGGACAGGGATGCAGAGCAGGCAGCTCACTCCCACGCAGGAGCTGCTCACCGCAGCATCTCCAAGCTTCACTCCCCAATTCCACAGACTTTCTCCCAACCTCAGCTTCCCAGCTGGGATGTGCAACCAGCTCGGCTGAGAGAAGATGGAAGCAAGAGCGGCTCGGACACAGCCAGGATGAGGGGTTGAATTCAGGCAGCAGAAAGCCTTTGCTGGGCTAAATCCCTTCTGGAGCCAGAAGGTTTTTTGGCGTCCTCACAGCGGTGTCCGGCCTATTGTGGGAAAGCACTGAGCGCCGATCCCAGCGCTGGAGGCAGTGTCACACGGCTCGCGGGGAGTGCTGCGGAACCAAGGCACTTTTGGCTGAAAAACATCTTTCCATAACCACAGGGGAGGAGAGAGCCAGCTGGGCAGAAAACACAGGCAGGGCAGTTCCCTAGAAATATCCAAACACCTCCAAAAAATAACCTGAGGTAGCAACTGTCCCCAGCCCCGTGGCTGGATTCATCCCGTTTATATCTCCCAAATCCCGTGGCTCTCCCCACTCTGCTATTCCACTCTTCGGGCGCAATTCCTGCCGAGTTCCTCGGGCGCTGATCCAAAAGGCAGCTGGGTGTCCGTGCGGCACCCGCAGCCTTTTTGCTGATGGGCACTTTGCTGGGGCGGCTTCCCTTCCCGGAGCCGGAGGGGAAGGAAGCGCTGCCGGCGGGGCTGGCAGTGACCCGCGGCGCTGCCAGCAGTGGCTCGACGTGTGGCTGCCACTTCCGCTGCTCGGAATTGCGAAGCCGCTGCCCCGGGGCACTGCAGGCAGCTGGCAGGGAGGGACAGGCCAGGGCGCTCCATCCCAGCCTGAAATCCTGGCCAGCGGCCACCTGCCATTCCCGCCGGGATGTGCCGGGTGCCAGAGGCAGGCGCAGCCCCGCGGGGTCAGCCCGCAGCTCCCGGTGCCGTGCGCTGGGAGAGGGACAGACCTGCCCATCAGCTGGTGCTGGCACGGGGAACCTTCAGGTGCTCAGCCTGGTCTGGAGCCCAGGAATTTGGTCCAAGCATGGAGCATGGGGCAGCCCTGAGGAGCAAGGCAGGAGGAAAGCACTGTGTGGAATCCTGCAGTTCCCTGGAGCTTGAGCACCTCTGAGCCCCAACTGCAGCTGTTTTGGGGTCCATACTGGGACCAGTGTTATTTACTATCTTCATTAGTTATGCAGAGGAAGGGATCGAGGGCACCCTCAGCAGGTTTGCAGATGACACTGAGCTGAAGGTGCAGTGACACACCCAAAGGACAGGGCCACCCAGAGGGACCTGGGCAAGCTCAAGCAGTGGGTCCAAGGGAATCTCACGTGGTTTAGCAGGACCAAGTGCTGCTGCTGCACCTGGGCTGGGGCAACCCTGGGATCAATCCAGGCTGGGGATGAAGGGATCAAGAGCAGTCCCGAGGAAAAGGACTTTGGGGTGCTGGTGGGTGAGGGCTGGCCATGCCCTGGCTGTGTGTCCTGGGATCCAGAAAGCCCCCCTGCCCTGGGCTGATCCCCCAGCGTGGGCAGCAGGGGAGGGGGGATTCTGCCCCTCTGCCCTGCTCAGGTGAGACCCCACCTGCAGAGCTGCCTCCAGCCTGGTCCTTCCAGCACAGGAAGGACCTGGATCTGCTGGAGAGAGCTCAGAGGAGGCCACAGATATTCTCCAAGGGCTGGAGCCCCTCTGCTGTGAGGAAAGGGTGAGAGAATTTGGATAGTTCATCCTGGAAAAGAGAAAGCTTTGGGGTCACCTAATTGTGGCCTTGCAGTGCCTAAACAGAACCTACAAAAAAGACTTTTACAAGGTTGACAGGACAAGGGGCAATGGCTTCCCACTGCCAGAGGGCAGGGAGAGATGGGATATTGGGAAGGAATTTTTCCCTGGGAGGGTGGGGAGGCCCTGGCACAGGGTGCCCAGAGAAGCTGTGGCTGCCCCTGGATCCCTGGAAGTGGACAAGGCCAGGTTGGATGGGGCTTGGAGCAGCCTGGGATAGTGGAAGGTGTCCCTGCCCCCTGCAGGGGGTAGAACAAGATGAGTTTTAATGTCCCTTTCAACCCAAACTATTCTGTGATCCTATGAAAAGAGCAGAGAAGGCTGTTTGATGCTGCCACCCTTGATGACAGCTGAGTCCCTGGATCCATGAGGATCCTTCCTGGCTGTGCCACACTGGGAAGAGGATGGAGAGGGGCAAGGCAGCTTCTCTTTGAGTCTAAATGGGAAAGCACCAGGAATCAGAGCACCTTGGGCAAGGGGAAACCCAAGGTCCTTCCCCACCTTTGTTCATTCACGTCCATGGGTGAAACATCCCAACATTCCAAGGAAATCACTCCACTGCTCCCTGTCCCATCACAGAGCAGGCTGCAGCCCCGCAGTCCCACGCAGCCTGGCTGTTCCCATATCCCCCTCCTTCTTCCCCAGGTGAGCCTCCGAGAAGGAACTTCCCACCAAGAACAGACTTGCCTTGCTCCCAGCGAAGGGAATCTGCACCCTCGCTTGGCTTAGGAATTCACTGTTACTCAGAAGGGATCCAGCTTTCTCCGTAAGCTCCTGCCTGGCGAGGGGCAGCTGCCGTGCCTGGCCTCCTCTTCCTCCCGGCCCACGCAGGTGGGGGGGGTGCCTGGCACAGAGCTCCTGCTTTTCTGAGCAAAGGAATGTTCCTTGGCTGTGGGAACAGCAGCAGGAGAGCAGGTGGGCTCCCAGGAATGAAGTGTTTTTCCCTCCTGCCTTGGCTTGAGGAGGCCAGCGCTGCCCTTGCCGTGTCCTGGAAGCAGAGGCTGGAGCCAGGGGAATTTTATCACCCTCCTTTACCTGTTGTCTTCTTCAGAAAATACCACAGATAAGGCTCAAAAACCAGTCCCCCAATTTAGTGTGGCTCCTGAATGTCCTCGCACAAATCCTCCTGAGTCAGTTTTTTCAGCAGAAAACCAAGTTTCAGAGGAACAGGAAATAGACACCAAAACCACCTGAACATGACCCAAAAACTCAGCCCCCCAGTGATTCCCGTCTCATTCCATCTTTGCTCCACTGTCATACACCAAACCATCTTCTCTCACATCCACCCTGTGAGCCTGCCTAGGGCAGGCTGTGCTCACCCAGGGAGTCCATACACAGCTCCCAGGAATGCTGCACACACTGCAGGATTCACGGGGATCAGTGCTAATCTCCAGACTCACTAAATCCACAGAAAGTGGCTCTTTGTTTCTCAAAAAATCTGCACAAATACTGAAATCAGCAAAATCCTCATCCTTCCTGCACCAGTAAGCGATGGCTAAACATTATTCTAGATCAAAGGAAGATGGGAATGGCTGGATCAGACCTAAAGCCCATCCAGCCCATCTCTGCCTCCGGCAGTAACTCCCAACAGATGCTCCAGAGAAAGCTGCAAAGCCTCCTCAGTGCACAGACACAAAACAATGTCCCTGAGCAGGACTTATGATCATCCCCCACAAGGGCACAGGAGCAAGTCCAGTGGCTTTGCTGGTCAAGACCAGTGGGATGTAGGTGGGATCCACACCAGCTCATTCAAAGACCAGTGCTGGGGGGATGTCCCTCTGCAGTTAACGGAGAGAGAGATGAAAGGCTTCCTTCAGTGATTCAAAAGGAGAGTCTGTTTCCACTCTGAATCACCCTGGGAAAGAGCTGATCTCTCTCCATCGACCAAATACGGAGTTTAGGGCTGTTGGCCTTCAGCCAGAGCTCTCAAACACCTCAAATTGGAGTGGGTGCACCAACAGAAAGGGTTTCAGCTTCAACAACATCCCTCCCTATGCGCCTCTCTTTGATGCCTCCCTCAAATACCAAATGTCACCACTAAGGTGCAGATCACAGGAGAAAGTGAGATGGCACCCAGCAGAGCGCTGAATTTAGGGAAAATTAATTTCCCAAAGCCCTGCTTCACAATGCTCTCCAGTAATATTCCAGACTAACAAAGGAAATTCCTCACAGAAATCTACACAGCACCAGAAACTGCAGAGAAGCATCTGTTGAGAGCACCTTGAAGAACTGAGCTCTGTTAAATCACTCCTGGCAGAGTTGTGACCTCAGGAGACTCACTTCCACTTTGAATTTCAGCTTCTCCCTCTTTATAGTGGGCATAAAGNTCTCAGCACAACCTGTGCCAGGGCGTCCCCACCCTCCCAGGGAACAATTCCTTCCCAATATCCCATCTCTCCCTGCCCTCTGGCAGTGGGAAGCAATTCCCCCTTGTCCTGTCCCTCCCTACATGAGATGTTCAGCCTCCTTTACAAAGCACCTTATGACCTGTGGATGCAATAGGTGCTGATGGATTAATGGAATTACTAATGGAAAGAAGGGGAAGTACCAGCTGGAAAACCCAAGCCTGCCCACGGGCAGCGTTTCCTGCCACAGTGATGCACACGGGGCTGGTGGTGACAGCAGCAGAGCCGCTGTGATGTAACACATCCAATGCCCCGGAGCTCCCGGCAGCTCCGTGCGATCCCGGCAGGTCTGAACAGGAGCCACGGCGTGCGCGGTCCCACACGGCGCCCTCAGCCCGGCAACGCGAGCAACGAGGCGCTCGTGGAGGGACTACAAAGGCACCCTGACATCAGCAAAGCCACGGCACGGCCGCAGGTCTGGCCAGGCCCACGCGCCGAGCTGCTCCTGGAGAGATTATCAAAGCACTTGAGTCACGGAGCCTCGCTGACCGGCACTGAGCGCTGCCTTTGTCCGGCGTGGAAGGATGCCCAGGCGGACAGATCTGACTCTCACATCTTGCTCTCCTTCCCAACAGAGCTTCTTACACAGCATGCTCTGTTGCTGGGCTATAGGGAATTTTTGTCCTGGCTTTCTTGACGTGATCCTTTTCAGACAGAAAATCCTGACTCATGAAGCCGTGACGTTGAATGTGCTGCTGTGTAAGGCCTGACACAATGAGACACTTGGCACCCGCTTGCTCCGAGCCCAGCCAAGGGGAATATATGCATTTTTAAGAACTGAATATCCTAATTTTTTACTTTTAAGGAATAGTGAAGCCCCAGCAATGCTGTAGCAACGAGGGTCACCCAAACACAGTCAATGTCTCCCACTGGATAGTTAAAAAAAGTGAAATGAAAAAATAATGGTTTTCCCTTTTCTTTTGCAATCAGTGGCCAAATATGCTGCTGCTCTTCCGGAATGAGCAGCTGCCAATTCCAGAGGAGAAAATTTGTAGCCAAGTAGCTCAGCTCTTACGTTCTCTCCAAGAGCCTGGGAAAAAGGAAAGGCGGCCAGCCAGTCGGCTAAATAATTTTTGGAAATAAGTAGGTAATGGCCCTCCAACACACCACTGCCATGGCAAGTTTACTTGCAGGCTGACGTCTTTTTTTAAAGCAGAAAACTGACACATCCATGTCAAATCCTTGGATGTCCTTTACAGAAACACTGTGAGTTGACAGTGGGTCAGATTTCCAAGTCACCAAAAGCTTTTAAGAACACAAAGCTTCTCCAGAATTAACGCATGCAGCAAAGTATCTTTGGATGAGCCCATCTGGCCTTAGCCAAAATGTACAGAAATACTGGGAGCTAGTGGTTTTCTTTTTTTGGATATTCCAGCTCCAAAGCTTCCAGTTAAACTCTCTGTGCAGCACTTTGAAAATAGAAAGAACACAGTGTCAGGCAACTGGCCTGATTCCTTTTTTATTTCAGTGTAACTCCAGTGCTTTTGCAGGGAAACCAGGTAACAACCGTCAGGAATGGGAAATATTTGATTGTGTACAGGCAACTCGGCTGTGCCTGGATGCCCTGCTTGCCAGCATCTCCCAGGTGCTGAAGCATGCACTGATTTGCCATGGAATAACACCAAATTGTTTCCAGGGAGTTTATGTGCTGTGCTACAGGCGCTGGCTCCTCTTGAACTTGGTCAACATGGCGGTTTATGCCAGAACAAGAGGTCCTTGTCCCTGCCCCATGGATAATTCCCCTTCCACCCTCATCAGCTGTTGGCAGTGGGGGGAGCCAGGTCAGGGGAAGCTTCTGGATGAAAACTAACCCAACCCACAGGCAGTTGATCCACGCTTCCAGGAGAACACACAGGTTGTAACTAGCTGTGCTGTCCCTTCCCAGCCCTTTGCTTCAGGGACACAGCTGGGAGTCACCAGAGCGCTGCTGATGTGGGATTGTGCTCCAGGAGGAACGAACAACAGCAAGGGATTGCCTTCAGTGGATAAAATCCAGTCTTCAGTTAATGTCAGGGAAGATACTGGGACTGGAACATGGGGATTAACTTCCATGGTGAGACCCCACCCGCAGAGCTGCCTCCAGCTCAGGAGTCCCAGCACAAGGAGAACATGCAGCTGCTGGAGCCAGTCCAGAGGAGGCCACGGAGATGCTCCAAGGGCTGGAGCCCCTCTGCTCTGGAGCCAGGCTGGGAGAGCTGGGGGTGTTCACCTGGAGAAGAGAAGGCTCCAGCGAGACCTCAGAGCCCCTTCCAGCGCCCAAAGGGGCCCCAGAAGAGCTGGAGAGGGACTGGGGACAAGGGATGAAGGGACAGGACACAGGGAATGGCTTTCCACTGCCAGAGGGCAGGGTTAGATGGAATATTGGGAAGGAATTGTTCTCTGGGACGGTGGGGAGGCCCTGGCACAGGGTGCCCAGAGAAGCTGTGGCTGCCCCTGGATCCCTGGCAGTGTCCAAGGCCAGGCTGGACAGGGTTTGGAGCACTCTGGGCTAGTGGAAGGTGTCCCTGCCCATGGCAGGGGGTGGAATGAGGTGAGCTTTAAGGTCCCTTTCCATGAAAACCGTTCCGTGATTCTGTGCCTGGAGAGCTGTAGCAGAGAACAGCTGGAGATGTGTGAGCAGACTTCAGCATGTTTTTGCAGGTAGGTTTTTGCATGTAAGCAGAGCTCCTTCACTCTGGAATTATTGGTTATTAATGGAGCTGCATCCTGCAATGCTGTTTTAATAACACTGAGGAAGCACTTGGAAACACCCAACAGATCAAACCCCTGTAACACAGCTCCTGCAAGGTCTCCTCAGATGGTTCCTGCCCCAAAGGCCAGCACTCTCTGTGTGGGGGAAGAGTGGGAGGGAGGGAGTCCTTCCCTAAACCGCTGAATGCCCCCACACTGCAGGGTCTCCTGCACCCCAGTGCTGCTCCTCACTCACAGGCACATGCAGCTTCGTTTTTCTGTCTAGAGTGAACTTTTAAGGAAAAGTATTCAGGGACAAAAAGCAACTGTCCCCCTGATTCTCCTACAAGGCCCTGACCCGTGTCTGTGCCTCGACCACCTGCTCAGGCTGACATTCAGGGAGCTGAGGCTGGCAAAGGCTTGGGCACATTCTAGCCAGCTCCAAATGCCAGTTTTGTTTTCTGGAGACACCATTTTCCTGTGTTTTACACAGTCTTGCCCTCTGTTACTGAAAAAAGGTCTGTGTGTGATTCAAGGTCAATCTACCGCACAAAGGACTTGGTTTCCTGTTATCAAGCCCAGACTTTCATCAGAGTAAACATCCCCTTGCTGCACGTCCTGTAGAGAAACACAAGTAGCATGAACAGAATACAGCATGACATGCTTGGAAAAGAAACCAGTACCTCGTATTTGCCTCCCACATCCCCCTTCTCCCTCTGGTGTTTGTCCAAAGCCCTCCAGGACTGGGCTGGGTGCTTTTCTTATAAACAGCTACGAACCTTCCTGAAGGACGTTAAATCATAGAATTATGGAATAGTTTGGATGAGAAGGGACCTTAAAGCCCATCTCATTCCACCCCCTGCCATGGGCAGGGACACCTTTCACTATCTCAGGTTGCTCAAAGCCCTGTCCAACCTGGCCTTGGACACTGCCAGGGATGTGAGTGCTGAATCCACTGATCACAGCCAGAGTATTCGCATTCCTATTTTTCCAGCGTAAAGCCAGCTCCACAGCCAGGTATTCACACCATCAGCCAATCGATTCTGCAGTAGAACAGTGGGTCATTGATGCTCCGGGAAATGCCAAACAGGCCTGTCTGGCACATGGACGCACGGGGCGGCGTTTCCTATGGAAAACTGTGAGCCTTCGGAATCTCAGCCTCCGCTTAAAGGAAAGATCTACATGCCAACCAGACTCAAATTAGCCTTGGAAACTGATTCTGGAAAATGTGCCAGCTCAGATGCAAATCCCTCTTACTTAACCTCGCGATGACAACAAAAGCCTGGTGAAATTTTACTCATCCGTTAACAGAAAAGACCTTGCCCGGTGACACGCGTGGGTGGGATTCCAGCAGGGTGACATTATGCTTTTGGCACGAGGGCCTTGGCCCCCAAGAATGGCAGCCCTGTGGCACGACAAATGCAGGCCACAGCCACATACTTTACCTGCTGACTCAAGGGGAAGAATGCAGAACCTACAAAAATTAAACTTCCAGCCAAAATCCCGAGATGGTAATCTCACAGAACAGCCCCTGGGGTAAAAGATTGATGATTACAATTACACTCAGGAAAGCACTGGCTGATTTCTAAACACCTTCAGAGCAAGGTATAGCCAAGACATTCCAGCGGGGTCACTTCCTAAACCCACTGGAGGGAAAACATAAGCACTCAGCTCACTTGGACAGTGATTTTTGTTTCACCACGATGGATAGAGGCCCCTCCATGCTCCATTAAAATCAATGTCAGAACTCTCCTGTTTTTAGCACGAACTCATCTTCATTTCTCCTGCTCCTGGGTCATGTTTCGTTTCTCCTCTCTGCCGTCCTTCCAAAACTGAAACAGCAGCAACAGCGATAAGATCAGATGACTTCCTAGATCACACATGGCCGTGGAAATCCCAAAAGAATCCTCTGTTTTCAGGTGAAAACCAAATGTTGACACCTGTCCACCTGCTTCCCGCACAGCACCAGGGGCTGGGGTTATTTTCTTGTCGAGGACAGGGTATTTAAGGATGTGGTTGAGACGATGCGTTTTCTGTTTGACTTCAGTTTGACTTTCAGTTTGAAACAGAGACTGCTCTTCTTGTTAAACGCCGTCCCAGAAAGAAGGAAGGATTTCCAGAAGCCCCACTCACCTGGCTGTGGCTTGGCAGGTTGAGGATATCCACACCACAGCGACTGAAGAGCCTGCGGTCGCGATAAACGGGAACAGGTTCCCCTTCTTTGCTGGTTTTCTGAAAAACGCTGGGGAGCATTCGCTTTCCCCTTACAGAATGTTCCCAATATTCTGGTTTTTTTAAAGCAGCTTTTAATCTTAATTGCTGTTGGAATCTTTGGGCAATCAAAGGGAGGATGGCTGTGATTCTTTGTATTACTCACTGCTGCATTAGCACCGGGATCACATATTCATTTATTTTGGTTGAGGAGGTAACAGTCTCCTTTCACTGCACGCACACAATTACTGTAAGCATGCAGGGGACTTGCCAAATGATGCATGAGGGGAGGAGGAGAATCTTTGAAGAAAATTGTTCAAACGTTATTTAGTTCACTAATTGGCAGGGGACCGTTACTAACGAATCGCTTCTGTTTTATGTCAGTAGTGAATCAGGTTGATGATGTGTAACATACATTAAGTCAGTTAATGAGTATTAACTAGAAATGCGACTGAAACACTAGAAAAAGGGTTTTTCACCTTTAACTAACCAAGCAGAATCACCAATAAATAAAAGGATATGTGTAAGTGGCTTAGATGATTCCAATCTGCAGTGGAAAGACTTTTCTTAGAATCTGATGGTAACCACAACTTTGTGGGAAAAAAAAAATCAGACGCTTACTGTGGCACTTCATCACCACTTGCCTTACTTCTAACCAAGCCTGAAATGAAAATGACTAAAAGTCATTACCGTAAAATAGCTGATTAGAACCCAATGTGAACTGAGACAGTGAGTCCTGGCCCTGGCTACGAGACCAGGGCATCGCAAGGCCAGCGAAGGCATGTGTTGACTTGGTGGCTGTGTGTGCACTTTCACTGGGGGACAGGACACTTGGCATCTCCCAGCCTGCACCAGATGTGCCCCTAACCCTTGGGAATCACATGGAGAGGAGGGCGATTCCCTTGCTGGAGCAGCCATCTCACAGCCATGCTTCACTCTCACCTCTGTGTGTGACCCAACAGCACGACACAGCTTTGGGTGCAGTCAGGGCTGAAGGAATGTAGCCCTCAGAGCACACCAGTGCCAGTGGGAGGTGACAGCAGGCCCACGTGCAGAACGTGGCTCACTCGTGTTTGCCCCTGAGAGCAAACACTGTTACAAAACCCGGGCAGAAGGAAAGTTTCTGGCTCGCTCTGGCATGTGAACAAACTGGCTTATTAGGCCACAGGTGCAAAAATGAGAACACGGGAGTGAAAGGATAAAATGCAGAATTCCTGTGTTCTGCAGGTTTTGTGAAATAGGTATCAGGCCATGGAACCTGCCAGACACTGCGGGGGGCTCAGGGACAGGCAGGGGTCTGTTTGCCATGGGCCAAGGGGGGACAGCTGCAGGATTGGCATTAGGATTGCAATCCAACACTCCACTACCTGGAGAAGGAGGGTGGCAGAACATCTCAGGGGGCTCAGTCTGGGCATTACCTCTGCTCAGTCAGGCAGGTCCAGCCTGGCTTTCAACTCAGGCTTTTCGACTTTCTGGCCAAGCAGAGTCAAAGCAGAAGGGAGATGTATCAATCCCATCTCCTGGCAGCTTTAGGCAAGGAAAGATCACTGTTCCAGCAGCAAGGAAGGGCCCTGATATCTGCAGCCAATCTTGGACATTGCCACAGCACATGACAGCTCCAGACTCTATGGGTCAGATATTTGTCATGTGTTGCTCTCATTACCTATATTTGCCAGGTGCCAGGTACCTTTCTTACTGCTGGTTCTAAACTGGGTGTGTTGCAACACAATTTGTATCAGATGACTGCTGAGCCCCTCGGCACATGGTGGGTGCTGGTTTAGAAATAAGCTGATAATACGGTCATGGCAACACTACTTGCAGAGTCAGAAAGAAAACCCTAAACATCCAGCACCAGCAGAAAATGTGTACAGATTAGTTTATCTCTGCACTCAATAGAGATAAGACCCCTTCTTTGAAAAAAAAATCTAAGCTCCGGAAACAGCAGAAAGGATGAAGTTAAGCACAATGTGGTGGATCATGAGACATGCGGCCTGCTGGCATTGATACCTTAGAGTTCATCTGGAAATAATGCCATTAAATAGGGGTGACAGAGTGGCACAGGAGAGTCCAGCCCCAGAGGAGGGGATTTATCCAGTGAGGGGCAGGGTGTGTGAGGGAAAGAGGCAGAAAGAAGCACACAGACACCACTCATGCAGAATGATAAATCCTCAGCTTTAGAACATCAAACAAGTGCAGTTGGTTGACAATGCCATGACAATTCTGGTGCTTGTTGTCCCTTAGAAATCCAGAGTTTTCACGAGACAAATAAACATGCAGAAATACACATGGGAGGGGGAAGAGTTAAACACTGGTCTGCACCAGTCAGATGACAATGCAAACTCACACCTTCCAAATGTATTGTGTGTCAGAACGAACATAATTTCCTGCCGTTCAGAGGCAGCTTCTCTGGTTCACTGACCTTCCTTTTCTTCTCGGATCCTATTACCTCTTCCTGGCTGAAGGCAAGGTTCAGGAGGTTTATCTGTAAGAACCATCAGAAACAGGGATCGTTATCGCAGGGCACACTCCTGCAACATGGGTTAAAAAGTGCAGCTTCCAAAACTGCCATGTGTGTGCCTGAATCCTCTTGGCTTTGCTCAGTGTGATCCTGTTCTCCAGAAAAGCAATTAGGCAAGGAATCAAAACTGGAGTACTGGATGGAGTTGGGAATGTAAGAGTTGTGCAAGCAACAGGTTCAGCTTCAGGGACAGAGAATGGGTTTGGTGGCACAGGGAATAGGACCCATCTCCCCATCAGTGACAGAAAATAGCAGGAGCTAGGAGATCTTTGAGGAATATTAAAGCTGATACGGCATTTGTTTCTCCACCAACCTCAGCTAATCATAACATATGGAAAAGAAGGGGGCACTTAGGTCAAATTCGCGGTCACAGCCTTTCAGGAGAAGACACACAGTCCCTCTGTTTGTACATCAGGGAATTCAGTGTGAGCTGGTCAATCCCAGGCTTCAAAACTACCTCTGAGTTTGTGAAAAATAACTAAGCCAAGCAAGCTTTTTTCCAAAAGGCTTAACTTCCCTCTAGAAAGACACAAACCTCTCCCAGAAATACTCTGAGCCTGCAGACCAAGAGCTTAAAAAACACAGATAAATATATGTGAGAATATAAATGAGTCAATGGAACAGACACTTCAGACAGACCACAGGGAGATGGACAGCCAGGACGACAGCTGAAGTGTTGGCTGTGCCAGGGGACAAACTCACTTATCCTTCTTATCATGTCACATATTTGCATTTCTACAATAATAATCTGGAGCTGCTGAGAGCAATGTGTGTTGTCGCCCACCCAGAAGGGACGCAGCACAGTCTGGCAATGTGGCCTCTCTCTGGAGCTGAGCTGAGGGGACACACCACAGCACAGAGCTTCTCCTCCAAAACAAAGTTCACTTGGATGACAGCGAGGTGATTGGAGAGAGAAAGGAGTGCTAAGAGAATTCCTGCTCGCAAACAGGAGTACCTCCCTCTAGTGTCACTGCAAGGCACGAGGAACCCCGGAACTGCAGCAGGAGAAGCACAAGGAGTTAATAAAGAGCTGTTCCAGAACACATCCGGGGATGAGTACAAGGTCTCCAGATGACAAGATGTGGTCATTATAGAATTCCCCACTCACGTCACCAAGGCTTGCTTTCCATCTGACCTTGGAATGAGGCTTCGGTAATCTCTGCATAGCAATGGGCTTTCTAATGTGTGAAATAGCTCTGATTAGGGATTAACAGCAAAATACTTTGAAACAGCCTTACTTTGCCTCTCTATCGTGTTTCAAATTGTTTTTCTTCCCTCCTCTTCATTATGAGCAACACAATGTTGCTTAATGCAAAAGTACAATTTCCTTTCCCAAAAAACAGAGAAAACAAGAATGTGCCAAAGTGGGCTGGGCAGGTTCTCCCCCATCCTGCACAGTCAGGCTGACAGAGCTTTCCAAGGCTGCCCAAGGTGTGTTTGCTTGAGGACAGAGCCATGAGTGGCTCTGTGTTACAGCTCCTCACCTGATATTCAGCTGCTTCAACTGGCATTTTTGGCAGCTATTTACTTTTCTCTCCCTGGCATCGTTTTAACCTGCCTGCTTCCTTTTTTTTTTTCTTTAAGTGGAGGGCCCAGAGGAGGAAATACTGCATCCAAAATCTCTGCAGAGCTAACACAGCTGCAGGGTTTGTACCCTGTCCTGCCGGTCACACAACAAAGCAGGGGCACAATTCCCAGTCTCCCAGCCCCATCACCTGGATGAGGCAGCTCTCCTTCTGTTTTAGCCAAAACCCAGCTAGAGCTGGTGCTTTAATTTCCTCTATTGAGGAATGGATCTTCCACAGCCCAGAAAGCAACTCAGGGAAGGTTTTACCCCTTTGTTATTCCTCCAGAATTTCCTGCATGGATGGGATACTTGTGAGGTGGAGAAAGAGCCACGATGAGCAGCAGCTTGCACTCCAGCTCCCCGCAGTTCTCCTGCCCTTTACCACAGGCAGCACAAGCACCTCGCAGGAACCTGAGATGAGGAGTGAAAACATCCAAGGAAGCCATGGAGGGCTCTAGAGAAGCCCTATTCACCCATGCAATGAATCAGATGTCAACAGTGAGAGGTATTTCACCGAAGCCAACGTGTCCTGGCCTGTCCCTGCCCAAGCTCACGTAGGAGCTCAGAGCCAGGAACAGACCCCAAGTCCAACTTCAGCTCCCATCCTTAACCAAACACTTCAGCTTCTTCCCCAGAAAAGCTGCTCTAAAGGGGATTAAGTGAGATCCAATGTGTGCTTATTTGACTTGAAGCAGAAAGTAAACCTCTTCAACGGTGTGGTGAGAAGCAGGAAATCCCTCCCATTGATTAAACATACAATCAAAGCCTCCAGAAGTTCATTAATTCTAATTTTTCCCATATACTGGGATGCTTCACTTGAATAACTGATGTCAGAGCTTGGGCTGTGAGAACGTTGCTTTTCCTCTTACACAACCTCAGCCCCACGGATGAGCCAGGAGCTGTAAAAGCAGGTAGGATAAGGTGCAGCCCCTTGCACCCTCACCCTAAAAAGGGACCATGTTGACAGGTGGGACAAATCCAGAGCAAGTAGCAAAGGCAGCAGCAGCTCCGTGACCTCCTGACTCTGAATCCAAGGCAGAGTTCGAGGTCTGGGTCATACCATGAACACACAGTGAGTTTGAATCTCCTGTTTTACTACGTGTAAAAAAGCAATATTTTGCCGCAGGAGTTTTCCTGTAGAACTACAGCTAACTTGTGAATCATACAAGTGTTACTAATTTCTGGCATAAAACTCACAGGACAGCTGCGTGTTGTCTGGAGAAGATATCAGGCTAAAAATAGATTAGACTTAGATTAAAGCCTTCCCAAGGCAGACTGGTGGACAAAACAGAGTGAGCAGACCACAACCACACTGCTATTCTTAGATAGACACAATCAGGACCCAGTTTTGTGCTCTGCAATTTGCAATCCCCAGTGTCCCCACATATTCCGGCCAAAAATTCCCAGCATAAATTGAAGAAAATTTACAGCTCTTCTGACATGTGTTTTGCTTCCCAAAGCATCCTATGCAGAACAGCTAAAATTGCACAAGAGCATTCGGCTGTGTCCCTCTTTGTCCCTGGCCTGCCCCATGCTGGGGTTTGGCACTTGGCAAATTTTATGCCCTCAGAAGAGTTCCCTTTGTCCAGGACACGGAGGGTTTTGTTTGGTACCTTGTAACTACCCTGACAAATTCACAAGCACATGAATGTCAAAAGAAGTGCAGTTCCATCGAGCAAGCTGGAAGAATAGGGACTGAGATACAAGACTGAGCTGCTGAAATAAGGCAAGCGACCCTCAGGTGTCAGGACAACACAGTTTGTGCAGGGGACTCTCAACATCAGGGATGTTAATCAGAGTGACCTGAGGCATCCTGCGATTTCAGCTGCAGCTACCACTGACTCAACAGTGCAGTAAACTCTTGTCACTTCCAAAAATCAACCCAGTGACTCTTCAGATTGGTCCCCTAAGACCTAATTCCTGCCTGCTCACTGACAGGTGGCTGCTCTGTGCTCCCAAGCACAGCAAAAATCCAGGGTCACAGGACACATCATGGTGTCAGTGAAAGGATGTGAGGAGATGGACACGAACTGAAACCACAGAATCACGGATTCCCAGAATGGTTTGTGTTGGAAGGGATCGTAAAGCCCATCTCATTCCACTCCCCTGCCATGGGCAGGGACACTTCCCACTTGCCCAGGTTGCTCCATGCCCCATCTAACCTGCCCTTGAGCACTTCCAGGGAAAAACAAGAAATTCTATTTAAACGTAAGGACAAACTTTTAATTTCTTTACTGTGAGGGCAACTTTCACACAGTGGTGAAAGTCATCCAAGGAGGTTGTGGACCCTCCTTCCTTGGAGATATTCACCACCTGAGTGGACAAGGTCCTGAGGATCGTTTTCCCTTTCCCTGTGCTCTGAGCAGCTCGGGTGGCCCTGCTGATCCCCAGCTGCCCCTGCTGATCCTGGCGGCTGCGCAGGGCTGGCTCCGTGGTTAAACCCCAGCACTGGGCTCCCATCAGTTTCCAGTGGCATGGTCACACTGACATCAGTGGAATCCATCCTGATTTCCATCTGTGCAGGAGGATCACTGTGAAAGCCAACTTACGCAGGTGGAACAATGGAAGACCCTCAGTGTGGTGCTGCTGTGGAAAGTTGCCACGTTTTTGTGCCCCAGAAACCACGCCAACACATCGCTATCACCAGTCCTCTTCCTTTTCCTCAGCTCCTGATAAAACCTTTGTCATTCAGTGTCACTCTTTCATCTCATGTCCCATTCTGCACCTTGTGTGTCTTGTAGCTTTTAAAGGACTAAGGAACAGATCTTTCCAGAGTATAAAAAAATGCTTCAAAATTCCTGTTAGAAGACAAAATTATCAGTATCTCTCCTGCTAATCTCCTCCAGGGCCCTCAATCACACTGTCTACTTCCATGATGGACATTCTCATTGCTGGATCACAATCACTTCCCAGAATCCTGATTCCAACTCTGTAACTGAAGGGAAAAAGACAATGGACACTCCTCCTTCCTACTAGGCTGCTACCCAGCAGCCCCTCATGGGATATTAGATGTGTCCAACCTTAATTTATGTGGATTTCTCTAGAGGGTCTGGCTTCTAGAATGCACAGCATGAACACATGGAATGGCAGCCAGCACGGAAGCGCCACGTCTTCCCGCAGATGTCCCTGGGGGAGCTGCCAGGGAAGTTGAGGGTGTAAGGGTTAAATCTCCCTGGATCTGCGGGGTGACAGGCCTCACCTCTGCATGCAGAGATCACTAGGAAACTGTTTCCAGCACGCTAGACAGGGATAACTCATGGAAGGGATGAATGGCCCCAAGATACAGCTAAGGATCTGACGTGAACTGAGAGAAGCCAGGAATTTCCTGACCTCCCTGTCTCACTCCTCCCAGCATGGCTTGACCTCACAGGAAGGAGAGGCAAGCTCATCTCTGAATCTTTCTCTCTTCATTGCTTGGGTCTGTGTAGCTTCAGCTGGTTTGGAGGAGAAAATGTTCTGGGAACTTCTCATCAGATACAGCTCTCTTGATAGACAGACAGAGATAAACCTTGCTGCTTTTTTTCTCTTCTGCAAAAGTTCAAGATAATGACATTGCCACAGAAAAATGCTTTCCTATTGCTCTGCACATGGCAGGTTTCATCCTTCAAGTGCCTTCTGTAATGGCACTTCTGAACGTGGTTTGCCTGGGAAAAATCAGACAACAAAGGTCTTGATCTCCAAGCTGTTGTTCTGCAGTTGAACACATTTGTGCTTTCTGCCAGAAAGAAGCTGTGTACAACACTGCAGCTCAGCAGGGCACAGGAACCATGGAATGGTTTGGATTGGAAGGGATCTTAAAGCTCATCTCACTCCATCCCCTGCCATGGGCAGGGACACTTCCCACTATCTCAGGTTGATCGAAGCCCCATCCAACCTGGCCTTGGACACTGCCAGGGATCCAGGGGCAGTCACAGCTTCTCTGGGCACCCTGTGCCAGGGCCTCCCCACTCTCACAGGGAACAATTCCTTCCCAATATCCCATCTAACCCTGCCCTCTGGCAGTGGGAAGCCATTCCCCCTTGTCTTGGCACTCCAGACACTTGTTCCAAGTGCCTCTCTGGCTCTCTTGGAGCCCCTTTGGGCACTGGAAGGGGCTCTGAGGTCTCCATCAGGGTAACTGACACTGATCCCTGGCACACCAGACAGATATTACTGCATCATCCATGAAAGTCTGTGTCCACACTGGCTTCCATCACTGCCACAGTCCCTTGGAGAAAGAGCACATGGCCAGGTAGCCAAGTCTTCCGCACAAGGAGCAGCAGCTGGAGGCCAGATAGACTGTCCTCTGAGGCCTAAAGCAGCCCTGATTCACAACACTTAGGTATGAACCTCTCCCCAGACATCTCAGTCGCAGACAGCTCCTGTCGGGAGAGCTGATCCACATGGCAGGAGCCTGCCTACAGCAGCCAGCGAATCCCAGAGCAGAACCCCTGAGCCATCACTGATCCCACTGGGATGCCCACACAATGCCAAGTGTCAACACGCTCCCTCATGTCCCACAGCAGTCTACAAGCACGGCCAGCCCAGCAGCAGGAGCAGTGTCTGGCAGCAGCTGATGAAGCCAGAAACTTGGGAGGCAGAGGTGCCTGGTGCTGTGCTGATACAGCCACACCATTCCCAGCTCAGGGCGAGCCAGGGCTCCCTGCATGGCTGCCTCACTGTGCACTGAGACTGTGCTCCAAGGACCACCCCAGAACTCCAGCCCACAGCTTCCTGACGGGAGATAAAAGCCTGCAGAGGCGTTCACATGGTCAGATTTTACTCATCTTCTAGTTCTGTTTCATTCCAAACTCATTCCACCGCAACATGTTTGCTTACACGAAGACAAAGCTGACCAAAATCAATTTTCAGGACAAGGACATTAAAGGATGTTCTTTACAAGAGGATAGAGGAGTTTGCTGAAGAACTCAGAAGTTATCCCTAGTTCAGTGCAGGACCTCATTCTCATCAGCAGATTTCTGTCAGTTAAACCAATGGGCAGCAATTCTTATCTTCCCCAACTCTTCCCAGCTCCTAAAGTGCCAGTGCAAAGCAGGAAGATGCACAAAGATAGCATGGGCGGACAAACCCTTGGCTGATGCAATCAGAAGGCTCCTGAAGCCAGCAGAGGTGGGCTAATTTACATGCTGGTGCCTAACTCTGGATGATTAAATGCAGAGATGCTCTGCTGGGAAAGGGCAATCTCTCACTTGATCCCGAGGATCATCAATCATGAAATGGCAGATAAGAAGCCAGTGGAGTACATGGAAATTTTTCCCCAACCTGCAAAGCCCTCTGTCAGAGACTCTCTGTGACCACTCCTAAAGGCCAGTTCCAGTTCTCACTGGGCAGGAAGAGCTGCTTCTCTTTTGGCAGATCCACATCCTTTGCCTTTCCCATGTCGATTAGACAAAAATAAGCCTTTAATACTTTCATTCCTGGTTTTCCTGAAGAGCTGTAGGTCAGGAAGATAATGACCAATAAACTCCATTCCACCAGCATAGTTTTTATTTTTGGTAACCAAGCAATCAGAAGGATTCACTCCAGAGGAAGAGCAGAAATGTGCTTACCCACATTTCCAAAAGCAACTTGTGACTGTGGGTAATGGTTTCGAACTCAGAACTTCTTGAATATCAAATCCTTGTGCAGACAGCAATTTTCTGCGACACTTCAAATTGTTCTGGTTAGTTCAGAAAATGCTGGCATTCCCACCCCAACACAAGAGCTGGAAAACACTATTAATAGTGTCTGAATGGCAACAAGGTGTTCACATTCAACACCCCAACAGGTCTGCTCCTCCCCACCTGACCTACACCTGACCCTGTCAGACAACACCTAACTCAGACTTCCCATCCACCCCAGCTTCTCATTTTTTAGGACAAACTTCACCCTCCAGTTTGGCTTCCTGATTCACATGGAATACACAATGGTCATTTGTTTTAACCACTTCCTTCAGAAAAGAAGGGAAAGTCCCTCTCTTACGGAAAAAAGTGTCAAATTTTTATTAGTGCGGGCTTTACAGTGATGATTTTAACTACTGGCTTGACTTTGTTTTTCCCTAAACTGGGTGAAATATTAGCCAGCTTCTAAGCTACAAGGTTTTAAAAATAGCATCAAAGAATACATTAAGAAAAGAATCTCCCAGGGCTTAGGATTTTTTTTTAAAGTCTTTGGAAGCACATGATGGATAAAGTGATTCTTCCATTTTTCAGCAACTAATGCTATTTCCACCACCTTCAGACACTCTCACTCCTGCTACCGAATTCTAATGAAATGCACATGCTGAGAGAGGTGTCTGGTGCTCTGTTGGCCATCGTGACAGCCCCAAAAGAAGGTCAGAGCATGAATCAGTGGGGCAATCATGAGTCGCAAACAAAAAAGGCTCCTGTTTTCACAGACGACAGAATAAACAATGATCAGAAGGAAAGCGGAGGATGTGACACGGAAAAAAAAATGTGGTTAAAGTTTGAAAAATACCAGCCTAGGCACAGAAGTTCATTTCTAAGATCCAGAGTCAAGGCAAATACCTCGCAGATGCCTTTAGAATGACAGGGTGAGTTGCAGTCTGCAGTTGCTGTCTGGGTTAGACACCCCGGGATTCTTTTCAACAGAGGCGGGGAAAATTTTAGTAGCAATTTCCTACTCTCGTTAACTTATCCTGTAAAGATGCAGTTTCTGACCATTCAAGCTCACATGATTCTCAGCTAATTTGAATGGGAGGAGGATCAAGTGGCAAGTCTGGTGGTATTCAGAGATTTGCCCTGTCACTGAACAAACCTCTGCACGTGCCCATGAGTTTGGGCTCTGATGGTGACTCAGGATTTGGCTGGGCAGCCTTCAGGGTAGGATTAACTTTTTACTTATCTAAAATGACCTACCTGGTCTATCCTAATTCTTTGGGTTGCCCCAACAAGCATCGAAAAACAGATCAGTACCTCCAGGGGATAATTCTTCCTACCCCAGAGGGGTAGCCAAAAAGGGACAGAATTCATTAAGTACCTGTGACTCACATGTAAAGAAAGTCTGGAAGCAAGAGGAGAGAGGTGAAGACCATATTAGGCAAAAAACACACCCTTCAAACCTAAAATAGGGTGGTGATTTCAGACCCTTAATCCAAAACCACGCACAGGTAAACCAGCCTGGCTGGGACTTTGTTGATGAAGAGATAGGCTTAGTCTGTGTGTGTTACTCACAGGTACCAACTCCAGGGAACAGAAACAAATTCTGGTACTGGATGAAGGAAATAAACTGATTGTGGAAAGCTTCTTCCTAAATGCTTCCAGTTCATGCTTACATCCCTCTGCAACTCTGTAGCATCTATGTATTGTGACCCTGCACAATAAATCCACTAATGTTAGTGAATTTTGTGTCATCTTTGATGATGCAATGATCCATGGCAGTGAATTCCCCCATGCCTGGAGTTTCTCAGAACCACTAAAGCTTCCTCACCTGCTGACACGCCCTTGAGCAAGGCATCCTGTCCATCTCCTTTATTCCTCTCTTCTTCTTTCTACCTGCAACCCAAAAGCAAAGCAAAATTAGCTCCAAAGGGCTTTATTAAAAAAAAAATCCAGAAGCCTGACTAAACCACTGAGGCAAAAATCCCATGAAATTGTGTAACCTTTGCTCTCAGACACTGCCAGCAGTGGCAGTTTATTCCTAGAAAGAGAGATTTCAGCAGAAAGTGTCATCTGAGCATCAGCTTGCAGCAGCTCTAGCAATTATAATCTCCCTTTCAACGTGGATCTAAGAAAACAAAGCTTATGTCTATACATGCCCTAAGTGTGATGGGTGGGGGAAAGGAGGGGAGATCTCCTCTGGTTAATATTTATTAACCTTTCAGACAGTTTCAATAAAATTTGAGGGGTGTCCAAAGTGCCCCAGTTTCACGAGATCAGGCAACTGTTTAGAGGAGGAGGATCCTGTTAAAATCCCCAGAGCAACAAAAGCAGCAGGATGAGTTCACTCCTTATTAGTCATAGGGGAATCTGCAGGAGAAAGACCTGCAAAGGTGATTTCACAGGCAGGGAAGCTGCTTCATCCTACTGCCTGGCAATCCCAGGAATGCTATTTACCATTTTGTCACTAGATGGTATTGTTCCACAGGCTATATCCCAGAGCCTCAAAGGTCAAACACAGCATGGTATAGCAGAGGCTGGGTTGATTAAAGGCACAGAAAAGGCTTTTTTCTCATGTGTTTTCATGTATGTTTTCCCACATGGAAGTTATTAGCAAAAGTCAAACTGTAACAGCTAAAGGAAAAGAGCTTTGTTGAACATGGAGATAATGTAACTCAGTTTTGATGATCTGTGCATTTCCTCCATATCTCAAAAAAACTGCTGAGATAAAAAGGTGCAAAGATACTGATACAAAATTACATGTTTCTGTTAACAAACCAAGCATAATCAACCAGCCCTTTGTTACAGTTCAGTCTGATCTGACACAAAATTCAAACAGCCTGACACTGCTCATCCAAAACCTAAATATTAGAGAATCATAGAATCACAGAATCATGGAATGGGTTGGGTGGGAAGGGACCTTAAAGCTCATCCAGTCCCACCCCCTGCCACGGGCTGGGACACCTTCCACTATCCCAGGGTGCTCCAAGCCCTGTCCAGCCTGGCCTTGGACACTGCCAGGGATCCAGGGACAGCCACAGCTGCTCTGGGCACCCTGTGCCAGGGCCTCCCCACCCTCCCAGAGAACAATTCCTTCCCCTAATACCTCAAATAACCTACTGTTATTAACAGCACTGAAAGACCTTACCCACGATATTGTGTGGAATACATTATGCTGGGATACAATCAGGAGCAGGAGTTCCTTCCGTTTTAAAACTGGGCATTTACCTGTATCTTCCAGGCAAAAAGAAGATGCTTCCATTTTCCTGCCTGGATGGGTGTCACTTTTGTCCCCTTCATGTTCATTTGAATCTGCTCTGACAGGGCAAGGGTGATTCTGTAAAGCAAATTATGTTTTGTCTTAATAATATAACCTAAAAAATAAACCCAGGTGGTAAATCCATTAAGAAAATGTTTCTTTTAAGGAGGTTTTTGCTAGATAAATTCTGTTCTTCCAGTGAGAATCAGAGCTATTTCTATACCTTTGTGATCTCCTCCTCCTCCTCCTCCTCTTCCTCACAGTCCAGCCCTTGGTGGGAGATCTCGGTAGGGCCATTCTTCTGGATCAGATTGCTGTCAGCCTTCCTCACCCTCTTCTTCTCAGTTGTCACTCTCACTTTCATGAGGTGGAAGTCAGTGGAGACTGAGCCCACTCTCAGGTTGACGGGATCCCCAGCAAACAACAGGTCACCAGGGCTGCCATCTTCCTTGAAGCCAGGGGGCTGGTAATCCTTGGGAGTGACTGCCCAAGGAGAGGGAACCCTCTGAGGTCAGGGAAACCGAGTCCCATCTCTCCTTAGTCTGATTTAGAAAGAACAATTGTAAACCAGCTTCGAGTAACATCAACTATTAAAAATATTCTGGGTTTGTTTTTTTTTTTGGAGGAAGGCACAGAATGCAAAGTGAAAAATGAGCAGAGCAAGTGTCATCAGGGAGCTCAAAGACTGAGATACCATGTAAGTGCTGGAACAAAACCTGACACTGCTTGTTCCTTAAAGAAACAAACTCAAAAAAACCTCCAGGGAATAAGGATTTCTCTCTTTCATACCACACAGCTGTACTTCTTATATGGATTTCAAACCTTTCCTAAAAACATCTGCCATCCCTGTGCATCAGCAAGATTTACTGTGTTACACCATTTCTCAGTGTTACCAGCCAACAGCTTCTCCCATCTCACCTTTTCTATGCTTTATTTTATTCACAGGGCTCACGCTTATTACAGAGACCGCTGGAATTCTTCCTAAGGCACACACTGCTCTCCACCTACCCTCGTTGTAGTAGAGGAGTTTCATGGTCAGGGTGATGTCATTGGGCAGTGGCCCGAGGTCCTGCATGAGCAGGTACAGTGTCCGGAGCAGGAGCCTGCTGGCCTGCTTGACATCCTTGCTGCACAGCCCAGTCACAAACTCCCTGCGGTTGCTACAATCAGAAGAAGAAGAATAACAGATTTGTTATCCTCAGTCATGAATATTCACGATCCAATTACACACACAGAGCACCCACTGACTCTTCTGAAACCACCAGTGACAAAGCTACAATGTCTTTATGTAATTTCCAGATAAACAGGGAAGTGAAATAGGCTCCAGGGATGGGGTGGCATCCGCAGAACACCCGCTCCAAACTCAGAGGCCTGGCATTTACATTTGAACAGACTTCGGAGCTGGGGCAACCATTATACAAATGTCATGACTCACTTGTTTGAACATGATTAAATTGGATCAAAGGACCATAAAACAAGTGCCTTTCACGTAAGCAATTTCAGGAATGAGAGGAATGAGTTGAGGATCCCATCTAAAGCCGATTCATCACAGGGGCTATTTTCAAATCCATTCTGCAGTTTTTGAAGAGAAGTGAATTGCATGTTCTCACTCAATTCCATGTAAGAAAAAGCAGCTCAGAGGCACATTTTTCAGCAGTGATGAAGGGGCATTCCTCTCACCTCCTTCACCCACCCAAATGTCAGCTGGCTGCTCCAAGCCAGCAGTCCAGACTGAGACCCATGGGTGACATGAGTGGGATGTACAGCACTCCAGAGGGGTTTGTTTCTCTTTGATTAAAACAGAGGTAGATGAGATGAGCAACTCAGAGCAGCCAGCTAACTCCAGACAGAGCAGATGAATCACTGTGTGACTAAGGGACCTGAACTTCCCTAACTTTCAATGAGAAGGGGTCATAAAGATGTGCAGCTCCTCCATTACGTCTCTGGAAGACCCCTGACACTACACGTAGGCTGGAGGATGCCCAAGACAATCACCCCAAATTGCATCAAAAGCAGTAAAAAAGTAACCCAAGAATATCCCAGGGTAAACCTGACTGACTGAACCACAGAAAGCAACAAATTAAGACTGATTCCCTCTTCCAGTTGAGCTTCTTTGGGTCACGAAAATGGGGTGGCTGTGGAACAGCTTGACTTCCCAAGATATGTAATCACAGCATCGTTTAGGTTGGAAAAGACCTCTAAGATCACAAAGTCCAAACTCTGTGGTATTAGATGTGCACTGAGGTCCTCGATTAAATCCTGTATGTTCAGAAACACACAGTGAGAGGAAAATGCTAGCAGTGCCTAAGGTGGAATATCCATCATCTTCACAAACTGTGGGATTAGCAGATCAGAAATGGCAAAAGGCAAAATGGCAAAATTTTTCGTAAGAAAAAAAGAAATGAGATGTCCATAGGAATTAACAGGTCAAGCACTGCTTCAATATGGGAATAACACTGAGAATCTGATGCAGGAGTGAGTCAAAAAGCAGAAGATAAGGAACTGAACCTCAGAAGGAGTGAGATCTGTGGCAAGGAATTTCCCTAAAATCCATCTAAAATAAGGTAAAGACCATTTAGGACAAAGTTTCCCCTTAGCCCTTGGATGTGATGCTGCAGCCCCACAAGACATCTCTCCCAGAGTTACTAACTCTGAGTTTGCCCATGACAACAATTGCTGTAGATGTAAGAGGCAGTGTTATCAGCTGAAGGAGCTGATAGCAAAGATGACACAATTCCCTGATCTGTGCCAGAACACTGGATTATTAAGGACTGCAGGGACATGCGTGAGCCTGCCACAGTCCCTGAAGAAACAGAGCCCAGGAATCCAGTGCCACGGGCTATGGAGCCTCAGAGCACATTCAAACATGACAGGAAGATGGCTTGGCCTCTCCCTGGATGGCACAATGGACACCCAAGTTCCATGTGGGGACTGTCCTTATTTCTAGGAACTAATGAATAAGGCTGATTAAAACACCAAAGTATTCAAGAACTCTCTATTATCTTTCAAATCCCAGATCTCCTCTTCCCCTCAGTGCGGTGAGGACGATGGACAGCAGCTTCGAAGCAGAAATGGAGGGCACAGCCAACAGGTCACTCCAGAGAGAATTCAGATTCGCCCTAAAGAAAATAATTTTGCTTTATGGTACAAATTACTTGGATGTGTTTAGAGAAAGCATCTAAGGGCACACTCCAGGAATGCTGGGGAGGAGCTTCCTGAGGAGCACACAAGACAGCAGAGCTCTCATGCTGTCCAGGCAGGTTCCAAGATCCATGTTTCACCAATGGCAACTGCAGAACAGAGTAAAAATGGGTTAATTATTCTTCTTTGCTTTGGTTATAGCCAATGGCCTTTGACAGTATTTATTTGAAGCTCCACAGGATTACGGCCTACTAAACAACTTTAAATATCTAACAGAGAGTGCCAAAAAGAGGCAAAAAGCTGCTACTTCCTGCCACACATTTTGCATCATCAGCTCAGGCATCCTAAGTGAAAGTTCTCTCAGGTCACCCACACAGGGCTGCTCAAGCAGAACACACATATGCAAATGCCCGAGGGAAAAAAATCCTGGGCACAGGATCATGGTGAAAGGGCTCAAACCTGAGCAAGCTTCATCTGAAAGCACGAGGCTGTCTGGTGGAAGTACAAGAACACTTGTTGTTAGCTGAGACAGCAGCAAGCTCAGCATCTGGGCTGGTTTCTGCATCGCCTCCCTGCAGAGGCACCGCTTCTGTCAACTGTCCTTGGCTCAGGCGCACTTTGAGGGCCTCGTGGTGCTACCTAAGAGCATTTCAGCTCATCCTCCCAGCAGTTCATACCCTGTAAGGCAAATATCCTCAACTCTGGTGGTATTTACAGCAGCTTAATGACTTGAATCTGCTCAAACCACAGAATCACAGGATGGTCTGGGCTGGAATGACCTTAAAGCTCATCTTGCCCCACGCCCTGCCATGGGCAGAGACACCTTCCACTAAACCAGGTTCCTCCATCCAACCTGGCTTTGGACACTTCCAGGGATTGGGAGTCCACAACCTCTCTGGGCAATCATAAAAGTGCAGCTTCTTAATGCTTCAAAACCACAGTTTTTAGTGTAACCCTGGGAAATCTACCCAAATCCTTACCTGCTGATGTCCATCTGGGGCACCTTCTTTTTGTACTTGAATTTGAATTGATACATTTCAGTGACTGTCTAGAGATGTAACGAGAGAGGAGAAGCAGAAGTGGGTCACTTTGAGTACCAAGATGTGTCCCAAGCTTGGAGAGTCCTTTCACACTCTCTGCCAGAGCACAGCATTAATTTAGTGACACGCTGACAATTTTAACTCTATTATTGCTTGCACGGGCTTTGGCAAATCCTCTTAGCAGCCACATCTTACCTAGCACTGAAAGAATCACAACAAAATTACAAACTTCCTGCCTCCTTCTTCTACTTCCTCTGTGGGCCTGGCTCTCCAACTTCAGTCTCTAGCAAGGCTCCAGGGCTGGCCAATCCTCACAGTGTCCCTTGCTAAAGGAAAACTGGGAAGCTGCACGGGTGACCAGTGTCACAAGGACGCCTGGCCCCATGCTCTGTATGGGGACAAGGGCCTGGAGGACTCTTCCCACAGGGAAATTCAAACAATATTGCATGGGAAAAAGTCGCTGAATTTCACCCATCTCGGAGTCTTTTTGAGGTAGACAAAAATAGTGGATGATTTTCCATTTAAAAGAATTAGAGAATAAAACAATTAGGAAGAACAGACAGCTTCCCCCCAAGAGAAAGGGTCTATTGTACACCAATTCCATGCCTATAATTCACTTTTTCCAGAGACAATGAGGTCGATTAGTTGGAGCTCAGCTGAGCCCTTAACTGTGAGCCCTCCTTGCAAATCCCAGGCCTGGCATGGCTCAGCTCCCGCTTTGTCCCCAGACTCTGAGGTGCCACGCAGCAGAACTGGAACCAGGTTCAGATGCAAAGAGTCTGCAGCTGTTCTCTGATCTCCAGCATGGATGCAGACCCTCACTCCTGGATCACACCCCACAGATGAAACAAAACAGAAACACAACAGGGAACATGGAGAGGCCAAGGACAGGCACCACCCAACCAGGTCTGAAGGGATTCCCGACTTCTGTCCTACACCTCTCTGCATGACAAACCAGCTCTTTTCATCAGGGCTGTTAAAAAGGTGGTTTGCAAATGAGAAATGCTGAACTTCCCATTTTTTCTCTTTGGGAAACTAAAACAAAATTGAACATGCCCATTAGTTGTCTGCTAACATCCCTGCCTGAGGCCCCGGTGGGCCCTCAGCCGGGCGTTTGATCACAATGCAGCTCACTGAGCTGGCACTCGAGTGAAGGCACAGGAACAGAAATGGGGTCACCAAGGAGCTATGTCAGGGTAGGACTTAAGCCTCCAACTCCACACTGAATACAAATGTACTCACCCATGCCTTCAGCTGCCTCAAAGATTAATTAAGACTCTTTCTTACCTCAGGATTGGTGTAAATCTGTTACAAGAAAGCACAGTGAGGGCATTCTCCCTGGGACAACTCGAACCAGTGACTAACAAGGATATTTTCAGTTTACAGCAGAGATTGTGCTATCTTTAGTGTGGGATCAGAGAAAGGAATGGCTGGGAAAGAGCCTTCCTCTATCAGCAGTCAATACTTACCACTTCAAAGACAGGTAGAAGACACTCATGTGTGTAACATTGGAGGAATGAGGCTAATTCCCATTCCAACCCTCACAGGCAGCTATTGATGCCTGGGATTTAACTGCTCAGATGATGCACAGAGCAGCTGGTGAGCAAAGCTCCTGGTGCTTTGCAGGGGGCTGGGGCCAACAGCTGCCTATGGAACCACCAGTGTGTGGTTTCTCCAGGATCTGATTAATAAGAGGGACTCTTCAGCAGGGGGAAACGGAGAGGACACAGCAGCTTCCATGATGGGAATCACATGAAAGTGCTTCTCAGGTTTAAGGATACAAATAAGGCCTCAGTCAGGAGTCTGACATGCTGAGAAAAACATTCCCATCGCAGCCTTGAACTCCACATTTACTGTATCTAAGAAAGGTCACAGCTCTATTAAAAATCACACACATTTTGGCTTCTCCTTAAAAAAGGCACAAATGGGTTGACACAACCTTGACTCCCTATCTCTTTCAAGCAGGGGAGGGGAGAGAAAACCACTTTGTATTAATTTACTTACTGCAAGGACAGCCATGTGTAGCTAAGGAGGGAAAATCAAAACAAAACACAAAATCAACATCTAAACTTAGTGGGCAAGGAAAAGCAAGTCCTATCAAACCCTGACTGCCTACACAGTGAGAAGGAATAGATCCACTCAGCAAACCAGGAGTTAAAACCCTTTTTGCAGATTCTTCCCAGCACAGCATCAGCAACACCTAGCGGCCAGTCTGCCTGGCTTGACTTAAAAAACAACTCCATGCTCAGCAATCTCCCTTGGGACTCCTTTCAAGCAAATCCCAAATACTGATTTAAAACTCTTTACAAGAGCACCCATCCCTACTGAAGATTAATATTTGCTTTCCACTAGGAAATTTCCCAGAAGTATTTAATTTATGCTCTATCAAGGAATTGCACATGGGACTGCCCTTTAAAAAATCTTAAAACATGCATTAAATCTCTCAGTTTTTCCTTAATCCTTGTCAAACAATTAATTTATGTCTCTCGTAAATAAAAAAGGACTAAATACCTCCTAGAGCTGTCAGCAAGCACTAAACTGTGTTCACAACACTGTTAATTATCTCGTGCACGCTGACAGTTGCACTGATGTCTGAGAAGCACTCAGATCATCAGTGCCAGAATGACCAGTGCTCCACCTGGTCTAGAGGAGCTGGGCTGGTGAACAGTGCTGACACAGAGGACAGAAACTGGTGCTTTTTCCTGTGCAGGGCAGCTTTTATGTAGGAATCAGCAAGGAATATGAGCACTTGCTAGCTGGTTTTGTCCTGGAAGCAGTTACATACCTTATTTAATGAATTAAGAAAAAAAAAAAAGGGTAATTTCTGGGCCTGAGAGAAAAGCCAGGAGGGTTAGAGAAGATGAGATGAAGGGGAAAGATCAGGGAAAAGGAAATGAAGGACAGCAGAAGCACAGAATCTCTCTCTAGAAAACAAAAACAGGCAGGAGATCCAGATCTCAGCTCTGCCTGGCAGTATGTCAGACATAAGAAAACACAAATGTAGAGCACAGAATTAAGGGAAATCCATTGCAGGCTGCAAATCGGTTCCCACACCACAGACAGGAGAGCCCAGAGAGCAACAGTGCTCAGGATTTGAGACATAAAATTCCAAATCTCATACTCAGGGTGGGGTCTTCCCCCGTCCCACAGCTGTAAAGGTTGTTGTGTGCATTGAAGATCACAACGGAAATACAGCAGGAATGGAAGGGTAGTTTTGTCCTTACTTTATGAAGAAATAGGACACTCCACTAAAAAAAGTGAAAAAAACACTTACATACTGCTTCTCCAAAGCATCAAAACAACCTTGAATCCTGCCAGGGAAAAAAACATGTTAATACTAACCAGCAACATTTATCTCCTGATCTGTAAACACATTCACTGGATGTGGGTTAAAGGGCATTTTTTCTGGAATTAGGACAACACAACCAACAACATTTGAGGTTTGCAAAGTCCTTTTCAGGTCAGATCTGAAGGCAGCGCCCTCCTTTCTGCATCTGTGCATTGTTTATTAATTCTGGGGCATTATCCTGTCAGCCCAGAGCCTGCTCGAATCCTGACAAAGACAAGGATTGGAGGCCAAAGGCTGGCTCTGAGCGTGTCCCTGCTCAGTGCTCTGCTCCAGCTCCACAGCCAGAGCTCTGATGGCTCTTTTCCCATCAGCCTTGTACAGAGCTCGGCTCAATTGGAACATGTCCGGTCTTGTAAATCTTTGTTATCTGATGCAGAGTTTACAGCAATGGATTTTCTCAAAGCAATAAATGTTACTTGAAGTAGCAACGGCCAGATATTTACTCTTGGAGTCAAAGGATGTGCAGCAAGGTATCTCCTTAGCACATCAGAGACAGTTTTTCTGCTTGTTGGGAACATGCCAGCTGTGAAATACATCCTGAAGAAAACTGTGGGGTTCTTAGAGAGGGAGATAAAATACTGTACATACTGAAAAACAAGTGCAAGAATCCCTATCAAACTGAAACTAGAAAAGACTAAACACAACAGAAAGGATCTCATGACAGTTTTTACTCTCTCTCTGCACCTCTGCTGCCGCGTGTGCTCTGGGGCCTGACCATGACCTCACTGCAGCCAACACTTCCCCAGACCTTGAACTCAGATGATCTCAGTCACTTATTCTGTCCTGCTTACCCAGGGGCCAAGCACCCCCAGCTGCAGCGGGAGCTCCCCTGGCACCAGGGCACGATGTTTTCCAGTTCAGGAAGAAGAAGAATGCAGGGGCAGATGTCTCCTACTCAGCATAATCTTGTCTTGGTTTCGCTGTTACTCACTTACCACTTGACTATCTGCAATGATCCCAGACAGCTTTTATCTTCTCGGAGAATTTTTAGACAGAGGTCTGCAAAACCAGATTTAGCACATAGTTACAATCCTTATCACAGCTCTTGGGCAAACACTGAAACTAAGCCAGTCCATCCTCCCTTTTTTGGATAAAAGCTTTATCTGAAGGTCCTTCCTGAGCGGAAATGTTGGGTTTCCACGGAGTCCCAGGTGGGCTGACACAAGCTTATTGCTGGGTTTGCAAATGTCACAGCTTTCCTCAGAAGCCCTGGGCTCCCCAGGAAGAAGGGCTGGAGTTACAGCTTTATTTCAAAACACCAGCAGATTCATCTTCTCTTCCCTCCTCTTCTCCACTCCATCCTCCCACCATTCCCTAACAACACCTTCCCTTCTGCATTCAGACTTCACCAACATCCATGTGAGGTGATCTCTCAATGAGTGTGCTCACAATAAACTGTTTCTGTGAAGCTTTTCCACACAGCTCCTTCTACCTGTGCTTCCAGGCATTCAGAATGGCAAAAGGCAAACCTGTCCTACAGGTGAAGAGGGGGATTAATAACATCTCAGGACTCAACCAAGGGGTCTTGAAAGACGTGAGCAGGCCAGATGTTAACACTCCTCATCAAAAAGACACTAGACAGACCTGAAATTCGACCAGCGGCTTTTCAGAGTTAGGGGATCAAGAGCAAGTCTGGGATTTCTGTGCCCTCAAACAAATCTACAAAGTACATGTGAACACATTTCAGGGCAACTAATGCCATAAGGGAAAACATGGAAATGGACTGGAATGCACAGAGACATTTCACACTTTGAATAATCATAAAGATGTTCATGAATCAAAGCATCACTAATTCTTGGGATCATGTGACAAGAGTTTGAAAGTTCTTTTTTTTACCTTAAAAAGTTCTGATTCCCAAAGCACATGTGAGATAGTCTTCATGGAAAAAAAACCCCAAACCCCAACAATAAAACTGTTTTAAACCGAAGGAGGGATGATTTAGATTAGACGTTAGTAAGGCTTTTACAACGAGAGCGGTAAAACACTGGCACAGATTGCCAAGAGAGAAGGTGGATGCTCCATTCCTGGAAATATTCAAGGTCAGGTTGGATGGGGCTTGGAGCAACCTGGTCTATGGGAAGGTGTCCCTGCCAAAGGCAGGGGGGTTGGACTCGATGGTCTTTAAAAGGTCCCTTTCAACCCAAACCATTCTACAATTCTATGAAAACCCACAAATCTACTTTCAATCTCCCAATGAAAACTAAAAACATGAACCTCGTGGGTTCAAAAACCCAAATGAAAATAAAACATCCCAATAAAAGTAAATTTTAAAAACTTTCCTGATTTTTAAGTCACTCTCCTGGCTCTGAGACCTGATTCATGGGGCTGGCAATGTCAAGGAATGACTCTAAACCAAGAGAAACACCAACAGAGAAGCCTGGACCTCGAGGTTGTTTTCGAGCTCTCTATCAGAAGCTCTGTCTGCACCCAGACTTGAGAAGGTTTGAGAATTTGTAGCCAAGTCCCATCCCAAGTGAACTCACACATGCACAGCCAGAAGGTAACACGTAAGGCAGATTACAGCTAAAATACAGTGAGTAGAGAGAAGCACTGAGCACAAACTGCAGGTGTTACCGTCCAGATAGCGAGTGCCGTAGGAGCTCTCTGGGAACAGCCCCCTCATGTAGGTTATGCAGGACACCGAGATGGCCAGGAGCCTTTTCACCAGCACCAGGGACTGCTGCTCTGTGCTGATGCTCTCAGGGAACAGCACTGCCTCCTGGAAAAGCAGGGCAACGCCAGAAATAGCACCTTCTTAAGTGTAACACAGGCATTATATTTAGAAACAAGTCTCAGCAGGTGGAAAGAGGGTAACTTAGAAATGTAATTTTAAGGTTTCTCTGGTGTTTAAGCTAGGCAGGGAAGACTCATGTCTGAGGTGGGTGGATTAAATGATTTAAGGGTAGAGATCTGACATAATTTCTCAGATGCAGAGTGCACTGGTTGGATGTTCCCTCCCCTTTATCACATTCCCACTCCCTCCACTGCACCAAGGCTAACACTTAACAGCCAGCCGCCCCTAGAAAAAGGTGTGTAGTTTTAATTGTGGAGTCACACAAGTGCCAGGGCTGGTGTGGCAGCCACTGCTGTACCAAGGGCTGCTGTTTTGAGCTCTGACAGCAGCCTGAGTTGCCAACAGAGTGATTTTAACTCCAAGCTGTAAAACAGCACCTGGAGCTACAGTAAATACCCACTGCGTGATGCCAACACGAACAATGCAATGGACACTGCACTAAATTTAGTTCTTCTATTACTTTATTGCTGTTCTTTCTGCTAATAAAGCTCTGTGCACACCTAATGAGCCTACATTTACTGAGTCAGATCATGTCAGAGCCCCACACTGCTTCTCACTGAATTGGAATTAATCCAACTGAGAACAGCGCAGACAACAGAAAGTGTTCCCACCTCCGCAGGTCCCAAACCGAGAGCTAAGACTGTCTGCCCCACCATATTTCAATTTTTTACCTTAGAGGGCTTCTTCTTTTGCCTGAGTAGCTGCTGAGCAGCCATCCTGTGTTTCAAACACCTGCCTTCCACGTGTAACTAAACCCTGAAAAATAAAGAAGGTATGAGACACGTGGAAAACACAGTTACTGCTATTTCTCATCTATATTAAAGTAAGAATGAGATTCCTCAGAGTTTGAAAGCTAATTGCCAGGCAGGACAGGTAAAGCAAAGCAAACCAAGGGTACTCCATGGCACTGAGCCTGCAGAACATGGAAACTCCTGCTCACTGGTAAACGATCAATAGTATTTGAAATTCGGGGCCACAACTGCACCTGGTGTCAGTGGGTGCCACTTCAGAATGCATTTCTCATATTCCAAACCACAAGTGTTAATTCTTACAGCCTATAGAAAGTGTGAAGGGGGAATGTGAAAGAACTGGAGGTCTGCCAAAAGCAGTTAATATTTTAGCAAGGGTAAGCAGGAAATATGCTAACATCGGTCTTGGCCGGAATAAGGGAATGATTCTTGTGGGACACCTTGAAAGGTAAAAAAAAGAAAAACCAGGGGAAAAAAAAAAAAAGAGAGAAGTCCAAATTGTCTCAGTTAGACAAGCTTGGGTTGAAGAGGAAAATACTCATTTTACCAGAATGGGGAGCTGATTGATACAGGCAATAATGCTGGATATTCCATGTTTCTCACTTGAGTGAGGTGCTTGATTTAGCACCATCTGACAATCCTGATTAAAAACTTCCATTAGCTGGAATTAACAAGGCCTGCGTTAACTGGTTTGAAAAATGACTTGCTGGGAGATCTCCACATCTCATTGTAAATGGGGGATGTTAATGAAAGGAAACACCACGAATGGGTCCCGGAGGGACGCTGCTGTATCTGCAGCCAGTTGATATTCCCAGTAACAATTAAAGTTACAGCACAAACACGGTGGGGTGATTTAACTCCTGACCTAATGCAACCTTTTATTAACTCAGCTGATCCAACCCTGTTGCCTGCATTTGCACCTTTTGTGCCGTTTTTTTTCTCCTGTGGAAGCCTCATTTCCATTTGTTAGCAGTCATTAAGACATGTTGATTGGAACATGGTGACAGCTTTTATGCTAAATTTAGCACTTCATTTAGTAATGAGGACAGATTACAGCTATAAAAGTATATTTAAACAAAAACACACCTGCAAAATTTTTAATGTGTTAAATATTTTAGCAAAGTAGGTTTTTTTTTACCCAGGCACTGTGAGGAGGACTGGAATGCAATCAAAGCAGACAAAGGTGTTGTAATTACAACGTGAGGTTATTAACTAAACAAAGCTGATTTAGGTGTGACAAAGATATAAGAAAACATGTTTTATAAAACATGCCACATTTATATGGATTTACTGAGGAGGAAACATCACCCAGACCAAGCTGACCCGTTATGGCCCAGCTGTTCAGGTACAAGATACAAGTCTGGTATCAGTGTCTCACCTGGGCTAGAAGGGACAGAAGGTGCCCTTGAACTCCAACACTCTCCCACTCTGCAGCCACCTTATCACTGAGTATCAGGAAATCAGTATTGAACAGGGAAAAACAAATCTCATCCTCAGGAACCCCCTGTTCCCCCAACACCCTCAGCCCTGCACTCCTCACTCCGCCCCTTCTGCCTGCTGTTGGACAGGCGAGGCACCGCAGCCCTCAAAAAAACAGACATGCCTCCAAAGACGGGGTTTCCTCTTTTTGGGAGGAGGTTCCTGGGAGGTTTCATTAGTGGAAGCCCAGGCCCGGCCGGGCTCCACAGGGGGCTGGGTCGTGCCCCTCACACGGCAGCGCCGAGCGGCACCATGGCCCCCGGAGGCCCTGAGGGGCCCCTGAGACCCGGGAGGGGCGGCGGGGCTGAGGCGCTGAGGGACCCCTGAGGCGCGGGGGAGCCCCAGAGACTGAGGAGGGTCCCTGTGGGGAGCGGGAGCGGCCCCCTGAGGTACTTGGGGTCCCCTGAGGCGAGGGGAGCTCCCCTGAGGCGCTGGGCAGCGCTGCGAGCTACGGGCGGTCCTCCTGAGGCACTGAGGGGTCCCTCAGCCGCTGGGGGCCTCCTGAGGCGCCGAGGGGCCCTGTAAGGAGCGGAGAGACCCCTGAGGAGCCCCTGAGGGACGGCGGGGGGGGTCCTCCTGAGGCGCGGGAGATCCTAAGGCGCTGAGGGACCCCTGAAGCGCGGGAGACCCTACGGCGCTGAGGGCTCCCGCGGGGCGCTGAGGGCTCCCCCGGGGCGCTGAGGGCTCCCCCGGGGCGCGGCCTCGGCCTGCCCCACCCCGGCCAGGCAGTTCCCGTACCTACACCGCCCACCCCGGCTCCGCGGGCTCCTCTGGGCTCGGTGCCGCCGGACCCCCGGGCGTGGGCGGCGCTGGGGGCGGGCAGAGGCGGGGACGGCCCAGCCCTTGAGGCGGAGACTTGACCGTGGCCTGTGCCTGGCCTTGTTCCTGGCTGGTCACCTGCCCGTGTTGCCACGGCTATCGCTGCCCTTACTCTGCCCCTGTATCTGTATCTGTCCCTATTTCTGCCCCTGTCCTTGCTCTATCCCTGCCCAAGTCTCTGTCTCTGTCGTTGCTTCTGTATCTGTTCCTGTCCCTATCCCTGCTGCACTGTCCCAGGAATTCGGGCAGGACAAGGTCCTGCAAATGCACGGCCACGGCAGGGGCGGTAGTGTGGTATCAAATCTGTTTAAAATCACTTTATACTAAAATACTGGGTTTGTTAGCAGGATATGACCCCAAAGGAGGTGCAGGTTTAAGTTACTCAAGTTTGTGTTCTTAGAATATTCTAGTACTTTTCTAGGGAAAGGGAGACTTGGTATCATCCCAACTGAAAGGCATCAGGGACTTCACAAGGAGCAGAGTATTTTAGAGCCAGTGTCACAACCTAGGCAAGGAGGATGAGTTCTCTATTTCACTGGTATCTTATTTACAGAATAATCTACCTAAACCAATTCTTCCCATCTCCAGGCAATTTGTTATCCTTCAGATAAGGAAACACATTTTTTCCTTTTCATCTCTACTCCAAGCAATTACCTCTCCAAGCAATCCAGGGGGATGCGGGTGAGAGCACGCCCCTCCCTTCCCAGTTTCCCAGTCCTGTAAATGCTAGTCCATCCGGCTATGATGGTTTGCCCAGCTGATAGGGGAGAACACTGTGTTTCCTGAATACTTGTGTTTTTCCAGGCCGTTTTCTGATCTCTTTCCAAAGACTTTTCCCCTAGTTCAGTTGACAACAGCTGCTGGAAAGCTCCTCCCTGAGGGAGGAGAGAAGACCTCATTGATTTTTCAAGAGTAACTTCACAACACTCAAACAAACCAGGATTGGTGGTGCTGGCGAGCAGGGAGGGTCTGCAGGTGAAAGCTGTAGGCGTGACCCCCAGGGCTTTGCTGGATCGTGTTTGCCTGTCGCTTGCCCTGGTGGAGATCCAGTGCCACCAGCAAGTCGTGGCCATCAGGTCACTTTCTGCCTTGGGACAGGTGCCAAATGCTGAGCATTAAAGGAATCAACACGGCTGTGGGGCAGGAGCATGGCAGGCTGGCATGAAGGAAAAAAACAAGTGTTAGAAGATCTGGAAATGCCCCTTGCAAGGAGAGAAACGGAGACCCTCTTCCAAGAGCAGCCCGAGACTGGGAACCAGTACTTGGAAGACACTTTGCTTCGGAGTTACTTGAAAACACACCTTCCTCCCAAGGTCTGTTTGTGTTTCTGTGTGTACCCACCACGACTCTGCCGAGTCGGTGCTTTCAGACTCTGAATTGAACGTTTGTTTGAGCCTTTTTGTGCCTTTGAGCATTTAACTGGAGGGAATTTATCAGCATTCCTTCAAACTTGTTGTATTTGAGGGCAGGGGTGACAAACACTGTCAGGACACGCACGGAAAGTGGCTCAGTGGGCTCCTGGGACGGGGCTGAGTGTTGCATTGATGTTTTGGGATTGTCAGTGTGGGCATTTGTTGTCTGGTCACGTAGAGAAAGGAATTTCTGAGAGAGGAAACAAACTAAGGTGCTTCCAAACTCTGCTTTGTTCGTCCACCTCCTTTCACTGGGAAAGAGGGGCTTTTAAGGAAAATTCCTAAGGAATGGGGCTGTTCTCAGCCGAGTACTCAAGAGGGTGGAAAGGCCCCTTTGGGTTTGCTTGTTCTCAGCACAGGTTGCTGGCATTTCTGGGTTCATTTTTCAGCCAGGAAAGGCTCTGTGTGGATTTCAGGAGTGCAGGTGGGGGCGTGAGACCGCAAGCTCTGAATGTCAGTGCTGTGAGCTCCAGTCCTGCAGGAACCCCTGGGAGGAGGTGGCTCACCTCTCTGGCTGTCCTCTGCCATCGTCCCAAGGGCCACAAGTGCTTCCCACTTTTCAGGGAGCAGTTTTCATGGAGCAGAGTGTGACCTCTCTCCATGATTTATTCCAGCAGAAGCAATGCCATGACTTCTAAAGCTACCAGGTGAGCAGAGGGGAGCGGACCTGGCTTTCAGTGAGGCTCCCGCTTCCCCTGCTTGCTCTCCAGGTCTGTGAGGCCTGACAGACAGAGCACGGGAGAGTGTGGTGGCAGTGCTGGGAGCTTGTCACAGCCACCCCAAAAGAGAGGAATGAGGCCTCCCTAAGCACCACCGTGGCCTTCTTGCCAGAAGAGAAGATGGGAAAGGAGGATGCCCCTGGGCGACCGTGGAGATCCTGCTCCTAATCTGCCCCTTCGGAAGAAGCAGGATTCAGGTCTCCCGGAGAATAAAAGTATCAGTACAACAAGGCTGCTTCCACTCCTTCCCCAAACTGAGAAGAGCAGCTCCAAAATCTCCTGGAGAACGGGGAGCAGCATCTCGCTTTCGTTTCTGCACTCGGTCCCAGTGGGGCAGTGTTGCCTCGCTGCTGTAAAGGAGAGCCTGAGCTGCTGCCTGCAGCACTGAGAGCCTGCTCTCCATGGGAACACCTTCCTCTCCAGGACAGCAGCGACCCCTGAAGCTTTAGGTGTCCTGCTGAAGCTGGAGGCTGATTCCTGTTGTGCTATTCCATGGCTAACACAGAAATTTTCTTGAAATGGCACAGAAATGTCTTTCTCTGTTTGAAGGTGATTTAAGGAGAAGACAGAATTAAGCAGCTGCTTTTTCTGGGTGTTGTTGTGAAGAGAGATCTGTCAGGCTTTGCTGCCCTGAAAATACATCCTTTAATATAAAGGATATCTATTTGCACTCCTAATGTGCAATAATTTGCACATTTCCAATATCTTCATGCTTGGGACATCAAAGGACAGATTAGGGTGAATGAGACCACCCAGCAGCCTCAGCCCTGACCCAAATGGTTTTGTCCTCTCCATATCCCAGTGTCCATTCTTTGGAGCACCTAGGCTGCTGTGTGTGTGACATTCAGCAGTCACAATTGTAGGAGTTTTGATTTTGTTCTTTCACCTTGGAAATAAACACATTTATTTGTGTAATTGGGTGGTTTATCAGGCTGCGTTTGGTCAGGGCATGAACTCCAAGTGAGGCACTTGGGGGTTTTTAGGAAATATGGATGATGGTGAAGGGATTATTGTACGAGTTCCCTGTAGTGTGAACTCAGACCAAGAGATCTACTTGGTAGATTCATGTTCTTCCGCCCACAAAAAATCCACCAGGTCAACAGTTCAAAGATTCTTGTGCTTCAGGGATCAGCAAAGTCCATGAACTTTGGATTCCTGGGTTATGCATCAAAAACAACCTTCAAATTGTTGTCAAGCCATGATAAAGATTGGAGGTGCACGCCTGTAGCAAACATGGGTGTGGCGAGAGATTCTTGTGCATGGTTTTGGCTTGTTTTGTGATTTTTAACACTCTTTCACTGTTCAGCTGAAGGAAAACTGGCTGGTCTGAAGACTTCCAGAGTGGCACCTGGACAGTGTGTGTTTGATCCTCATCACACACGTGGAATGGCAGAGGGAGGAAGGAATCAATCACACAGGATGTAGATTAATGGAAGGTCAGTACAGGGACAGGCAGGGAAAGGAAGAAGCTGTGTTTGTATTTCATCAACAGGAAATTAATGGGGTTTATAACAATTTTGGGTGCAGCAATTATGGCATTCACCTCCTTCGTTATTTTACTGAGGAGGAAAGGAGCATCTCTTGAGAAGCAGAGAACAGCAAACAGTATTTCTCTGATGGAAGAAAATCAGCTCCTTCTTTGACCCCCAACACAGTCTCAGATGGATTTAGGCCAACAAGGTCCAAGAGTTCTGGAGGTTGGTTCTTCCTGGCCTGATTTGAATCATCTAATATTCAGGTTATTTAAATCGGGGCCGCTTCACTTGGCTTTGGTCATAGACGTGGAAGAGAACTTGCAAAAGGCAATTCCTGTCACCCTGAAATAGGGATCTGAGGGGGTTGGAATGAATCGCTCCTATGTGAGTGCTGGTTTCCCTCCATTAACTATGGACATATTACTCCATCCAGGTCAGCCAAGCCCAGCGGAAACGAGGGCACATGAATCCTTCAGGAAGCTGGGTGCAGGGTGGGAATTTGAATCTAGACACGTTGTGTGCCAGGCTGAAGCTGAAAAGACTGCTCCATGCCTCCTTTTCTAATCTGACAGGCAGGTAACTGCTGAGCCCAGTGGAAGTTTTCCTGTACAGATGAAGGCATTCCGTTTTTGGCAGCCCTTCCCCTGGCATTCTTCTCCAGCAGTAAATCATGGCGTGGCTGAGGGACCTCTGGAGACCGCCTCATCCAACCCCCCCTGCTCATGTGCATCTGTGTCATTCTCAGCCTTGACACCAAAGTGCTTCTGTCTTTTGTGAAATCCACACATGCTGCCAAAAGTAACTTGAAAAAATTATTTTGAGGGAGAAAAGAGAAAAAGTGACAGCGGAGCACAGCTGTGCCAGCAGGGGCTGCGGGAGCTGTTGTGCTGTATTATGGAATGCATGAAAGGGCCAAGTGGCCAGAGACCACTGGCACTGCAGGACAACATGGTCAGTTGTTGCCTTTCCAGCTGGGACTGAGGCTGGGATGTGCTGAGGGGCTCTCCTTGTTGCTCCACAGATCCTGGAGGAGGTGCATCAGGACCTGGAGAGGTTTGGAAACCGCTTGCTGACTGAGATCCAACCTCTGAGCTGGGAATGTGAGCTGAACCCCCCCGTGTTCCAGCAGTATGATCCTTGGGGGCGGCGCGTCGATCACATCCTCACCTGCTCGGCATGGAGGAGGATGAAGGAGATTTCGGCAGAAGAAGGGCTGATTGCTGAGGCCTATGAGAGAAGATACTCCAACTGGAGGTAACTGGGGGAAGTTGGGAATGACTCAGTGCCCTCCTGGTTATTCTTAGCCAGGTTTATTCAGCGTTTTGCAGGACTGAGCTGGTTGTGTAACCAGCAGCAGATGCTGCACGGACACCAGCACACCTCCCGCTGTCCCCAGCAGCTCTGTCTGTCCACTGCAATGTTCCACCTCACCAATGATAAGCCATAACTAATGGCCCATGCTTGATCATAATATTCTTTGATGTCACCTTCCTGATTGTGGGGCCTGGCAGTTCCCTGCACCACTCCAGCTTTATGTGTGTTAGTTGTAATGCAGCTAAAGATGTGGGATTTCATTTGTGGGTGTTTTGTATTTCAGACCATGGAGACAGACCCACATTTCCTATTGTTAAAAACTGCACTAGCTGGCCTGGTGCTGGCAGTCCCACTGGGACTGAGAAACTCTGCTGTTTCTCTTCCCTCCTCCTGGCTGGAACAGTTTTTGCCCTCTCAGAAATGAGTGGTCTAATCTTCACCCATTCTGGCTGTAATTTTTCCTCTCCTCCCAGTCGAGATATTTTATGCTCCCGCTGTTGCACTGCTGTGTAACCCGTCTGTTTACCCTCTGTCTCTCCCTCTCCCAGCCGCCTGTACCAGGCTGTCAAACTGTACTTGTTCTCAAGCTTCTCTGGAGGTTTCAGCTGTCCACTGGCCATGACTGATGGGGCAGCCAAAGTCATTGAGGTATGAGCTCAGCTGGTCCCTGGGGGCACAGCCCACGTCCTGGCAGCGCTGGTTAGAGGCAGGAGCTCTGGCCAAGGATGGAGGAGCACTGATCCATCTGGTTCTGGGCACAGCCCATCCTTGCTCTGTGACTCAGCTCTGTCTCCCACTGCCTTTCTCCATTGAGGACAAAGGCTTTGTGCCCACGCCAGCTTTTATATTCACTGGAAGCACTGTGTTCAATAAGGCCTTTGCTGCACCTGGCACCTGTGGCACTGCAGGTAGCTGGAGGGGTGTCCCAAGTGGAACTATTCAGGGCCAGTTTGGATGGGTCTTGGAGCAACCTGGTTTAGTAGAAGGTGTCTCTGCCCATGGCAGGGGGTGGGACTGGGTGAGCTTTATGACCCCTTCCAACCCAAACCAGTCTGTAATTCTATTATTCTTTTACTACAAGACAATTTGTTTTTCCATTTTTGTGTGGAGTGGCAGTTAGATATAATAGGCCAGATCCATACCTGATGTAAATTCCCCAAGCCACCAAGACTTTACCAATTGGAGCATTTGGCTCTGCATCTTAGTGACCCCTTTTGCATTGCCTCAGTGGCTATGCAGGATTCAGGGGAAAATATCCCTTAGGTAGCCTGGGTCTTTTAACTCAGCAAAACTTAAAGCAGCATGAGGCAGTTCCCTCTTCCCTGCAGCTCTCTGGGTGCTGGTGACATCCAGCATGCATGAACCTGGCACATGGGCTGTTTGAGACATCTCTCTCCAGAAATCCAAAGGGATAGGGATGCTCAGCACTCCCTGTTGTAACACAGGTCTGCACCTTCTGTCTGCATGATGCTGCAGCAGCTGGTGGGAGCTGGGCTGGCTCACAGGCTCTCAGCAGCCCCTGCAGATCCTCTGCAGTGCAGGACACTCGCCTGCTTCCAGGCTGGCCTGTCTGAGCCCTGAACACACCAGTTAAGGCAACTGTGTAATGTCAACTACTGTGTTATGATCATCTCAATTTATTTTCCTTCCCCTCGAACAGTCACTGGGTATTCCTGGATCTCTGAAAAACGCTTTTGACCATCTGACATCCCGTGACCCTGAGAAGTTCTGGACCTCTGGCCAGTGGATGACTGAGCGAAGGGGTGGCTCAGATGTCGGTACGTGCTCTTGGGTGGGAACTGAGAACACGAAGGATGTGGGGAACCTAAAAAGCCAGGGAGCTGGTTTAGGACTTCAGCAGGAATCATCCAAATCCTCTGCATAGCTCTGCTTTCTAACCGACAAAAGACCCGATCTCTGTCCTCTTATGCACACAGAGCCCTTTGTGTTCTTGGCTGTGGTAACCCCTAAAGAACTGGAGGCACTGGATTATACACACTGCATTTCTTATCGAGGGTCAATGAAAGAGATTAACAGCTAACCCATGCTCCATCTTCATAGCAAGAAATGCCTTAAAGGAGCTGCTGCTTACGCTGTAAAATCAGCATCGATTGACACAGAAGTTCTCATCAGACCAGGAAATTGTCTCCTCTTTTTCAGCGAACGGCACCGAGACTGTGGCCAGGAAGCAGCCAGATGGCACCTATTGTCTGTATGGATTTAAGTGGTTCACATCAGCAGCTGATTCTGATGTGACATTAACCCTGGCCAGGATAGCAGATGCTGAAGGACAGGTAAACCTGCTCTGTTGGATGGAGAACCAGGGGAAGGAGCAGGGGCATTCTTTTTCTTCCTCGTTGCATTGTAATGAAATCCTCTCTGCGTGCCTTGCAGTGTACCCAGGGCTCCAGAGGCCTGTCCCTGTTCTTCCTGAGGGTTCGGGATGAGGAGGGGAAGCTGAACAGCATCCAGTTGCAAAGGCTGAAGGACAAGCTGGGCACGAGGCAGATGGCAACGGCAGAGCTGTGGCTGCAAGGAGCCAGAGCAGAGCTGGTGTGTAAGAGTTCACCGGCCCTGGGGACTGGGCTGCCCTGGCGTGGCACACACTCCTGGAGCTTTCAGCACAGATCCCAGCTGAAAAAGTTCCTCTCTTCCACCTCCTTGGCTGTCCTCATCACAGAACAATTCACTAGTGGGGCTCTGTGTGAGGCAGAGCTGAGAAGAGTTCAGGAAAAGATGGGAGAGAAGATAACAACAACAAAAAAAAAGTTATTTCAGGCTGGTCATTTCTCTAATCCAGGTTCCTGAGCCAGCTGAGGGACAGTTTGTGTAGTGTGCAGGTAGGATCAAGCAGCAGGGACCAGAACTGATCATGCTGACATGGTCTCCAAAGCCACTTCTCCGGTCATAGAAACAGAATCCCAGGATAGTTTAGGTTGGAAGGGACCTTAAAGCTCATCTCATTCCACTCCTTGCCATGGGCAGGGACACCTTCCCCTAGACCAGGTTGCTCCAAGTTCCATCCAGCCTGGCCTGGGACACTTCCAGGGATGGGTCAGCCACATCACACCACAGACTTGGCTAAAATGAGACAGATGTATTTTAAAGCAAGCAGGTCTCTGAGTGCCTGAGGGCAGACAGGGACAGAGTGGACAGCCTGTGTCCATGTGTCTGTTGACACCACTTTCACTCCCGTGTCCATCCCCATCCAAGGCATGTGAAAGGCTCACAAGAGCCCTTGTTCCTTGCAGATCTCTGCAGAGGGTCATGGAGTGACCACCATCTCCAACATGCTGAACATCACTCGGATCCACAACGTCATTGGTGCAGTGGCTTCCATGAGAAGGTGAAGGCAGCGTGGATCCCCCCAGGGCTGAAGGAGCAGCTGGTCAGGACAAGGGGACTTGGCAGTGCTCGGCATTGCGGCTGAGTGTCACCTTTGTGGGATAGGCCTGGAGCCAGCAGTGCTGGAGGAGGGTGGCCTGTGGGTGGGCGACCTGTACAGGTGTGGTGGAGCTGGGCAGGGTTCTCCTGGTGGAGGGTCTGGAAGGGAATGCTTGGAAGTGGAAAGCTGCTGGTGTAACTGTTCCCTGTGTGTGTTCCCTCCAGGATGATCAGTCTGAGCAGGGACTATGCCCGCAAGCGCGTGGCCTTCGGGAAGCTCCTCAAGGACCATCCCCTGCACATGCAGACGATAGCCCGGATGGAGGTGAGGCTTTTGGGAGCCAGGCTGGACTGTTGGGAAGGAAAGAGGGCAGAGATCCTGTGCTGTTAGTGAGCACAGCCAACCTGCCTATGGGGCAGCACTCAGATGTAGGAGGCCATTCCTGCTACAGCAGGGTGGATACAGCAAGGGAATTGTTATACTCTAGTGGGATTTGATCTGATTACAGACCTGACTTCTCTGCTGGACTTCGGGTTATCCTAAACAATTACCTGTGAATTCCCCTGAGAGAAAGGAGCACCCCTACTATAACAAGCCATGACCTCTGAAGTTGGGTGTTTCCCTCAGAATCCAGGCCTGACACAGTCACCTGAACTGCAGTTACCAGACTCTTGTCCAAGACTGGTACGGGCTCATCCAACTTCCCTGGGAGCTCCTGCACCAGGAGATGGGCTGTAACCAGTATTTAAAAACTCTCTTGCAAGGTGGGGGAAGTGGTCAACATCTGTCAAACATAACTTCAAGCTCCAGCATCTCCTTGCCTGTGGCCAGAACTCCCCCTCTGAAAGAATGGGCAGATCCTACATAGTCCCACAACACAGAGCTCTGTATCCTGATGCTTCCCAAATCACAACTTGCCAGGGAAGTAAGCTGCTCAGGAAGAAATCTTTCACAGACCTGGTGCTCAGAGGTTGACCATCATCTCACATCCCTTACCTTCTGAAGGGATGTGGGTTTGTGGCCTGGATGCCTTTTAGGAGCTTTGTTAAGGCTCAAGTGAGCCTGATGAAATGCATTGCCCCTTTCCTCTACTGCACCACAGTGTCCAAGATTGGCAAAGAACCTTTAATGTTCCACACCTTGTGCCTTGGCTGCTCAGAGGTCTCTGTCTCTGAAGCTGTGGGTCTGTGCAGGCAGGGGTGGCTTTTTGCCCTGGATGCAATCTCATGCATGGAGTCCTGGAATCAGCAGAGTCCGAGATCCCTGCCAGTGAATCCCCCTGTCCTGTGCTCACAGGTGCAGGTGAGAGGGGCGTTTCTGCTGCTTATGGAGATCGTTCGCCTGCTGGGCCTGGCTGAAACCAACCTGGCGAGTGAGCAGGAGCAGCTGCTGCTGAGGCTGCTCATCCCAGTTGCCAAACTGTACACAGGGAAGCAGGTACGGAACAGATTGATTAGCCCAGAGTGTGGAATGTTGGCAGCCACAGAGCTGGGAAGAGGAGTGAGTGACACAGCAGTGAGAGCAGGGGATACCTGCAGGACCTGCAGCAGTTCCTGCTCTGGAGGCTGCTGCTCCTGCAGGTCCTCTCTCAATGTCACTCAGGCTTCATTCCCAGCTGCTCCTCCTGCAGGTAATGACCAACCTGCCCCAGGAGATGAGCAGGACTCAGTCAGCCCATCCTAGCAGGAGCTGCTGTGTGGTGTGAGAGGCTGGATTTTCCCCCCAGACACTGTGGTTCATGCCAGCTCTCTGCATTTTGCAGGCTTCTGCCGTGGCTGTTGAGGCGATGGAGAGTTTTGGGGGCCAAGGTTACATGGAGGACACAGGCTTGCCAGTCATACTCCGGGATGCTCTGGTAAGAGGGTGTCAGGAGAAGGTCCTGTGTGTCACCAAGTCTCCTGCACAGCACTCTGGTTCCCTGCTCAAGACACTCAAGGGAGAACACAGCCCTTCCAGGCTCACTCCAGGTATGGCAGCTCTTCCCTCACTGCCTTCCTGCTGAGCCCAGTCACCCCCAGGGAGGGACAGGGTGTGTTAGGCTGGTGCTGAGGCTGTTCCCTAGCACAGGAAGGGCTGTCTCCCTTCCACTTGTTGTGAGACAAGACGTCTCTGGAGATACCCTTACTTCTGCCCTGTGTCTTTGCTCCCTCACACTCCCCTTCTTTGCTGCAGTCATTCCAAAGGCTCCCTCATGCTCTTCCACAGTCTTCTCTTCCCCACAGGTGCTGTCCATATGGGAGGGAACAACAAATATCCTGTCCCTGGATGTGCTGCGATCCCTCGCCAAGAGCCACGGGCAGGTGATGGCCGTGTTCCTGTCCACAGTGCAGGTGAGCCCACAGCTGCAGCACTGCTCAGCCTGGTTTGCCCACCTTGGCAGAGCCTTGTTTGGGGTTTGTGCTCCTGGCTGACACTGGCAGGGAATAGGCCCAAACTGAAAGCTTTAGACAGGTATTCCAACAACTGGAATTGTGTCTTACAATTCTGCTCCTTAAATAGCTCTTCCAAAAGCAGGATGCAGGCAGTGCTCATCCTGGGATCCTTGTGTGCAGATACTTTCAGCTCAGCAGTGAGGAGCTTGGCACTGTCAGAGTTCTTTGTGACAGGTACCAAAATAAGTATATTTTTAACGTGACTCACCTTCCTGAATCCAAAATAATTTTGTGGTTTTGTTTCTTAACTGGAAAATCACCACAGGACTGCTGAATACTGAACCTCGCTAGGGCTATCTACTGCATTATGACTTTCTATTTTTATTCCCTGAAAAGATGGAAAGAGCCAAAGGAATTCCATTGCTGCCTGTTTGGATTTGCTGTTCTCTGGCTCTGCTTTTAAAGCTGCTCAGGTGACAGGAGTTCAAAGCAGCACAGAGTTTCATGAAGGTGAAGAAGCATCACTTGGCTTGGTGTGTCCAAAAAAAGGAGACAAGAGGCAGGATCAGAGGATGTTGTCTCAGAGGTGACATTAATTAAGACACAGCAATCCAGATTTCGTTAGCCCAAGCACAGCAAGGGAATCCTGGGCATCTGGAGTGCTGGATTTGATTATGTGCAGCCTCCACCTTCCCACCCAGACCCCGTAAGAAGGGGAGGGTCTGGGACACTGCTCTGCTGCAGCACTGGGGATTGCACAGAGTTTCCAGAGCCCGAGTAGTTTTCCCAGTGGCTGCAGTTGGCAACTTCTGCCCTATCTCACCCTCCCAGCTCAGCTGTGCTCTGTACACAGCACCTCTCTGACCTCCAGGGATGAGGGTCCCCTTGCCATCCTCTCAGACAACTTTTGAGAAGGGAGAAATACCTCAAACAATTCGGCCACCAAACAAGAAGCCAAATCTGCTCAGGAGCAGGACTGGGCACATCTGCTGGGGGCAAATCCAGCTGTTGGCAAACAGCAGCTTAGGCCGACACTGCAGGTAATGGATGGGGAAGCAAAGGAGCTAGGGGTAGGCTCTGAAATGAATTGGAAAGAAGCAGCCTCCACAGTGGTACACTGAACACTAATTGTATCAAACACCGCACAGAGGTGCTGTGCTGCACCCTGGAGCACCTCCCTGGCGCAGCTGGGAGGGCCCCTCCAGCTGCTCAACAGCTGGATAATCAGGGAAGCCTGGGGGAACAGCGCGTGATGCAGAGCAGGGACCTGCAGAGCAGTAACACGAGCACTGAGATTCATTAATTAACGAGCTCTTCAGTGCTCCCATCAATCACGCTGTGGGTGAGGCTGGAGGGGGGTGAGCGCTGGTTTCAAGGTCTCCAGATCCCAGTAATGCCACTGCCTTTACTGTCTGTGTCACACTGAGGCTGCTGCATGTCCAGGGAGAGAGGCTGGGTCGGGCTCAGCAGTGTGGATGCTCCAGTTCTGGATAGAACAGGTCAGACCTGGCCAGTTTAAGCTTTTCCTTTATGCCTCAGGCAGCTGCTGGAAAGGCAGCCTGGGAGGGATTTCTGTCCACAGAGTTCTGCAGGAACATGCTTGAGTTTCTATACCAGAATCAGATTTTCATTCACAGGTTATAAACAACATCTTTCTAAGCTCCAGGTGTCCAAATTCTTTCAGTCTGTGAGTCTGGCTCATTTTGAAACATCCCTCCCAATCCTGTCTAGTGAGGAAATAATTTAACCCATCATAAAGGGGTTTTTACTGCTCCAATCCATTTCCTTTTATTGATGCACACAAACCGAGTACAATTTATTTTATGTTTGTCCATCAAGGTTCTCAGTGTGCAGGACTTGTGCCCATTGTCAGAGTGCTTTGCAGAAAGCAGCATTAGTGCCTGTACAGCACTTGGTTCTCTGAAGGTAATTTCAAGGGTAACTCCAGGTTTTGCTTTTATCCTGTATCACTTATTTCTACTGATGGTGGATGCCCAGTGCTGCTGGGGCTGTGATCAGGAGCAGCAACCAGGGGTTGTAATTATCCTCAGAAAAAGGGAAATACAGAGAACTTCCCCATCCTTGCACAATGTGGTTATGAGAAGCTGAATTTTTAGGGTTTTTAACACAGAGGTGAGTTTGTGACAAACCACCTTGTCTAGAGGTTATGAGTCTGGAAATCCTGGGGAGAAGAGCGAGTGTGACAGACAGGGATGGGATCATGGAATGGTTTGGGTTGGAAGGGACGTTAAAGCTCACCTCATCCCACCCCCTGCCATGGGCAGGGACACCTTCCACTATCCCAGGCTGCTCCCAGCCCCGTCCAACCTGGCCTTGGACACTGACAGGGATCCAGGGGCAGCCACAGCTTCTCTGGGCACCCTGTGTCAGGGCTTCACCACACTCACAGCCAAAAATTCCTTCCCAATATCCCATCCATCCCTGCCCTCTGGCAGTGGGAAGCCATTCCCTGTTTCCTGTCCCTCCATCCCTCGTCCCCAGTCCCTCTCCAGCTCTCCTGGAGCCCCTTTAGGCCCTGGAAGGGGCTCTGAGGTCTCCCTGGAGCTTTCTCTTCTCCAGGTGAACACCCCCAGCTCTCCCAGCCTGGCTCCAGAGCAGAGGGGCTCCAGCCCTTGGAGCATCTCCGTGGCCTCCTCTGGACTGGCTCCAGCAGCTCCAGGTCCCTCCTGTGCTGGGCCACAGGGCTGGAGGCAGCTCTGCAGATGGGGTCTCACCTGAGCAGGGCAGAGAGGCAGAATCCCCCCTCCCCTGCTGCCCATGGGTTGGGATCAGTCCAGGACACATCATGACTTCCAGCTCTGCTGTGGTGAGAATTTCAGGTGGATATTGCACAGGGCCAGTCAGCTCGTGTTGTACTAAAATTTTATTAGCTGGAATTTTGAGCCAGAGCCCTGGGTGTACTTTCAAATTCAATTACAGTCTGAAAAGCGCCTCTAAAATAGCCCTGGGCAGTTCATTGATTATAGCATTTGAGTCACTTCAGGTGAAATTTGGGCACATCCCAGGACAGGAGGGTCTCAGCACCAGCCCCGCACGTGTCGTGCAAGGCTCAGAATCAACTCTTGCCTCAAAAATTTCTGTGTAGGGCTGTAATTCAGGCTGTAGCTCAGGCTGTAACTCAGGCTGTAAATCAGCCCTGCAATCTCACACACGTGACAGTGTTTTCAGGTCATTTTCAGACCACAACCCCAATTTTCAGGCAGCAGGAAACAAATCGAGGTTATTGATGTGGGGCTGTGTGTTTGCTCCAAGCACTGACACGAAATTGTGCTTTTAGCCCTGTTTGGGATGTTCCTCCTGTCACTGTATTTTTAGATACTCATGATTAATCTTGTAAGCAAAAACCACTCTGACCATATTGCTTGGGAGCCAGTGAGAGCAAACAAACAAGCAGCATCTTAAAATTCCTCCATGAAAACAGAGGGAATCAGAACTATTGGAGCTCTGAAGCCCCTTTGCAGATAATTTCAGGCAGTAAGGGGTGGTGGGGCAGTGATGCCGTGTGTGCCTCCTCCCAGAGCTGGAGCAGAGCAACCAGGAGAGAACAGGAGCTGCTGCTGCCTTGAGCATTGCCCTGGAGCAGCTCTGAGCCTCTCCATCCCAAGAGCAGAGAGGGCATGGAAAAACCTTCCTGGAGATCCAGGGCTTTTGGTTAGGAAAGGAGCAAGTGCAATTGGAGCCAAAAAAAGGTGTAAATTATTGGTGAGCAAAGAAAATATAAGGTCTTTCTAACCCCTTAAGGATAAATGATGCTTTTACATTCCTGATCTGTATTTCCAGGTGTTCAAACCTTCCAACAGTGGCAGCCTGTCCATGTCCCAGCCACAAGCAGCACGTGTTGTCCCCGTGCTCAGCCAGTGCTGTGCTGGCTCCCACCCAGACTGTGGGAATTGATGCCTTTGGGATCTGTGATCCTCATTAGCAATAACCTCCAAGCTACTTTAGAACACCTTGTTAGTATTCCGTGGGCTTGGAGGTTTATGGGCTTTATGTTGGCACTAGAGTTGTTTTCATATTTGACCAGCACATGCTGGGGGTGTTTCTGCCCCTGGAGCCCGGAACAGCAGACTGGGAAATGTGGAAGTTTGAGGTCTGAGCAGTCAGAGAACACAACAAACCTGGGCTCAGCCCAGCCCAGATGGATTTTCTGGTCCAGCAAGAGGAGCTGCGGGATCACCTCAGCACTGAAAGCCTCAGAAACATAAAGAATTCCTTCTGTGTAGCTGCTGCTCACGGGCTTCAGTCTCGTCTGTAGGTTATTGATGGAGCTAATTAATGAACAGCACCTCCCACCACCCGCTGTGCTGCTCACATCCAGCCTTTGGGATGCTCTCCAAGCTGATCCCTCAGTCCTGCTGCAGAGAGAGGGGTTTGAGTGAGGAAAGATGGGACCACAGCTCATGAGGCATGGCCAGCCCCAAACACTGGCAGTATCCCATCCCTCCTAACAGGAAATAACACAGGAGACACGGATGAAGGGCATGGGAATGCTGTGCCCAAAGAACAATTCCAGATTCTCTCAGCAGAGTATCCCTGGTGCTTTCATAAGGGATTTGGGATGTGGCACAACAGCAGCTTGGCTCAACCAGGGGAGCTTTCAGGCAGTGCTGTTGGCACAGTTAAATGCCCAGTCTTCATCAGAATCACAGAATCCTTTAGTTTGGAAAAGCCCTCTGGGATCAAGTCCAGCCATTCCACAGCACTGCCAAGGCCACCACTGCCCCGTGTCCCCAAGTGCCACATCCACACAGCTGTTAAATCCCTCCAGGGATGGGGACTCCAGCACTGCCCTGGGCAGCTGTGCCAGGGCCTGACCACCCTTTCAGTGAGGAAATTTTCTCTAATATCCATCTTGAACCTCTCCCAGTGGAGCTTGAAGCCATTTCCTCTTGTCCTGGGGCCTTTCCCACTGACACAATTTGCAGAGGAAAGCTCCTTTAAATATGAATTTTCCTGCATGTACACAGCTTGAGCATATTTGTGCAAGTAATAATATAACCCTGGGAGAATTAGACCCTGATACGGGCATGGAGTTCGAATTGAGGATGAGAGGTGGTCCCCACATGCAGCTGGGAAGCCCGAATGGAAACAGCAACCTGCTGGCTCTGGTCACAGGAATTCTCCATCCCCAGGGCAAGGCTGGGAGCTTCCTTTTGGGCACATCCCCTTCCCTGGCTGCTCCACCTGTGACAGTGACAGCCACCTGGATCTGAGCTTGTTGCCAGCAGCTGGGTGTGCCCAGGGTCCCAGCACTTCCCTGGCACCTTCCCTGGCACTAGGCAAATACACTGGAATTTTTCCTGTGGTTGTTCTCTCTGCAGAAAAAGCTGGAGCTGGCTTCAGGCACTGCAGAACTGTCCCCAGCCGTGCAGCGGGCCTGGGAAGCCATCGGGAGCCTCCGACAGTTCATGGCGGCCGCGGGCTCAGAGCAGGCACTGACCATGGAGCTGGCGGCCAGGGACTTCTCCTACAGCCTGGCACGGATCTACACAGGCAGGGCAACGACAGGAACCACAGAGCCATGGAATGGGCTGGGTTGGAAGGGACCTTAAAGCTCATCCAGTGCCATCCCTGCCATGGGCAGGGACACCTTCCACTGTCCCAGGCTGCTCCAAGCCCCTGGATGATTCCATGGGCAGTGTCAGAGGCTCTGCTCTGCCTCTGGAGTGATCCAACCCCTGCCATGGCCAGACCCACCTTCCCATCGGCACAGCTGGGACAAGCAGTGCCGGGCTGGCTGCTCTCAGCCCCGTCCAGCCTGGCCTTGGACACTGCCAGGGATCCAGAGGCAGCCACAGCTTCTCTGGGCACTCTGGGCCAGGGCCTCCCCACCCTCCCAGGGAACAATTCCTTCCCAATATCCCATCCAGCCCTGCCCTCTGGCAGTGGGAAGCCATTCCCTGTGTCCTGTCCCTCCAGGTCTGTGTCTCAAGTCCCTCTCCAGCTCTCCTGGAGCCCCTTTAGGTCCTGGAAGGTCTGAGGTCTCCCTGGAGCCTTCTCCTCTCCAGGTGAACACCCCCAGCTCTCCCAGCCTGGCTCCAGAGCAGAGGGGCTCCAGCCCTTGGAGCATCTCCATGGCCTCCTGTAGACTCGCTCCAGCAGCTCCACATCTTTCTTGTGCTGATGGATTTCAGGCCAGGAAAGGGCTGGGAATCAGCTGTAGACACCTGATCCACACCTGAGCTTTAGAGCTCAGTCCCCACCTTTCATGCTGAAGCAGCTCGGCCTTCAAGCACTGCTGAGGAGTAACCACCACCCTTTTTTCCTGAGCCCCGGGCTGTTCTGGCAGGAGCTTGGGAATGCTGACACCTCCTACTCCCCCACAGGAGCTCTTTTAATGGAACACGCGGCTCGGCCGGATGCTTCCTCCACAGACGTCTGTGCTGCCCTGAGGTAGGAACAGCCCTGTCCACCCTGACCGCTCTGGATGATTCCATGGGCAGTGCCAGAGGCTCTGCTCTGCCTCCGGAGTGATCCAGCCCCTGGCCACGGCCAGACCCACCTTCCCATCGGCACAGCTGGGGCAAGCAGCGCCGGGCTGGCTGCTCTCCGCCCCGGGGCTTTTCCCTGCTCGGGAGATCTCCATCCCCGCACCGATGGGCGCGATCCCACCTGGGCACGGCTCAGGTTGGCACCAGCCCCGTGCGTGCGGCAGGACGGGCACAGCCCATCCCTCTCTCCATCCAGGTGGTGCAGCCAGGAGCTGTGTCCGGTGGCCGTGGAGTCGGGGAGGGGCAGCTACGGGGGCGAGGCAGCGCTCCAGGACAGCGCCCTGGTGTTCGGGAGCAGCCGGCTCTGAGCCCCCGCAGCCCCAGCACGGACACGAGGTGGGCTGCAATCAAAAAAATCCCCAAAATCCTGAGGTAGCTGCAAATTCCAGGTGTGGTGGAATGCCCCGTTCCACAAGGGGCCGGACCAAATCCTTTAGGAGTGACCCCCACCTGTCCCGGGCTGAAATCCACAGCTTTGAAGTTTCCTAACACGGTCGCAGCCCTGAAAGTCACTCCAAGGTGCTGGAATGTTCTCACTGTGCTTTAGGCAAAGTCCCAGTGATAAAATCCAGACAAGAGCTGGAAGCAGCAGCTCTTCAAGTGCCAACGCTGTTCTTTTTGAAGAAAACCAACCAAAATGCAACTGAAAATGATCTGAAGCTGATTAAATACAGAAAATCACCATGTTTCCCTGTTCACCTTCCTGCTTTCCAGTGCTGACCACGGACTTCCACCCCAGCACCTGCCCTGGATGGGGTTTGCTCCAGGGGCAGCCCTTTCCACCCACCATGGCTGTGAACATCAACCTCCTCAGGAACTGCTGCTTTCTGAAAAAAAAGAGATTTTTATTCTCTCTGGCCTCCAGAAAGTTGGTTAATTCCCTATGCACATGTCCTAATGGTGCTGCAATCCATCCTGACATAAATTCTACATGAGTTTTGGACTGAAATCCAGTAATTCTCCACCTAAGCACTGGCTGTGTGCTTCTCCTCCCCCTCAGCCCATCAGTTGACCTGCTTGGTATTGCCTTGCTGGCTACAAGTTTTTAATTAAGAAGTTGCTAATAGCAGAAGAAAAGCACTAATAGACCGAAGACAGCTGGAAATTATAGCTGGGAAATGCTACAGCAGCCAGACACTGAGTGGGAAGAGGGGGAAGGAGCTGTTTGCTGAGACTGGAGTTGTCCAGAGTTTCAAAGGTGGCAGAGCCAGGAGGACACAAAGGGAGGCTCCAGGGAGGAGCAGAGTGGAACAATCCCAACAGGACACAGCAAGGGAGACTCCGTGGGCTCCCTGTGTCCTGGCACAGGGATCACAGGCTGAGCCAAGCAGAGCTTCCCTGAAATCACCCAAATGCTGTGAACCAGCCCCAGCACCAAAGGGCTTCTGTTGTCTGTGCACTGCAGGGAATAAAGAGCATTTGGGCTTGAAAAATCTCCTACATCATAGAATCCCAGAATCATGGAATGGGTTGGGTGGGAAGGAACCTTAAAGCTCATCCAGTGCCACCTCCTGCCATGGGCAGGGACACTTTCCACTGTCCCAGGCTGCTCCAAGCCCCATCCAACCTGGCCTTGGACACTGCCAAGGATCCAGGGGCAGCCACAGCTTCTCTGGGCACCCTGTGCCAGGGCCTCCCCACCCTCCCAGGGAACAATTCCTTCCCAATATCCCATCTCTCCCTGCCCTCTGGCAGTGGGAAGCCATTCCCTGTGTCCTGGCACCAGGGCTCTCTCCCTGCAGTTTGGTGTCAGAGATCTCACGAGTGCCACTGCACAGGAGCTGCTGTGTCCTGGAAAGCTCAGGAGAACGGGAAAGTGAGGGAGCAACGCGTGGCTCTGAGTGATGATGGCAGAACATCCACCCCCAGATGTGCCCACGGGTCCAACAGCAGGAGATGGATGGGACCCAGGAGGGAAAGTGTGTGCTGGAAGTGTTTGCAGAGCTGATCAACACCTGGGAGCCCCTGCACTCCTTAAGGGCTTGTCTCCAACTGCTGCCAATCCAGGCTTTCCCTCTCCTCAGCCTATTTTACATTTCTGAACACCAGGATTACTTTTTCCTCATATATGAGCTAAAATTTGCCTAAAAATAAGCCCCTCAAACTGGGAGCTCTGCAGGTGCACCAACACAGAGAACAAGGGACTATGAATTCATCACTGTGTAGGAAAATGACAAATTTATTAAGATCTAAATATTCACTCTGAGGCTACAGCGGAATAAAGGCTGTTTCACACACGAGGGTCTGACACTTCCAGTGCTGCTGAACAGCTCTGCCCTCAGAGCCTGGCATGGTTTCAAACAGTTCATGTGCTTCAAGTAAGTGAGACTTCAGATGTCATTTTAATATAAATCCCACCCAAAAAGGGGACAATCAAACCCATCACCTGCTGCCACTGCAAGGTCTAAAAATCATTTTGTGACAGAGCTGTGGGAAATTGGTTTAAAACCCAGATCTGTTAAATAATGAAGTCAAACTTTAGCAGCATTTATAAAATGTCAAAGTCCAAAGAACGGTGAGCTGAAATCTCAAAATGCAACAGTGGGAGCTCTGGCGGCTGCACTGTGGGAAGAGATGGACAGGGGGGAACACCGGGGCCAGTCCTGCACCTGGCAGAGCTGCTCTTTGCTCAGTGCTGCCTCCGAACCTGGTCCTGGAGAATTGTGGGATCCCATCTGTTCAACAGGCCCTGAACCTGCCCAGCTTCCTGCACGTGGTTATTGCCCTTTGCAGCCTCCCAGCACCTCCACACCTGTCCCAGGGCAGGCTCCATCCCAGCCCTGCAGCCCTTCCCAGGGAGTGCGGCCCTTCCCGAACACCTCCTTCCCCTTCCTTCCCCACCAGAGCCGTTGGTTTCCACCCTCCAGCTGCCACCACCCCACTCACCTGTGCCCAGCTGTGCGAACCGAGCCCTCCCAGGGTGACATTCCTCCCGCCCAGTGACTCCAGTGCCACCTTCCCGCTGCCCTGGCAGGGAGGAGGGGTCCTGTTGCTGTCGCACCTGGGGATGAGAGGGGTCCTCGGCTCCCAGAGATTCCTAACGCTGTTCGTGAGATCCCGAAATCCCCTCTGCCCCAGGAGGTTGTTCCACAGCCCAGGGGGCAGCACTGAAGCCGCCTATCGCGACAGCAGCGCCGCTGTCCTGACAGGCTCATGGCCTGTCCGGGAGCTGGGACAAAGGAAAGGAAGGAGGCTCCTTGGGAAGAACTGATCTCTGGGAAATGAGCTTTGACACCTTCAGCCGTGTCCTCCTCTGGCAGAGCTGCTGCCCCTGGCAGGAGCCCTTCTGCACCTTGGGGAAGTTCCGAACTCCTCTGATCCCTGTGCCGGGGCAGAGACCCACACCCGGCATTTCCCAGATCAAGAACATCCCGGCAGTGCCGTGCCCGGGGCTCCTGAGAGAGCACTCAGGAGAAACTCAAATATGAGAGGAGCTCTAGGAAATCAGGTTGTGAGCTGTAACTGAAACACTCTGCATGTTTCTTACACCACCAAACGTGATTCCTGCTTCTTTTCCACTCCAGATCCCATCAGCGGCTCTGCCCCAACCTGGTTTGATTGGATTTAATGAACACCATCAAATCACAGGGGGATTGTGCTCAAGGTCTTGTGACTACACAGGTCTGGCCCCACATCACCCACAGCTGTTCAGACCCCTGAGCATTCAGGGCAAATCCTCAAACATGTAAGAGATGAAATAAATGATGGTGGGGGAGCTGAGGGGACAGGACTGCGCACAGCTGGAATGAGCAGGCAGTACTCGGAAAATGGGAATCATGTTTGTGCAGGACAAACATCAGTTGAGCTTTCCACCTTCTGGGAAAAACGATCTTAAACCTGAGTGAGTTTGGTTTGTTCCCGAAGAGCCACAGCTCCACCATCCAACATCGGGATAAGGCAGGTGCAAGCGGGAATGAAGCTTCCTCTGCAAACCCCACCGAAAGCAGGTGGAATTCCCTGGAGATCTGAGCTGCTCCTACACTTGGGTAACATCATCAGACTGAAATACGATGGTTGGTTAAGGGGAGAAAGAAAAACATGGCATGGAGGGGGCTGACACTCTGGCACCTTTCTCCATCCTGGGAAAACCGTGCTGATTGTGCCAACAGAACCTGTCAGGGTGCGTGGGTTGTGCCTTTCCCCCTTCCTGGGACTCCTGCACCAGGAAAACCAAGCCTAAGATTTAATTTTTTCTCTTCAGTTTAGGAGCAACAGTTGGTTGTTCCTTGAAAAGACACAGCGTGGAACAGAAAGCCAAGGGCAGCAGCTGCAGCCTCCTTTCCAAGGCCTCAGTGTTCCTGCTGAGCCTCCAACACGTCCCCACCAAGGGACAAGGAAGAAAAATAAAAAATTAGAAAGTGTGTTAGCAAATGCTCCCATGCAAAAGTCTAAACTTTATTCACTTTTATTTATATATTTAACAATTCTAAAGTATTTACTTCTCGCTTTTGACAAAAATGAAAAATATAGGAGCACTTTACTCTCTTGCGGAGAGAAGGGTTATTTCTGTACACAGCTACGGAGAGACGGCTTCCTCCTTTACATACAAAGAAAAATAATATTAATAAAAAAAGTGCTTCATCGATCCAAAAAAGCCTAAAGAGCTGCAAGCTTTTATTCACACTGTACATCCCAGCCCTGGCCCGGAGCGGACCCTCTTGGCACGTGCGGAGGCTCCGGCTGATTCTGCACCACAAAGCCACACACGGCTGGGGTGACCCCCACCCCGGCCCTGCCACCTCCCCCTCGCCACCTTGGGAAGAGCCGGACGTTCCCTCGTCCCGCTCCGTGTGGAACAGCGACGCCTGTGCCCCTCTTCCAGCCCCCACTGCTGGGTTAGGAACAGATCCTAAACATGCCTTGGCTGGAAACCCCATCCTTCACTTCGCTTTTCCCTCACTGTCTTTCTCTAAACCTGTGCCAGGGAGATCCCAAGATGCTCCGTCCGTTCCCAGACCCCTTTCCCACAAGGACGCAGCCTCCTCCTTCCTGGACATTCGCTCCAGCGCACGGATCCCGGCAGGGTGGGAAGGGCACAGTCCAACCACGCAGCACTGCCCCTCAGACCCACTGAGCTCTGCCAGATGGTTCCTCCATGTGACCCTCCCTTCGGATTATGTGATTGTGACATTCCAGGGAAGGGAAATGCTGCTTTCCCAAGGGTTCTTAGATTTTGAGCTGTTGTATCTAGAACTCTCAAATACTCCAGCAGGATTCTTGGGAATACCATAGAGAATTTGGGATTTTGCCTAGGGAATGCATTGTGAGCAGGATCTACTCTTCCTCCTTGCCAGATTGCACTAAGCAGGATCTATGGGAAGGGAATGGGATGAGCACCTACCAGTTGGTTACAAATGGATATTAGGGAGTTGCACCTTTCAATGAGGTGACTCTGATTGGGACAGAAGGAGGAATGGGAATCCATGATGTATTTTGGACTGTTTTAAGCTCCTCAGGCAGCTTTTTCCTATCTGGAGTACACTGAACACAGCCTGGGAAAGGAGGACCATCCCAGGACGGTGCCCAGCACCAGCGCACTCCGCACGGGCTGAGCCCGGCAATGCCAGCGGGTCCCGGCCGCCTTCCGTCGCTTTGGATCGTCCAGTAAAGTGCGAGTGACCAACCAGGGCTTGGCCATGGCAACACTCTGCTCCCAGAGGGAATCTCACACGGGTGGGGCAAGGACAAGGCAAAGGTCTGCTCCTGTCCTAGTTGGATTGAATCAGGAATTGCATGGTCAGACCCCTGGCAAGGCCCGGTGTGACGCCTGGCTCGGCTCTCACCAACAGCCCATGCATTCCTGAGCCAGCATTCCAGGTGTTCCCGCTCCGAGGGCTCAGACCTCACGGATTGTGTGTGCAGGTACAGAGCCGCCAGCACAGGAACCTGACTGAGACCCCCTCGGGCACTGTGAGTACAGAGAGGGAAAGGGTCTCTGGGGAAGGAGATTCCCACCTCTTCTAGCAGCAACAGGTTCCCAAACAGCAGTTTCGGGTTTGGAATAACAGGAGTGATTGAAAGCACTGGAGGCTGCAGCTATTCAGGCTCTGCACTCCGGCTGGCCCGGCTCCCTCTGCTCCCCAAAATCCTCGCCTGCAGCAGTTCCGCAGTGGGACAGATAAATACCCATGGGGATCCTGGCTCTGCACCAGCTCCCTCCCCACCTCCACGACCCTCCCGCGAACAAACAGATATATTATTATATATACACACACGCACGCGCGGGGACACGGACACACAGACAGGACAGGCAGGGAAAGGGGAAGAGCCGGACAAGGAGAATCCCACAATCCAGCGGCACATCCTCGAGGTCCGTCCCGCCGAGCAGCGCCCCACGCCCCGAGCTCCACGCGCAGCCTCCCAGCCTCGGCCCCCCAGGATCTGCGTGTCCGTGGGGAAGGGTCGTCTCGGCTGCTCCCCCGCCGCTCCCAGGCCAGGAATTCAGTTGGACGTGGCAGTGATGGGCTTGTCCAGTTCGAGGTCCAGGCTGGAGCTGCCGGGGTGGAGGCTGCTGTAGCAGGATTTGCAGACTCTGCTGGGCTCGAAGAGCTGCTGGCTGGGAACGGGCACCTTCTGGTTACAGCAACTGGAGCAGAACACGTTGCCACAATTCCTTGCATCAGGAACAGAGGAGAAATGGAAAAGATCAGATGGAGTTTGACAGTCACCTGAGCTGTAAAATGAGATATTCCCAGTGCTGGGATGGGGGAGATGCCAGTACCTCCCTACAGGCCAGGGCATGGGCAGGGTCAGCTCCACCGTCTGTGCTCCTCCCTCTTATGGATGGAGGAGAGATCCAGGGAATGGGCACAGGAAGGAGCATGGAGCCAGGGACAGTGTGGAATTGCAGGTCATCAAATGCCTCTGTTCAGCACTGCCCTGAGCTGGGCTGGACAGGCTGTGCCCTCTGTCACACAGAGAGCTCTCTGCCATTCACCATGGAATGGTTTAGGTGGAAAGGGACCTTAAAGCTCATCCAGTGCCACCCCTGCCATGGGCAGGGACATCTTCAACTATCCCAGGCTGCTCCAAGCCCCATCCAGCCTGGCCTTGGACACTTCCAGGCTGGATGTGCTGCAGAGGAGCTCCGGCACGGTGCCAGTGCCACCCTGGGGCACAGGGCTGAGGGGCTGAAGCAGAGCCACCATGGGCCCTTCTGAGCCAGGACACAGGGAATGTGGGGAACACTGGGAATGGAGGGCTCTGGCCCTGCTCACGCAGCTGATCCAGCCCCAGGCCACAGGAGGGATGTGGCAGTGCTCGGAGCCGGCCAGACTCTGCTCCCAGGCTCTGCTCAGAGCTGGAAAGGTTTAAACATGGAAATATCAAAGCCCTTGGTCACTGCCATCCTCCCACTGCCCCCACAGCCACTCCAGCAGTCCCACACTCCTGCATCCAGGAAACTGAGCCAAGGAGGACCATGCAAAGCCCGGGGTGGGCAGGCAAGTGTTCCATGCACAGGTGGGCACTCGCAGCATTCCCGGCACTGGCAGAGCCACACCGGCACATGCACCTCGTTACAGCTCAGAGTCATTAATTACCTTCCCCTGCAGCCCCCTCAAAACCTGTCAGCCCTGTCCTCCTCAATTCCTACAAGGAGCTGGGAGCAGCACTCCAGGGACCTGGGTTCTGCCCTTTCCATTAACTCTTTGGCATCAGGATTTGGTGCCAGCGTTGTTCTGCACTAGAGATTTGCTGCTGCCAAGAGACTGCCGGGGAATTCTGCTGACACCCAGCAGCTCTGATTAATCCTTCCTTGCCAAGAAAGGAGATTTCCAGCTGCTGGTCAGTGATGGGGAGAGAGGCAGCAGAGAAATCCCATTTCCCACTTCAGTGGGCTCATTTCCTCAGTTCCACACAGCAGCTCCGGGCCTCAGAGCCGGAACCCCGGCATGGGAAAGCTGACAGGGACCAGCCTCTCTGCAGGGGTTCTGGAGACTGGAGGGCTCTGCGGGAGAGCCCTGCCAGAACCACCTGCAGGAGTGGGAACAGCCCTGGGAGGTGCCACACAGCTCCCACAGCCCCATCTCGCTGCTCGAGGAATGATTATCCCAGAGCAGCTCGCTGATGGATGAGGGGAAAACCAACCAGAGGGATTAAAACAAGGATCTCTTTGTTGGAGCTCGCCATTCCTAACATATGCTCGGGGTTTTTGTTGTTTTATCCTAGATAATGGTGCTCTGACACTGCTTTGGAAAGCTCTGGACAGCTCATCCTTCTATCCTGGTGGTCCCTGCTTCGCTTCAGAGATTAAAAAGAGACACTAAAAAACAGGCTGGAAAAGGGATGTTGCTCACTTGAGGAAGGGGGGCTGAAAGTCACGCTCCCCACGTCTCCTCCTCATCCCAAATCTCAGATATCCATCCAGTTTTGGTGATCCTGACCCTCCACCAGCTCTGTGGCACCTGTTCCAGCCATGGGATTTTCAGTCCTTCTAAAACAAGTGGCAGGTTTTTGTCAACACCCTGAACAGCAAAACTGGAATTGTTTGGTAACACGTGGCCCTCTACCAAAAATATGGGGAAAAAAAGGAAATGATCAAAAATAAACGCATAAAACTTGCAGGACAGTCTCCTGTCAGTGAGCAGTACACACACAGACTGACAGTGAGTGTTAGTCTGAGCCACATCCCATTTAAGCTCCCAAAAGCCAAGTCCTAAATGCCTTTCTGTGAGGATAGAGGGCTGTTCACACAGATCCAACCCCCAAGAGCTCGTGCTGGCCACCCCCAGCTTAGTTCTGGTGATTTCCAGGCAAGTGAGAAACAAAGAGGGAGAAGAGCTGAGTTAGTTGGGAGAAGTCACCCAGGAAAGGCAGACGGACAACGGACAGAGGCTGCTGGAAATGCTCACCAGAGCTGCTCAACTCGGTCAGTGTCCCTGCAGGGAGGAGAGAGAGCTCAGGGGAATAGGCAGAGGGAGCAAACATTGGCAACTAAGGAAGCTGGAAAGCTTTACCCTGCTCAAGGCCTTACACTGTGGGGTTCGACTCATTTCCACTCCCAGGGGAGGGGTGTAAATGTTTACTATGGAGATACTCGTGGTGTTGGTCTCACCAACAGCTGGGTCACTGCACGGGTGGGAGCTGAAGGAGCAAAGACCCTACAGGGAGATTTGAGCCAGACCAGAAACCCTGAGTCCATTTTAATTCCTCGTGGGGCTGGGGGTGATCTATGTGTATCCAGGCTCTGCGAGTTGTCCCGAGCCCAGGCCTGGGGGAGCCCCAGCCTGGGGATACAAATTTGCACAAACACAGTGGGCATGGGGAAGAAAAAAAAAATTCAGATTCTCTTCCTTCTTCCCTGGGTTTGGTTAACTTTACAAGACTAAATGGAGCAAAATATAAACCAGACACAAACCCAAAATGATGTTCATAACTCTTGGCAACTTCAAAAAGCAGCAGAGCATCAAAATGTGGTAACTGAGATTTATTTAAATGATGGTTCCTGTAATAGCTTTTGCATGTTCAGAAACCAGGAATAGGAATTTATTTGAAACAGAACTGGAAACTGGAGATTCTCTGGCTTTAACTCGAGTGTATCAAGCCATGGGGTCTCTGCCTCCTGCTCTTCATCAAGCCCCTGCTGCTGCCTGAGCTGCTGCAGCCTTTGTGGCAACAGGTCTGGCAAAGAATAATCCAGAAAACCTTGATCTCACACAGGTGTTCTGTTCAGATTCTGTAGGAGCAAGTCAATGAAAAGGGGAGAATGGTTAGAGAAGGAAAGGAGAAGGTTTCCAACCAGCAACGGGAAGAAGATGCTATTCCTGTATTTCATGTAACTCATATACTGAATTTCTGAATGCTAAGAGGACAAAGCTCTATTTTGTATAAATCTAAACTGCCTCCAAATCCAGTCTGAGGAAAGAAAGGTGGGATCTGTTTTGGCTGGAGTGGGGCAGACACCAAATGTGGCTTTTAAATATCTCCCTGCACGAACTGAACGGAGCAGCAGGAACTGCTCTGCTCCCTCAGCAGCACATCCCTGCTCTAAGAGCCACCCCGGGGCAGGAGCCGTGCCCGTGGTGCGCAGGGAACGGCAGCAGTGCCCAGCCCCTGCCCCAGTTACCTGCAGTGGTGTTTCCGACTGGCGAGCCAGAAGGCGCTGTCGCAGCCGTAGCAGTGCGCAGCCAGGTGATCCGGGAGCCACCGTGTCACCTGTGGGGACGGCCAGCGGCATCAGGGACACAGCAGTGACACCACTCCTGAGCTGAGCCCCCTCCCCAGCTCCCAGAGGTTGTGCAGCAGAGGGCTCATAGGCACAGGTACTGGTATGTCAGGCGTGAGACCAGCGGGACACAAGGAAAAGAGTTCCCAAGAAGTGGCACATGACCAAAGGCTGGAGGATAATTTGAATTAGGATTATCCCAGAGTGAGCAATTTACAGGGATTTAGTCTGTACCTCTGTATCCTGTTTATCCACCTGTTCCCAGCTGGCTTCAGAGAAAATCTCTGTGCTGCAGCGAGACAAGCAGTTCTGATCCAGATTGCTTTCCGAGTCGGGAATAGACGTCTGTTGGCAAACAAACACAGCTGAACGGAACCCCCCAGATCCCTGTTCCACACAAATAAAACCCAGAAACCCCAACAGGGCAGGTCTGGACCCTCTGGTGATGGGATGATGTGAGGTAGAATGGATTTAGAATCCAGTTTCTGCTGCAAAGTTCTGGGAAGGCTTTGGGTGATTAATCAAAACCTGCGCCCTGTGGCTCCAATTCCAGGGTCCTCATTCCTTTCCATGGGTGTTTCACTTACAAAACTGTGATTAGTAATACAGATATCCTTTTGTTGGCAAAGATTCTGGAAAACACAAGCCAAATTGCATATGGGAAACTCAGAATTTGAGCCATGTATATTCTATATATAGGTTTTGGGAATAAAGCTTCCTTAATGTAGTCTATGCAGGTAGAGGTGGATTTTAACTCACTTAAAACTCAGCCAGCCCTTAAAATATATCAAAATAGCAAGAAATCTTGAGTTAATGTATTTTTGTGCCTGAGGAATGGGCAATCCTGGAGCTCCAGACGAAAACCTGCAACTCCCAAGCTGAGGCACAAACAGAAGGTAGAGATCAGGTCCTTCAAAACGGGGAATTTTCTGGAGGCACTGCCAGCCCTACACTGCAGCTTCAGAAGGCCCTTAAAAAAATGGGAGCAGAACCCATTAAGCCAAAGCACCCAATTTCTCCAAGGAATTCAAGCTTTTAGCAGTGACACTGAGCCAAATGAGCACCTTGTGCTGCATCTCCAATGGGAAGAGCCAAGAAGGCTCCAAGGATTTTTCACAACAAACGTACCTGGGACTATCCAGCACCTCTGCCACTTCTAAACAGTGAATTCAACAAACAGAAGCTGGGAACCTCCTATAATTTTTTTTTTCAATTTTGCAGGCATATAAACCGCGTAGGAAAAGGAAATTTCTGATGGGTGTTGCAACAGCCTCAAGAATTACAGGCAAGTTCTCAAACCCACAGGAAGACACAATTCTCTACAAAAGTCTCTACTTTTACAACTTTAAACACTTCCAAATTAAAGTGCAAATGGTTTACAAGCTCCCTTAAAATTCTTAATTTGTTGAGAGAAAAACCCTTGTTGAAATACAGCTGCCACAAAAGCTCAGGTAATTTATTCCAGTTAATTTAGAATTCTAGAAATTTATTCCAGTCATGGAGCCTGGAGCACCTGAAAGGGAAAGTGTGACCCTGATGGGTTTGAGCTCCCAGAGCTGCCAGTGCAGCTGGAACCTGCAGAGAATCAAGGGATCATCCAATGCTGCTGTCCCAAAAATGGCACAGAAAAATATCTTTGCTCTATGTGAACACAGCAGTAAACCAGATGTTTGGTTGGTTTTACTGAGGTTTGGTAAACCAGGGGTTTGGTTGGTTTTACTGGGGTTTGGTAAACCAGGGGTTTAGTTGGTTTTACTGGGGTTTGGTAAACCAGGGGTTTGGTTGGTTTTACTGGGGTTTGGTAAACCAGAAGCTGGGTTGGTTTTACTGAGGTTTGGTAAACCAGGGGTTTGGTTGGTTTTACTGAGGCCAGGGAAGGTGTTCAGGTATGGCCAGGTGTGTGTGAGCTGCTGTGCAACACTCATCTCGAAAAACACCTTTCAGCTCAATCTGAAGTTCGGTGACAGTATCAGTCATCAGTATCTGCCATCGTCAGGTACCCAGGCAGTGTCTGCCCTCTTCAGGATGACCTGGAGAGGTCTGTAAGAGCCCAAAAGTCATGCCCTGAGCCACGAGCCAGGAGCTGAGGGCACGGTGAGCTCTGCACTCGGCCCGGTGACGCTCACTCACCACTTCATCCCCGTAGTCACCGTTGAGCCGCAGGGAGCTGTTGAGGAGCTGGCTCTCCAGGCGGCTCTTCAGCTCCTGCACCTGCTTCTTGAGGGTCTCCACCTCCTGCTGATGGCCCGTCTCGATCTGGCGCAGGCGCTGCTGGATGACGTCGCTGTAGACAGGCATCCCGTCGTCGTCCAGGTGGCTGCGGGCCGGCTGGTCCGGGCTGCCGGCCGGCTGCTTGCCGAGCTGGCTGAACATCCATTTCTGGTGCAAGTTCCTCAGGTGGAGCTGAGCAGAGCTGCAGCTGGCCGTGGACACCTGCCGGCTCAGCGAGGCCTTGATCCGCCCATCCTCGCCGTTGACGCAGTGTCCGTTGGTGGCAGGGAATTTCGGGGCCGTGAATCCCGCGGGTTTCTCTGCCAGTTTGTTCTCCGGCTCCAGCTCCCCGTTACACACCACCTCATCTTTGCGGTCTGCTAGAGGCAAGGCACAAGGGGAAGGCATCGGGAGGTGTATGGTGCTGCTACCAGAAGTCCTATGCACTCTTGATCCCAGTTTTTGGAGCTCTATCATGCACTCCCCCTCCGGCCTGTTCTCCAGAGTTCGGGACAGCTCGTCAGCGCTGTTGTCGAAGGGGTGAGGTCTGTGGCATGGAGCCCTGGGCGTGAGCTCGGGCTTTGCTTCGGTCTCCGTTAAGGTTTCCGTGGAGCTTTCGACGTTGGATGTCCTTGTCTCCGGCAGGGCTGTCAGAGGAAAGGCGAGGCCGGCCTGGGCCGTGCCGTACGGGCTCTCCGCTTCTCCTTCACCTTTCCCAACACCTTCCTCCTCCGTGTTGTTTGCAGCATCTCTGTTTCCGGAGCCCTCGGAAGGAACAGCCTGCAGTCCTCTCCCCTGAGGTGCCTTCTGGAGAGCGCTGCTGGGGTCGCTGTGCTCGTCCTGCTGTCCTTTGAGCTCTGCAGCACCGTGGGAGGCCAGGTGTGGGTTGGGTGTGGGATTGTTCGTTACGGTACCCGTATCCGCCTCGGCCTTTTCCCCACACAGATTGTCAGCTCTCTTCTTATCCAGGCCAACCTCATCCCCTTTCCCTGCTGCCTCCAGGCCACCCCGCAAGTGCTCCTCCAGCCCAACATCATCTTTAGTGGCCTCCTGCAGAATGTTCTCCATCTGTCCCTCTGCCACCCCGGCTGCCACAGAGAGCTCTGCCCCCACGGGGGCCCTGCCCTGCCTGCCCAGCCCATCCCCCTCGAAGGGGTCGTCCCCAGGGGGGCCGAGGCTGCTGAGCTCCAGGGAGCGGCGGTGCTCCTGCCACTTCTCGTTGAGGCTGGGGTCGCTGCTCCGGCGGTTGGTTGTAGGCACGCTGCTGTCACAGGCTGTCGTCAGATTGTCGAAGGATCTTGTCTTTGGTAACCTGCAAAGGGACAAACAATCCCACTCCCAAGTCAGAGGATGTTTTTACAACACTGAGCTACTGTGGTTTAAAACCAGCCCTCCAATTAGGACAGTAACAATCTGCCAGCTAATGGACTTGTGGGAAGTATTATCCAGGAGCACATTCCGACCATCTGCAGTGCAGAGCTGCTTCAGTACTTCCTTTGTTTGCCATCAGGAAAATATGTTCAACCAGACTTCAAACATTCCCAGATTAATCTCTTTACCACCAAGCCCCAATGCTTACAGCCTGGTCACACCTCCTAATTAACATGTGCTCAGAGTCACTGTACAACAAGCAAAGAAATGGTTATGCAACACTGAAAAAGAACTCAAATTCAAGATAACCAATGAAAGCTTATATCCCAAAAGAATAGACTGAATTCCCTGTGGCTATGTGACACTCAGAGCTTAACTCTATTTGCCCAGCTTCTCTCTGCCATGCTGTCATCCCTGAAATGTGACAGCTTCCAAACCCACCCCACGGACAGGCTGCGCTTGGGCAGCTCAGTCCCACAGTCCCGTCAACACACCCGGCAGAAATCCTGCCCTCCCACCCAAACATTCTCCCTCCGTATCCCCCAATATTCTCTGTTGATCTTACTTTACAGGACGGGATTTCTGGGCTCTAGGCTCACCTGCCCAGAGGCTGCTCTTCGGGGCTAGAGCCTGGCACAGGGTACGGGGCACAGGTGTCGTCGGCGGGCGTGGAGGGGGAGGAGCAGGGCAGGTAAACAGCGCTCCAGAGCATCAAGTTCCGCACATGGCACACGGGATACAGCACCTGGCAGGGGGAGCACACAGGAAGGGTCAGCTGCTGCCTCCCAGCACGAGAAGTTCAGCTCTGAGGGGGGCAGTTCACTGGGCAGGTCTCAGCTGGGACACGTCCAGCCCATGCCAAGGGACAGTGACAGCATTTCATCAGCCACACTCGGGGCTAGAATGACCTTTTCTGTCAGAGGCAGAACAATGCTGGCTTTCAGCTCCTCCTGAATGAACTCCTGAAATGAGCTCTCTGAGAATCTACACCTTCACAACTCATGGAATTCAGTGGCTCTTTGTGAGAGCTGAGGTTCCCTCATGTGCTGTGTTACACCGTGCCAGAGGGAGCTGAACTCATTCCACAGACCCCAATCCCCCACAGCCCAGCCTGGCTCCAGTGGAGGCACTCATGGGTATATATTCAGTACATGCAGAACTATGAAGAGGCAGCTTGCTCTTAAAAGGGATTCTTTGATTGTGGAATGTGCTTTCTGCTTCACTTTAAAAACACCTGGGCTCACTCTAGCAATTCCACTCTTCCAAGCAACTTTCCCTTGGAAAAGCAGGCAATGGCAGAGGAAGAGTCTTCTCCACCAGACAGGCACTGCCCAGGCTCCCCAGGGAACGGGCACGGCCCCAAGGCTGCCAGAGCTCCAGAAGCGTTTGGACAACGCTCTCAGGGACAGGGTGGGATTTTGGGATGTCCTGTGCAGGGCCACGGGTTTGATGATGCCTGTGGGTCCCTTCCTAAATGAGGATATTCTGTGGTTCTCTGAACACTCTGCTTCCCTGGCACTGAGCAGGGGAAGGGCTGAGGGGTGGCTGCTGCTCTTGAAAAACTCTGGCTCTATAAGAGGTGTGGCTGCACCAGAGGCACCTTTTAAAGCCTGAAGTAAAACCACAAGAAGATGAACCCAAAACAGGAAATTACCCAAACTCCCACGTGCAGAAGGAGTGTCCTTGTTAGTATTTCCTGAGAACAGGGGCCAAGTGGGATAAAGCACAGAAGGGCAGCCCAAGGACAGACCTGTCCACACAGCCACTGTAAGAGCCCTCTCTATGCTCCTCCCGACGTTTTCAGGGAAATTTAGAGGCATCCATAGCTTTAAGATCCCCCCAGGCTGTGTCTGCTCTGCCTCACGCTCTCTCCCCAGGAGTGTCAGGTGGGAAGGCTCCAAGGGCTCATTGCAGTGACAGCCCAGAGCCAGGGCACACTCAGCCAAGGAGGGCTCAGGGGAGTAGAAAATTCATCTTTTACAACCACTGTGGGCATAAAACTCCTTCCTACTTTGCCAGGATTTAATTTTGCTCTAAGAAACAACCGAAAGCCACATCTGTCATATGCAAACTCACTGCACAGTCCTTACAGTTCAGTTTATGACATCTGATACTTCCATAAATAAAAAGGGTTTAAATATTTATACAAGTCCTTGCAGTCCTAACCATGATGTCATTTGGTGTTTGCTCTCTTGCCTGTGCTCTGCACCCCTGAATCCTTCACATAAACTTGTACCAAACACACTACTGAGCCTCTTCTCAGAACCTTCAGTGAGCTCCTACCATGGAGGAGCCAAACAGAAAACCTGAAGGTATCAAGAAAAACAAAGATACACTAAATAATCTGAGCCACTTTTTCTCTTTAGATTTAAGATGAATTTAGACACATTGTCTAGGTTTGCAGGCAATTTTGTGTCACTCCTCTGACACGGCTTAGTTCTCCAGAGAGGTCTATTTATCAAACAGTGAAATGTTTTCTATTACAAAAAATAAAATATTTAGTCACAGAAAGTACATTTCCAGCACAGGGAGGTGGCATTTGACATTCCTCAAATATCAGCAAAATTAACCCAAGACTTCAAACATCAACCTGAGCTGGGTGTTCCAAGGTGAATGTCAGGGAGAGCTGAGCTGGCCTGGAATCACCTCTCTGTCCATGGTGACAGTTCAGAGAATCACACAAGGGTTTGGGCTGGAACGGACCTTAAAGCTCATCCAGTCCCACCCCTGCCATGGGCAGGGACACCTTCCACTGTCCCAGGGTGCTCCCAGCCCCTTCCAATCTGGCCTTGGACACTTCCAGGGATGGGCAGCCACCACCACAGCTGTGGTTGAACCCCAGGTCACCATGTCCCACTGCTGGGGTGTTTCTCAGGGGACCCCCACTTTGGGGGAACCCCGCAGGGCTCTCCCACAGGAGGGGATTGGGGTACATACAGATTCCGACTGGGAGGAGTAGAGCAGGTTTTTGAAGGCTTTGTTTGCTGCCCGCAGCAAAGACCAGACGGAGCAGGTCCGTTCCTGAGTGTGTTTCTCTCCCCTCTCTTTCGCATTGTTGCACAGGAATGTTCCAAAGAGGCAGGAGTAGGTGTGCTGCACCAACTTCACCTGCACAGAGACACACACACAGACACACACAGTGTCAGCTGGCACAAGGGATCGGCCTCACCTCCCTTCCCAGGGCCAAACCCCTCCCCAGGGCCACCACACCAACCCACAGCATTTTTCACATACTTCCTTACAAACCAATTGCAAAGGAATGCAAGAGGAGAAGAATCTTTTAAAATCATAACTGAAGAAACTCAGCAAAAAATGTAACATTGAAAGACAAAATATTTGTTCCTAATCAAGTAATGTTGATACAAACTCATTGCCCTGCAGGCCAGGCAAAGCAGAATCATGATTCCTCTGCTACAAAACATTCATCCAGCACAGAAATGTTGATCATTAATCACTCCATGCTGTGGGCCCAGCCTAACAAATGCCAGCTTAACTTCAGGCATATCAATGACTTCCTTAGGATTATTCAGATGTTTAAATGAAGACAAGTAGTTCAATACTGTAATAAATTACGGGCTCACTCTACAAAGGCCAGCACAGCACGGGTATGTTCTCTCCCAGCCCGTGGAGATTAGCAGTGTGCTGTGAAGCCAGTTACTACTCGTTGTATCTCATTTCACAACTGAGCTACTCAGGGACTGTACATGGGCTCAGTTACATGGCTGAGCTGGCAAGTGGTAATTCCAGTCAGCCACAATCACAGGAATGTGCCTTAAATCTTACTGGATCAGACACTTCATAAAAACTTCTACTCTTCAGATTACTGGTCCTGCAGTCCATGACTGCCACTTCCCCAGAGATCTGAGAACTGACTCGGACCATCCTGGGTGAATTCCTAATAGCAATGCTGTCTGCTTCCAAAGAAGGTAAGCACAGCTCCTATATCCTACACATTTGCAGCAAAGAAACTGAAGAAAATGAATGGAGCAGGTTGTTTTTAGAGGAGCATTCAAGTCAAAACAAGATCCAAGCAGGGAGGAGTTTGCATTGGCACTAAGAAGGATTTCTTTTCAGGCTGTGTGGACATTTTACACTTCTTAGGTGAGACTATTCGATTAATATAATTTATTTCTTTAAAGTCTAGAAGAAGTCCTTAAGTGCCCTGCTTTTAAGAGAGAACAGACCCCATGGGTTACACAAGTGCTTTTGTCCCCTGTATCCTGGCAGCTTTCCTGTTCCCTTTATCAGGTAAGAGCATATATAGAATATACAGGATATATTCACATATATATAAAATAATGGAACAGTTTGGGTGGGAAGGGACCTTAAAGCCCATCCAGTTCCACCCCTGCTATGGACAGGGACACCTTCCACTAGATCAAGTTGCTCCAAGCCCTGTCCAACCCGGCCTTAGACACAGAATGTCACAGGAAGGTGGGAAAATCCACCCCCCCGGCTCTCCAGCAGTGTTTAGCAGCAGTCTATAAACCAGCAGCCTCTCAACTCACAAGGAATGCTTCGTTAAACTCGAAGGAGCAGGGGAACTGCCTCTGGAGCTGATGGACGCAGTCCAGCCACTGCAGAAACACTGGGCAGCGCTCATTGAGGTCGTCCGAATTCTCCCCGTGGCCACAGCGATCTGCAAACTTGTGGCCAAAATCCAGCCACTCCGTCTCCACCAGCACCTGGAAACCCTGCAGGGAGGAGAGGACAGATGAAGAACTCCTATTTTTCTCTGGTTCAGTTTTCTGAGATGGTCTGAGACTTGTGAGAATCGCTGTTCTCTCTCCTATTTCCCCTCAGCACTGGGCTCATTACTTCTCTTTCCTGCTTTCCCCAATGCCTCTGTGGTCTGCAATGGAATTAGGACAGATAAGGATTCCCAAACTACATGAACAGGAAAGGGAATAAGGCAGGTTAAGTCCTCAGTGACGGGCAGGGAAGATCTTGATATGAGCCCTATCTCATGCAGGCTGTGGAAAGTAGGAACTTCATCTTGCCAAAGCTTCCGGATCATGGTATCAGTATTTGGACAAGTTATATAAAAACTTTCCTTGAAAATGATGGTCAGAGCCACCTGTCAGGAAAGAAAACCATCCATCCATAACAGGACACCCAAGCTCAGGGAGAGCAGGTGCTTGTCTGTGCGTACTGCAGTCACAAGGTTGATTAAAGGTTCACTTGAGTGATTTTTCATGAAAAGGGCAAAGAACATTCCCAAACAGCGCCTGGGTGAGCAGCTGAATGTCACACCTTGTCTCACAGGACCTGAAATCCATCACAGGGCAGGAAGGTTTTGGTCCTTAGTGAAAAGAAAAATTGTAGAGAATGTTTATTGAGGCAAAAGCTGTGATTAGAGCCAAAATAATGGCTGTGATTAGAGCCAAAATAATGGCTGGCAGCTGAGAAGCTTTAAATCTGACAATGCTGAAAACTCATTTTCCTCAATGTTTCCAATCCTGGTACTGACAGCTACAGTTTATGGTTTGCTCAGGGTGACAGGCAAGGCCCAGGGTGTGCAGAGCACAACTCTGCTCCCCAAGCAGGAAGGACAGCACCCTTTGGAGGACCAGGAGCAGATCCGGTGCCCAGGCCAGAGCAGCGCGTTTTGCCTGATGGATGCCAGCTTCTAGAATCCATGTGGAAAAGGATCCAGGAAGTTTTCACACTTCCATCCAAAAGGCAGTTCCAGCTCCTGGTCCCTGTGTGTGTGAGGCCTTAAGCAGCAGCTCACAGCAGTGTTCAGACACAGAGTTCTGTTCCGGACAACAAAGGCATCTTGCCTGTGGGCTGGCAGATGGAAGCCAGCCAGCACACATCCCACAGTGCTGAAAAGTGATGGAACAGGGGAAAATCAGGAGAAATCTAACTGACAGAGGGTAACAAAAATGTGAAACTGGAAAACCATGCAGCTGGGAGATCCAGCAAAGAGGAAGGCTGAGAACCTGCAGGGGTGCAGCAGAAGCTGCAATTGCAGCACTTTGTACCCCATATTCCTAAACTAAATACAGGGAAGCACAGACCATGACTGTGCAGTTACAGCAGAGGGAATGTGAGCTACTCCTGAGTTACAGATGTACCTACACCTGGGAGTAACTGCAGACTACGGGTGACCAACTCCTGCCAGCTTCAATGCTTTTGCCAGTGGAGAGACCTGAAATAATTCACAGCCAGACTCCCTCCGAAGACCCCAATGACTCCCAGCTGCTTTACCCACCTCCGTGGTCCTGTAGTAGGGGTCCAGCAGGAGTTTGGCCAGGGCCACGATCTGGGGCGTGCGGTCCCAGCCGTCGGAGCAGTGAACCAGCACCGGCCGCTGGTCCCGGTCCACGGCGTGCACCACGAGCAGCGCGGATTTCAGGAGCACTGACAGGTGCTGCAGCCACTTGGTGCTCTCCAGAGCTGACAGCCAACTAGAGGGAAACCAGGCAAGACAGTTTTTGCTCTTTTAAAATGTTTTCAGGTTTGGATGTCTGAGTTTATCACGGCAAAGCTCCTGTTTTAATAAGCTGTGAGTGTCGCTCTCGAGTATTTTTCACTTGTGTCTCGTTAACGCTTTCCCAGAGGTGGAAGCAGCAAAGCCACAGAGCCAACCCAAGGAACTGCCAGACCCTGGGATGAGCTGAAGGTTTGGATCTACTTTCAAGCCATGGAAGGCTTTAGCAGCAGATTCCAAACAGGGAAGTGGGAGAGAAAACAGGACTGGGGTAACTACAGTGAGGACCCAAGCTCAGAAGCTCCCAAGATGAGGAGTCATTACAGGGCAGTTACCCCACAGCACTGAAGGGTTATGAAATGTTATGAAATATTATTAAATATCCTGAAATGACATTATAAAGGAGTGAAGTACATGGAACACCACTAGAATTTTCCAAAAGAGAGTCAACGGTGAGGATTAAAGAGCTGGGAATAGCAGATCAGCCTAAGTGTGAGTGCTCTGAAGTCCACCAGAAAAACCAACATTCTGGTATCGACATTCAAGGTTACACTGTAATTTCAAAACTAATTTTCTAGGTTCACTTCGATCAGAATAAACCAGTGACTTCAATGAAAATGGAAAAACATAGCTTAGCACTGTTACCAAGGGAATATCCACTGAATTTCAATTTACAAATCATCAGCAGAAGAATGTGGTTGCAGAACCATGGAGCCACAGGCCCAAACTCCCAAACTTCCACTTACTTTCCTGGATCTGGCATTTGTGTGCAGAGCAGACGCAGCGACTGGAAGCTCTTGCGGATGGAATGGATGTTTGCCATCCCCATGAACACTACTTCACAGTTTGGGTAATATTCTGCAGGGAAAGAGCAAGACAGAGGGAATAAAGTAACAACTACCTTTCCAAAAGAAGGTTTTTTTTTCATAAGAAACAAACCCCCGTTGCTGTGGACAGATGAAATAATCTGTTTACGAAGATTCCGTAAGTCCTTGGAGCTCGCTGGGTATTCCAGATATGACTCCACAGCCCAGCAAAACAGGAAGCATTTAGCAAAGTCCTGCTGAATTTATTTCAAATGTTTCACGTCAGGTTACAAAAAGCAGAGTGCAAACCTATGGGAATAGGGATATTCCTGTGCTCCAGGTTCCAGGATGTTTGTAAAAAGACTGAGAAGGATCAAAAGATGTGAAACGTAAGTAATATTTAACTGGTAATTTATGGATGTAAGTTATAGATTCCTTTTCTAAGCACTCAAAAAGGCTGAAAGGTTACTTCATCTACTGCTTTCTTCTGAGGGGAACTGTACGAGGAAGCATCACACAGTGAGAAATAGCGGGAGCTCAGGAAAACAGAAGACACATGGAATTACTTTGGATGTGCTCAAGCAACATTGGAGGCCTGGAGAGACAGGGCCAGTGCTCAGGGGGCACCTAAAGAGGGCCAGAAAATACCCATTCAGTAGTTTTCCCTAGATTTAGTCTTCCCTCTGCTGTGATGCTTCAGTCTGCACAAGAATGATCACACAGTAACTAAAATGACCATTTCTACAGAAGAAAAAGAATCAGGATACAGAATCTGGGATACTGAGGGCTTGCACAAGAAAATTCAGGAGTCTGATATTTTGTATCACTGATTTCCCAACTCTTTATCAGCCCAACACAACGAGGGACTGTAACTCCAGGAGCAGCCTCAGACAGTATCAGACAATTTCAGAGGTTTTCTTGTATCGTAAAAATACAGTTACTGAATAATACCTAAAAAAATACTGAATAATATCTAAAAAATACTGAATTATATCTAAAATATATATAAAGTATAGCATAAATGAGCTATTTTTATACACAGAATGAAGCAAACCTGGCAATACCTGCAGAAAACTTAGCAGCAAAAAGCAATACAGGTTTTATTGAAGGTGACAAGCTGCTTGAAAACCTTCTCCTCAGAATTAAAAAACCAATATACAGGAAGAAAATCAAACTTCCTGTATACTCTGCTTTTCTGTTTTGAAATGTTACTCTCTGATGAAGAATTATTTAGCGGTTTTGAGGTGTTAAATGGAAACTTCATTTTTTTTTAAACTGGTGGCTACAAATCAAAATGCAGCTATTGCAGCAAAGACCAAAACAAAAATAAATGGTCAAAAGAGCTTTCGTTATCTTATCTCCAGTTTTTCTGTCTGGGATTTTTTTCCAGCCTCTCCACCCATGGAATTTTAACAGGCTGCATTCATACCCAACAGTGACCATAAATAATACCTTGTTTATAAAACCACTAATTCACAAGCGCCAAGGAACACAGAAAGTGGTGTTGCAACTGTATTACACATACAAGGTGAGGCAGGACTGCAGTTGCTATGATACAAATACTGAAAAATGCTCCAGCTTTAGGAAAATTGCTAGGAAGTTGTATTTTGCACAACCATTCTAGAAAATTTTTCTCCTCTGCAGCCAGTGGGTTTTACAAGTTCAGGGGTTTTAGATATGAGCACACTGGACACCTTTGTCTCTCTCTAGTTGATACATCTGACTCAGCAAGGGAAAGCTCTTCAGCAGATTCCACAGGGTTCAGCATTTACTGAGCACTGTTGCCAGCTGGGTTAATGGCCTGAGAACAGACTAATTAACAGCTGAACCTGCCCTTTGAAGGGCTGGGTGGGGGCTGCCATGATCCAGAACGTTCAGACAGATGAGCAGTGTACAGGCAGTACTGCAGGGTGTCAGGGTAATCACACTGGAGCAAATCCCTTGGACTGATTGCCTGGAAAGCTGAGGAGGAATGCTGCTCACCTGGGCACTCACAGCCACCCCCCTTGGCTCGGTTGGCCACGGCTGCTGCGTAAGATCGCGCGTCCAGGATCAAAAGCTTCTGAGGCTGGATGGCCAAACTCTCTGCTCCTGAGGCATTGGAGATGGAGGAGTCTGGGGAGGAGGAAACAGGTGAGGAGCTCAGAGGATCCTTCTGACATTGGTTACAGCACGATTCTCTCAGTCCCACAATGCACATGCACTGGAGAACAGGGACTAAATACAACAGATTCCATCTGTTACAGCACCAGAGATTAAACTTTTACACAAAGCTCTGTCTTCGGCAGAAAAGCAATGGTGACAGCCTTACCAAATTCCACATCAGAGAGGTCCCCTCCGTTGGAGAAATCTCTGGAACAGTTCCCATTCATTAACTTGTTACTGTTGGACCTGGAGTCTGAGGCACAGGCTTTGGCTACGGACTGGACCAGGTGCTCATCGTCGGCGTTCCTCCAGCCCCACCAGCTCACCTCGGGCTGGCCGCAGCGGGAGATCACTGCCCCATTGCTCTGGTGCCTGCAAACAGAGGGAATACAGGGTTAACAACCAGGATGAAGAGCACAGAGGGCACAAAAAATTCAGTGGTGTGCTCCAGTAATTTCATTCCCACCGGGGACCATCGTTCAGCAGTTACCCTCAACCTGGGATTCAGCTTCCCTTCAGAATGATGGCTGTGACTATAGCCACTGACAGGTCAAAGTCAAAGCAAGGTCAGGAAGAGAAAACAAAGCATCTTCTTGCTCAATATTGTGGCCTGTTGGCCAGTGAAAGCTGGGGAGTGTTTTGGAACAGCAGGTGAGGCATGAGAGAGGAATTCAACACCTGCTGGATGGGGGATAACTGAGAACACCCTAACCTGGACACGGCTCTCATCTCCTGGAAGGTGACATTCAAAAAAATCCCATTTTTTATTTTAGATGTCTGAAGAGTCAGTAGTTATTTCCTTAAATCTGACCTGGCTTCTTGTACTACACATAAAGAACAGATCTGGAATAATTAAAACTTATTGAACCATTGCAAACATGCTCTGAAAAAGATTTGAAGACTCTCCCATATAATCTATTACAAAAAGAGGACTGAAATGTATTATCACAGTAATTCCACTCACTGCCTTTGTGCTGGCACATTCCCCTGCTGCCACCAGCTCTGGGACTCCTCAGTCACCGAAGTGTTTGCAGCTGGCAGGAGCAACCTTCTCCCTGACCTTGCCCAGAAGCACCCTGAATTCAGGGAGCTCAGCCCTGGGGGAAGGAGGCCCAGCTGTGGGTACAGAGAGCTGCAGGTGGAGGGGCCAGAGCAGCACAAACACAACTCCTGGGGCACCTCACAATGTTTAATCCCTACCTCATGTCCCAGCTGAAAGATCCCAGCACTAATCCACACTGCTCTTCTCTATTTAAGTCAAAGGATCATAGAACAGTTTGGGTGGTGAGGAGTCCTAAAGCCCATCCAGTTCCTCCTCCTGCCATGGGCAGGGACACCTTCCACTGTCCCAGGCTGCTCCCAGCCCCGTCCAACCTGGCCTTGGACACTCACAGGGATCCAGGGGCAGCCACAGCTTCTCTGGGCACCCTCTGCCAGGGCCTCATCACCATCACAGCCAAAAATTCCTTCCCAGTATCCCATCTATCCCTGCCCTCTGGCAGTGAGAAGCCATTCCCTGTGTCCTGTCCCTCCATCTCTTCTCCCAAGTCCCTCTCCAGCTCTCCTGGAGCCCCTTTAGGCCCTGGAAGGGGCTCTGAGGTCTCCCTGGAGCCTTCTCTCCTCCAGGTGAGCACCCCCAGCTCTCCCAGCCTGGCTCCAGAGCAGAGGGGCTCCAGCCCTTGGAGCATCTCTGTGGCCTCCTCTGGACTGGCTCCAGCAGCTCCAGGTCCTTCCTGTGCTGGGCCCCAGGGCTGGAGGCAGCTCTGCAGGTGGGGCCTCACCTGAGCAGGGCAGGAGGGCAGAATTCCCCCCTCCCCTGCAGCTGTTGGATCAGCCCAGGGCACGGGTGGATTTCTGGGAATAACAGCTTTTCAAGCAGAGGTGCCTCTGGGCAATGCTGTTCTCACCCAGGAGTCCTCTCTGAACCCTGGATTTCCAAAGCATGCACCTGCCAATTACAATTCCTGTATGTTATGATGCAGGAAAAGATTTTAGAGCCTTCCTGCAAACAAACTGCCCACCTCAGCTTCAGGGCAACCAGAAGTTGTTCACTTCCTTCTAATCAGGGAAACCCAGAGTGCTGAGGGTCAGCCTAACCTTTAAGCAAATCTTAACAGTCTCAGCCCTGAACAGGAAGCCAGCCCACCCAAAGCAGCCAGTGTTGACTTTTTGGCTCTGAGCACTCTGATGGATGTTTCTGGAGGTGTGACAGGCTGGTTTGTGCTGTGCTGTCAGAGCTGTCACCCCCGGGTGCTGCGCGGCACCTCCTCCGCAGTGTCCCCGCGGGCACCGCGTGGGCGCCGCCGCCTCCTGCTCCTCATCCAACAGCAACACAGGGACACGGCTCCGTGGGGCACAGCCTCCAAGTGATCAAACAGGCTGGGATAGGGTTTGAAGGATTTTTCATAGCTCTTTTATAATTGTTTCATATAAAATCCCTTCAGTGAGAGGAAGCACTGACACGCTGTGTTAAGCGAGGCGAAGGAAAAGCGATGCGAAGCCACGGCTCTTACACCAGGTGCCAGCCAACTGCAGGCACAGGGAAATGGATTTCTGCTGGAATTAATAGCCTTCCACAAACAGCTCAACCCACTGCAAATTAGTTCAGGAAAAAATACGTGCCAATCACTTAAAGGCCACCAAGTTCCCCGTTATGCTTGCACAAATAAAAGAAAATAAAACATCATTATACGTGTAAGAAATCTATTTTGAACAGAGCAGCTCATTTATTTTTCCATATGTTCTCCCAGATTTCATTACTACCTGCTGCAGAATAATTTTCATAGGTTCATAAAGAGTTATATTTTCATCTCCAGGTCCTTGCCTCGCATTATACAAATAATGAAGAATCATTAGGCCAGGAGATGAGCTCTTTGGTGGCTGTGCACCCCCACCAGTGCCCTGCACAGAGCTGCCACATTCAGAGGTACCAGAAATCAGCACCCAATTCTATTTAGGGGCATGCTGGAGGGCTGAGGAATCCCATTCATTCCAAGTGGACTGGCCACAGGGATAAAGAACAGCCAGTGTGATGGTGAGGTCTCCAGAGATAGAGCTGGGATATGAGGGCATCACTCAGAGCTCAGGAACAAAACAAAACAATTCAAAAAACTTAAAGCAAAACCTCCATGGAAAATTCCCCAGAGACAAAGAAACCTGCAGCCCCCTGCAGAAACCAAGAGTAAATCAGCATTAGGTAACTCTGAGGCCCTTTGCAAGCTGTTGTACAGCTGCAGGGGGCACCTACACCTCTGCACAGGCTTCGTCCTCCCTTTGTTCAAACCATCTTGGAGTACGATAATAAATCCCCCAAGTCCTTGTAACCACGGAGCAGAGAGGACCAAGGAAGGGTGAATTGCTCCCTGTGCTGCCTTTCTGAACCATCAGCAGCTGTAATGGAAATCCCATTGCTGCAGTTCAGGGATGAAACTCAGAAGCAGGAACAGAATTTCCGTGTGGCACAGGATCCCTGAGCCTGTGTGGGTGCTCAGCAGTGCAAGGTCACTAAAAGTGACTTTCACACGGAGAACTTCCAGGGAGGCTCTCATGATGCTGCTTCCACAAGGGAGGAAGTCCTCTCCATTGCCTTCCCAAAAAATCCTAAGAGCATTCTCCATAACACTGATTTTCTGGGGCCAGATTTATCTACATAAATTATTGTTCCCAGAGAAGTTGCGGCTGTGGCTGCCCCATCCCTGGAGGTGTCCAAGGCCAGGTTGGACCGGGCTTGGAGCAACCTGGGATAGTGGAAGGTGTCCCTGCCCAGGGCAGGGGGTGGCACTGAATGAGCTTAAAGCTCCCTTCCAACCCAATCTGTGTTTCTGTGACTCTATGAAACATGTGAAATATATGAACAGGTTCAAAAAATTGGAAACAGAGAGAAAAATTGCAGGGTCTGGTGTGAGATTTCTTTAGAAATCTGATCATAGAATGGAAGCAACGTTCCTGACAGTCCAACCCCCGTGGAGCATTCCTGGAGCTTGTCTCCAAATCAGCCTGCTTGGCTTTTCAGCCTTGACTGCTTCACAGGGACAATGAATTTCCTGTTGCCAGTGTCTGTCTCCGGTCTCTGTCCCAGTGTTCAGTATCTGAGACAAGTGATTGGACTAATTTTAAAAAATCCCGATTGCTTCTTTTTCCCCTGAAGTAAAGCAAAAAGAGGTTTATTAATGTGATCAATAATGAAACTAAAATTTTTAAGTCCCAAAATAATTTCAATAGATAAAAATGCTGAATAAGCTCTTGCCCCTTACTCCACCAAAGTAAGAAAAAAAGCTGGGTTTATATACATATATGTGTGTATATAGAGAGATATAGATATAAATATATATGTAGAGAGATATATACATATATATAAAGCTATATATGGAATTCCAATCAAAGAATCATGGAATGGTTTGGGTGGGAATGGACCCTAAAACTCATCCTGTTCCACCTCCTGCCACAGGCAGGGACACCTTCCCCTAGACCAGGAGGCTCCATGCCCAGTCCAACCTAGAAATCCTCCTCTCCTCACTGCTGTGAGCTCTATTAGAAGCCAGAGTGATGAACTGGATGTCTTGAAAAATCTATTACTAAATGTCAAGATAAGAAAAAAAAAAGAAATCAAAAAAGAGAAACACTTTTCTCTCACTGATTTGAAGCTCAGCAATGAAACCCCACGTGTGATTTACCACCCAGAGCCTCAGCAGAACCGCAGAAAATTGGACATGGGGACAGAACAATTTCAGTCTTTGTGATCTTCTGACTTTTCAATTGCTCTTCTATAAATCCCTGGAATGTAAGGTGTTCCCAGGAATGAGAACAAAGTGCTTTCCTTCTGTGCAGTGACGACAGGAGGGGGAATGCTGCCCTGAGGAAGTGTGTTTGCAGGTGAGGTGTCCCTTAATTATGTGACAACTGCAGAAAAAGCCCAAAAGCTGAACCCAAACCCACACATAAATTCTCTTTTATACATATATATAACATATATATACACACACAATTAGTACAGCAATAATAAAACACCCAGGTTTTTAAAAGTCAGCATATGCTAGAAAGCATTTTTCCCTTTCCCAGAACTGAGCAGAGGAGGGAACAACTCCTTCACCATTCCAAAAGAGACCACACTAAACCCCTTCACTGCCTGGGAGGAAAAGGAGGAAAGACAGGAGGATTTAAAGATAATGGTTTGCTGCCATGAGCCAATTTGTTCTGCCTTTACAGAGCAAGAACCCTTAAGCTCAGTAAATAGAGTTTTGTGGCCTACAGCTCTCCTGCCCTTGGTTCCTCCGACCCAAACTCCAAGGATTTACCAGCTTTCCTGCTCTCCATGCTCACAAGGAATGGGTGCCAAGGCTTAGGCAGTATCAATATTCATTATCTTTTTAATCCCTTTGTCATCTGATGTTTTAAAGAGATTTTAAAGATTTATGGGAGGATAACCACCCCAGGGAAGGGGCCACGGTATTAAATGACAGGTTTATAGGATCATGGAATAGTTTGGGTGGGAACAGACTTTAAAGCTCATCTCATTCCATCCTCTGCCATGGGCAGGGACATCTTTCACTAGATGAGGTTATTCCAAGCCCTGTCCAACCTGGCCTTGGACACTTCCAGGGCTGGGGCTGCCATGAAATACCCTCAGAATCCAGAATATTTGAAAAAACAGATGCTGGAATGTATTTCTTGCTAAAGAAGCTGCCAAACCCCAGTATCTCAGACAAGCACTTTCATTATGAAGAATTTCTGGACTCAGTCTAAGGAAGGGTCCATGTAATTAAAACTAAAATATGGAGATAGAGCTAAACTGTACATTAATTTTTAATCTGAGTCTTAGATCTCCTTCAAGTAATTTTAGTATTTCTCCTTGTTTATACTGCAGTCTGAGAATCAGCAAGATGAGTCAGGGAAAAGCCAAAGGAGTACCCAGCCAGGGAGGCCATTTATCAGTTCTCCACTGATGTCTTCATCTTCCTTTTTTTCATTTTCATATTAAGAAAATTTAAAAATCAATCTTAACTGGGGTGACTGCCCCAAGAATGATTTGCAGGAGATGCAAATGCTGAGTGCTCCTCCAGTGTGTGTTTGGAATTCCAAATACAACCCATTATTCGCACTCGGAGCACACGTGGAGCAACTGCCTTACCCAGAGCAGCCTGAGTACCTCCCAGAATTCCCAGTTATGCCTTATTCCAGCTTTTCTTTGCCAGGACTGCCCGTTTCCAGCCTGGTGAGGGCTGTTCCAGCTGCTCCTCACCTGTACACCACGGCAGGGATGCGCTTCCAGGAGCGGAAGCTGGCCACGCTCTCCAGCTCCTTGTCCGTGATCCAGGCAGGAACGATGATCTCCTGGGGGTAACTGCCACACAGCCTGGGGGGAAAGGGAGCAAAGTCAGGGACATGGAGCAGCTCCAGACCTCTCAGAGAGCACAAAGCAGCACTGCAGGAACCTGACAGCCCTTCTGATAATTCCTGCTTCCCCGTAGGTCAGTAAACTTCCTCTCCTCCAGGATTAAATATGGAGGGATGGCTCTTTCTCCTTCCCTCAACTCGCAGAGGCCAAGGCAGAGATTCCTCCTGCAGGGACACCAACCCCCAGCTGGGAGTCATTATCCTGCACAGGCAGAGCTGAAACTGCTCCATCACAAAGTGTTCCAGCTGGGTTTGCTCTGAGCTGGAGCAGGGATCAGCCAGAACACCCTGTCCCCACCAGCTGGGGATCACAGAGCACCTTCCCCTGCTCCAGAGCCTAAAGAGGACATTTGTCTGCACTTTCTGTACCTCAGAAAGTGTTTTGTCTTATTTATTCATCTACAAATTTAACTCTTCCAAACCTGTTTGGGTTTTTTTTTTTTTAAATACATGTCTTTATAGTAAGTTACAGAATAAGACACAATAAAAAAATGTTTTAAAAAGTTCAAACTCCACTCTTTGCTCACTTAAGATCCCCCTTAGACTCTTCTTCTTCTCTAAGAAGCCACATCAAAACCTGCTATTTCCAAGCCTAAAAAACCGTAGCAGCTACTAAAACATTGAATAATTAAAAGCACATTTTTTCTATAAATCAACAAAAAAACCCTGTAATTCTGATTGTTCCTTCTTGGGAACTGTAGAAGTTGAAAAAAGTTTCAGTAATTGAGCATTTTGAGAGGCAGTTTGGCTGTGGAAGAGCTGCCCCATCACTCACTTGTACTTCTCATTGATGTTGGAAATCCTCCAGGCATTGTTCATATCAAACCCCATCCGCTCCACTTCGTTCTTAAACCTGGAAGTTACATGTTCTCCTGGGGATCAAGAGCAGAGGGGGAAAATTAATGGGAAATAAGGAATTAAGATTCCTACTTTGCAAAACAGAGAAAACCAGCACATCTCTCAGTCCAAACCCACCAGCTGCATTTCACAGCCTCATTCTGACATTTGCACTGGTGACTCTCCCTGGCCAACTCTCCAGAAATGCCAGAGTCCAACAAGGAGCTTTTCCCTGAAATTACCAACTTCTGGAAATTCATATTAAAAAAACAATGGTGCAGACCAGAACCAAGGACATCAGCAAAGGAACTGAGATCCATCAGCAATCCAAGTGGGATGGTCGGAAGTTCAGAAGAATTTGGTATCAATGAGAAGAATGTGAAGCTCTGGTGAAAGGGTAAGACCTGGAATGTGCTTTGGAACGTGGGCAATCCATTGAATATGCATCTCCAGCCCCAGGTTTCCTGTATGGCTGGAGGCAAGTCCTGTCATTTATCCTGCATCTCAGTTTTCCATCGTAAATTGGACATTATTCCTCTGTGAGATGGGAAGGCAAAATGCATAAATGACTGTTTGACACAAATATCAATCACAAGAGCCTCACAAACTCCTGGATTAATACATTAAAGGAAGTGGAATGAGCCCCATCTATTTCCTAGACACTTTTGTTTTAAAGTCTCAAAATACAATTGAAAAATATACAATGGCAATAAAGAATAAGAAGACAGAAAGTCTGGAAAATGAGACACAATTTCCAGGTTTCCAGGGCTAAGAAAAGTGCTAAATTTAATGAGCATGTGAGCAGCACCAGATAAGTGACTCTGAAAGTCTATCCATTGCTTGTCTCTTTAAATTACTGTATCATTAAATCCTGAGGCAGAGCAGCACCCAAGGGGGGAGAAATCTGCTGAAAAATTAATGCTTTAAGTATTACATCTTTCCATTAAATATTTTAGAAAACCCTTAAAGTCTTTCAATCCCCCAGGCATCTGCAGATACATGTTTAACTCCAAGATGTAAATGCACATGTCTGAAATGATTTTTAATGCCATGTTACAGAACAATTAGAGATAAATATAAATAGGTAAATTAAGAATATAGACGGCAGCCTAATTACAGGACTTAATTAACTACAGTGTTATATAGATCCTTTGTCAAGAGCAGAGGTGAAATTGGACAACGTATTCCAGCCAGGCAACAACCTCTGCCAGGTTTGTCCTTAGCAGTGACTTTTTAAACTTAAAAATCCCACGAATCCTTTTACTGGAGCACCACGAGGATGGGCTTCACCATCAGCTGCTCCTTAAAACTTGTGCTACATCCTTAAGGATTTTTTTGGATAGCAAATGAGAATACTGAAAATACCCCCAATCAACACTGCAGAGCCCTGGTGGGTTTTAAGAGAAGTACATAAAGCTACATGAAAATGAAATATTCTGTTTGATTTTTCCCTCTTAATTTTTAGCTACCGTGAAGCCACAGGTTTTCCTCTTGGAAACGAAACCCCAACCTTAACTTTTAGTCCATTCCTCCTGAACTGCTAGTATTTTAAGAGGCACTTTGAGCCAACATTGAAAATATCTAGAAGCATCCCAATCCACTCTCAAAATCCCAGGAAAAGCAAGCTAGGTATTTTGTGGACTTGTACTTCCTACTAAAGCTGACCCTGTGAGCCACAGCCTGGATCTCTAATACAGACACTGCTAACATATTTCTCCCAGAAAATGTGTTTTGTTGACATGTGGATGGATTTTGAAGCACTTTAGTACTTTTGCCTGTATCTACCCAATAGTGGGCTCCTTGGACATAGAAGAAATGACAATGTCTTAGGATTGACTTCTTCAACCACATTCACACTGATTTATTTCAGCTGTAATTCAGCTCTTTGAAGGAGAACATCTACACCCAGCCACAGGCAGCTACAGGGAGATAAAGTTATGTTAAAGAAAATTATTCGATAGACAAAGTTGCAAGAAAAAAACTGATTGGTAAAAGTTAATAAAAACGTAAATGTTGCTTCTTACCCCTGGAAGTGTCCAAGGCCAGGTTGGACTTGGAACAACCTGGTCTAGTGGAAGATGTCCCTGCCCATGGCAGAGGGTGGAATGAGATGGGCTTTAAGGTCCCTCCCAATCCAAACCATTCCATAATTCCACAATTATCCTAACCCAGCATCAGGCTGAAGTCCCTCTGTTTCAGTGAGGAAGAGGAGACTCAGCAAGCCTTCCACAGGTCTGCCAGCTCCCATTTTCCAAATCTAGCTAGGAGGGAAAAGCCCCGGGTGTGAAATTTTGCTCTGAGGAGTTTTTTGGCATTTTCCAGAAGCTGCTAACATAGTGTGTGAACAGGAACAGGGCCAGGGAGCTCCTCCTCCCACTGTGTGATCCCTGCTCCTCCCCAGACACCACAGATGCAAGAGCCTGTGCCCAGCTCCAGAGCAGCTTCAGCAGCAAGGACAGAATCCCAGAACATCTCTCAGCCTGGTAACTGGGACACTTCCCTGAGGCAGTGAATTGTGACTGACAGGAGATCACAGAGCGCCTGGAAATCAGATTTCTTATACTCAAACAAGTGCTACAACCTCCAACATGCCAAGTTTGAGCTTTTATTTACTTCTGGGCTTCTACAGCGCTCCAGCAAGGATGGTATTCCACTAAAAAAGGTCACTGCCTGTGGCTGTGAATGAACCTCAGGAGCAGCTCAGGGGCTCCCTTCTCCTCCACAACATCCATCTTGGAGATCAGTGCTCCAGACAAAAAATGCGCCAATCAACCCAAAATGGATTAGACTGAAAGCTGCTGCTGTAGTGAACAAAACGCTGTTGGTGTTACACCTGACTGACTGAATCAAACCCACCCCAGCAATTCCCTGGGGATATCCAGGTGCTGCTCGGGTGATCCCAAGGGTGTTCCACGTACCTGGCCGACACAAGTCCCCGTGCTGCTCCTTTTCACTGGCATAAACCTCCATGCACCAGGCGTGGTAGGCGAAGGAGAACAGGTCCTCTATCTTGGACGGGGGGCGGATGGCATTGTTCAGCCTCTTCAGCCAGTCCTGACACTGCTCAAAGGTGGAAAACTGACACCTGGCCCAGAGACAAACATTCCATGGGTGACTTTCAGTAAGAGATGCCACTCTAGAAGGTGACAGGCTGAGCATTAAAAGCTCTGTGAGAGCACAAAGTGAGGATAAACATCTTATTGACAACTTAGTTCTGCTTCCACGTGCACTCTAATGGGAAGTAAAACGAAACCTGTGGATATGAGTAAGGAAACACACTTAGGGAGTCAGGACTGACCAAGCAGCAACGTTCTGTGACTGGGAATAACCAGAGTGTGCCCTGCCAGGAATGAGGAGGACATTTCTCCATGTGCTACCTATGAAACCAAGGAAAGACCACCGAGGTTAAAGACAGGAATGTGTTACAGCCCCTTCTGATTGCTGCAGTTAGGGGGAAACTCAGAAACTACCCCACACATTATAATCTACATAATACACCTGTAACCACAGTCCTGTAAACAAACACAGGCTGGGAGAGCTGGGGGTGTTCACCTGGATAACAGAAGGCTCCAGTGAGACCTCAGAGCCCCTTCCAGTGCCTAAAGGGGCTCCAGGAGAGCTGGAGAGGGACTGGGGATAAGGGATGGAGGGACAGGACACAGGGAATGGCTTCTCACTGCCGGAGGGCAGGGCTAGATGGGATATTGGGAAGGAGTTTTTGGCTGTGAGGGTGGGCAGGCCCTGGCACAGGGTGCCCAGAGAAGCTGTGGCTGCCCCTGGATCCCTGTCAGTGTCCAAGGCCAGGTTGGACAGGGCTTGGAGCAGCCTGGGACAGTGGAAGGTGTCACTGCCCATGGCAGGGGGTGGAAGGAGATGAGTTTTAAGGTCTTTTTCAAACCCTTCTCTTTCTGGCTTTGTTGGGAGCACAGACTGAGCTTTGCCCAATGTTACAGACTAACAACAACCAGACAGAATATTCCCTGCACAGGAGAAACGAATCTTCAAAGCAGTGCATTAAAATTACATTAGCTTTTCTTTTCAAAGAGGATTCCTGGACTGTTTAGAGTAAAAGGGTGGAAATAAATCAGTGATTTATTTTGCCCTGATGCTTTTCTTTAAGACTTTATAGTTATTAAATATTGCCCAAGTATTTCCATTCGGCTCAGGTTAATGATAGCATCTGCATTCCCTTGGGGCAGATTTATCTCTCCTACCTGCAAATAGCTCAGAGCCACAACGTGGAAGGGAAAAGCCATGTCCAACATCTCCCAAGAGCTGTGAGGAACTGCAGCCTGAGGTGTTTATTTATTTCCCATCACTGACTGTAAAGCAAGCCCAGACTACTCTCTGAGACTGGATAATTCTCTACTAAATATCCACACTCAGACAAGATACATCTCACCCTAAATTCTTTTGAAGTTAGTGGTGCAAATAACAAGTATTATCTCCACTTGAATTCTATTACTCAAAATACGAAGTTTGCTCATGAAAAAGAACGAGAATATATTTTAACTCTTCTGTCTCAGCCCCAAACTTCACCATCTCCCAACCAACTGTCACCAAGTCCTCAGTCTCGGAGATGTGATTTTGAGAGGAAATTGATAAGGAAGGCAAAAATACAAATAATTTGTATTCATTCTACAATTGAAGGGAAATAACAAATTAATGTAGGGAGGAAGGGTGACTTTCTTAAATGTCAAGAACTACAAGTGAAGAGGAAGTTAAACATTGAATTCAAATTAAACTAAATATTACTTCTAAAGTAAAATCAGTCCTGGTGAAAAAACAACCTTTCAAGAAGCAGCTGACCTGTTAAATATTCTGAGTGCTTGGAGATGGCTGGGGCTTCTTTCATTACACAAAAGGTACTGCCAGCAAACATTTAATCAAAAAGAAATGTTCCTTTCTTCTTAATTAAAGTTCATATATCAAAATTAATTTCTGCAGGAGAAAAGTAAAAATAAAAATGCCCAGCTAGGTGCAGCTCAGGCTGGGCAGCTCAGAGAGTCCTGGCTCAGGTCTGGAGTCTGGGGAAGGACAGCCAGGAGTAACTGCTGCCTGCACACCTGGATTTACCACCTTCCTTCACTTTCTCTTCCCTTATTCTCTCGTTTTCTCTTCCAGGAGGTTACCATGCCTCAAGGATAGTGACTGTACCCTCAAGGGTGTTGAGAGTGCAGCATGGATGAAGCCTCCAAACCTCAAACCTTGATTAAACACATTTCCAATGAGTGTGCCAGTGGCTTTATCTACTTCTGTACCTACTGATATGGAGATATTGGTATATCTATAATATATTATAACTGATTGTAAAGCAGGGAAAACAGTGACACTAAAATTTCAGAATAAATTCAAGATCAGCCGCATGGGCTCAGACCAAGGTTTGCTGCTGTCCTGAATCACAATAATCAGACACCATGGCCCACAAAAACCAGACAAAATAAAAAGCTTTTGAGGGAAATCAAGTAAGAAACCCCATTTCCTTGAACCATCCCAGCTGCCCATGGCACATGGAAAGTAAATTCCCCCCCTTTAACACTGAGCTTCTCCTACCTTATAACCTTGCAGTCCTTGCAAGTCAAATGAAGCTGGAAAATATCCCGGCACTCCACACTCTCGATGAGCTGCAATGGAACCTGCAATTAAACACATCAGATTCTTTCATTTCAGCAGCAGTAACAGCAATTTCTTTGCATATCTCACAAGGATTTATGGCAGGCTACATGGAGTCTGAAGAGAGGAAAACAAAGGAATCCAAGTGGAACTACTTCAGCAACTCTGAAGTTTGGTACCAGGTATTCATATTCCAGCTCCAGTCCTGTGTAGTCCAAAAGCCTCAAGGGATCCCACGGGAAGAGCTAAGAAGGCTGCAGGAAAGGCAGCAGACACCCCAGCTCCTCTCTCATGGAAGCAGCTTTCTCTCTTATAGGTCCAAATTTAGGAATCTTAATGTATTTTTAGCTGTTGGTGTTCAAAAGGAGCTGCTAAGCAAGATCCCCTTAAAAGACTCCTGCAGTCTGGATGCTTTTCTATGGCAAATATCCCTTATTTCCTCCTCAGAGAAAAACCCTTTGGCCTGTTTAGATCAACACTTGTGACGGAAGCAGCCGAATTCAGAGTGATAATGCTAAATGTTTCCCATTTAAAGTGCAGTTATAGACACTTCTGTTTCCTGGCATGTTCAACCAGCAGCAGGTTGGTCAGGCAACACATGAGAGGACATGCAAGTACCTTTAAAGATGAGAAAACCCACAAGATGAAAATATTAATTTCCAGCATTATTTTTGGAACTTCATCCGAGATGGACAAATGTACATTATTGCCTTAAATGAACAGAAGTAATAAATAACTGCCTAAATTTAGCTAATACCTGTAATTAACATGAAGCACAAATCTGTTTGAATTGTTTAATAGATTATATGGACATTGCACAAGGCAATAAAACCTCTGCCATCCTTTAGTAACATTCCAATACTCTGATTTTTGCCATCACAGGACTGAGACCCAGCAGTTTAAGGTCTGGCTTGGGGCTTACAAGATGTGGCTGTGAGAGCCTTTCCTGCCAGGGCCTTTCCATCTGCTTGGGCAAGTCCTAGAAGGTCACCTCCAATCAAAGCTCCAGGATAAGGAATCAGGACAGCATCTTCTCGGGCACCACAAAGCTTAAAAAGTGCCTCATTTTGGTGGAATGAATAAAAGGAAATGAACTAAAACCAGCAGGCAAGGAAAAGAGATGACTCAAAAATACAAACCAGGGGGAAACTTCCTCTGAGCAGAGATGCCCGGAGCAAGCTCACAGCAAATGCTCTGCCCAGGAGAGGGATGAGAACTCTGCTGGCTCTGGAGGAGGCAGGCACAGCCCAGGGCAGCACCTCAGACAGAGCCCAGAGGGTTCTCAAATGATTGCCCAGAGCTCACAGCCCCCAGATACAACAGGCAGGGATTTTTTTATGCTCAGCCTTTCCCTTGCCCGTGTCAGACCACAGCCAGAGGCAGCTCTAGAGCCACCAACCGTCCCCTGCCGTGCCCATCGAGGCTGGGACAGGGGAGTTACTCTGTTCCATCTGATGTAACTGGACATTAAATTACAGAAAATCCATGGACAGGACTTGACAAGAGGGTGTCTGACTCCACAGCCCAGTAGTTTGGATTTTCAAATTTGGATTTCAAATAAAGCTGGAACTTGAATTTCCATCCATATTTTCAGCACTGTCGCTGGTTGAGATCTGTGACAGAATCAGTGATGTGAAGGGGGCAGGAAATGAGGAATCCCTCCTGTGAGAGCCCCTCTGTGCCCTCCCTAAGCTCAGCCTGACTGTGGGTGACTCCACCAAAGCAGCAGAGGACTGAAATGCAGCACAGACCACACCAGGTGCTCTGTTCCACAGCTGATCCTTTTATTTCACCCGCTCATTCCTTCCAAGCCTCCCCCTGCTTGATCCCAGTCTGCCAGGCAGGTAAATTGTCAGCGTTTTGTCTGATCAATGGACAGGAATGGAGCTCAGACTGGAGAATCTTCCAGTCAGTCTTCATCACTGGACAGCCCCACATACCTCTAATAATTCCCAGGAGGAATTTCTCCATAGGAAGGATGGTCAGGCATTGGAAGGGGCTGCCCAGGGTGGTCTGGAGTCCCCATCCCCAGAGGTGTCCAAGGAAGGATTGGATGTGGCACTCAGTGCTCCGGGCTGGTGACAAGGTGGGGATCAGGCACAGGATGGATTCGATGGCCTGGGAGGACTTTTCCAACTTAAATGATTCTGAAATAACTTATGTGAATCTACCAATGAGTTAAATGGCACCAACATGGAAAGAAAGGCACTTTTTCCAGCTAAGTCAAGACTCCAGACTCGCCTTTAAAGTCCAGTGCTGCTTGGTCTGTTAATATCTTTTTATTCCCCAAGCCCTGTTTTATTCCATTTTTTTCCCATATCCATCTTCATTTAAGCAGTTCTCCACTTTTTCCCTCCTCCTGGCATTCTGCGTGTGGCTCCTCTTTCTCGTCTGCACCCTAATGACAAACTAATTATTCTCCTCCTGCATTATTTTTAATTTCCTTCTCCCAAAGTCACTCCTTGTTCCCTGCCCTTTCCCTGTGCCCTCTGCTCCCCAGCCATCCATTCCCCTCTGACAGCCCACCAGTGATTCCCTCACAAGCTGCAGCTTTTTCTTCAGGACAACCTTCCCATTAATCTTTTTAATTTTCCTTCCCAGTCATAAAAATCTGTCCTCTGGTCCTCTTGTGTTTTCAATCTCCTTCCTGGCCATTATTCTTCCCCCAGTAAAGCTCTGTGGAATTATCTCCCGTCATTCCCTCCCTCCCTGATAACCTTCCCTTCCCACTGCACATCCTTCAGGCTGCTGCCATCCAACACCCAGAGCCTGTTCCTGGAAGAGCCATCAATTCTATCTGCAGGCACTTCCCTCCAATAATGGCATGGAAACCAGGCAGGGAGAAGCAATCATTTTTGCTTTTAGAAGAATAAACATGCATTGTTATCTGAGGCAAATTACATCCCATTATAGGGAGTACAGGAGCATCCTGCTCTTGCAGTATCTCCTGACTGTCTCTTATTTAAAATTATCTCATTTTAAATAATAGCAACATTCTACAACTCCAACTTTTTATTTTTGAGGGGTTTTTTAAATGATTTTGATGACTGGAGCTGTCTTATCTAAGAGCAGTACAAAATATATTTAGAGAATTACAGCTCTGTAGTTAGAAAAAGCACAAGTTACATTTTCAGTGCTGAAACAACCACCCCCCAGCCCAACCCATGCCCACAATTCCCAGTGGGATGCAGTGGATCCCAGCGAGGCTGCTGCAAGCAGGAGTGACCCTGCCACAGACTCTCCCCTGTGCCCCATTTGGCCCAAACCTCTCCAGAACCTGCTGTGGCACCCAGGGCCTGGGAACTGGAATTGGGATTTCCTCCTTGTTTTCCCAGCTCAGAGCCGGAATAATGTCAGGGTTATGGTGCAGGCTGGTGGCTTTAAGAAGCACAGGGCCAAGGCTGGGTGTCCTGGAGAGTGGGATGAGGTGGCACACGGAGGCACTGAGGGTGCAAGGACAGCGCTGAAGGGCTCCAGGGTGGAGGGAGTTGAATCCCCCCCGGGTTCACAGAACCCACAAGGAGTGTCTGAAGCCAATTTTGCTTTTAATTACAGCGGATGACACTTTGGGCTTATCTTGAAGGCCACCTCTGAGCCCCCTCTGCTCTCACAATTGTGCTCCGAGTGTGAAGAATTTGGGCAGCGGGGCCTGAGGACAAGACAAGGATTGTGCCACTCTCCAGCAGGGATGAACCACAACAGCTATGGACATGAGGAATATCCCAATCCAACCATTTTTCCAAGCAAGGGAAAGCTCACTAAAACTCACCTCCTCATCAAAGCCTCCCCCATCATGACTGTTCTCTGGTACTGTGTCCAAAATCCACCATTGGAAAGGGATTACATGCAATCCATGCTTTCACAAACTCCACTAAAACGTTAATTCTCCCATCAATGCAATTAGCTTACAGGGAGGAAAGTGATTAGACAGAAACACTCAGCAGCTGCAAAGTCTGACATTTTCTTAAGGAATCAATAGAGATGGGCCTGGGAACCAAACCTCCCCTGTGCACCGAGAGATCCCTGTTGAGTCTGCACTTTCATCCCGTGGATAAATGTAAGTCAACACTCCTGAATGTCCTAATCCCCCCAATTTGTGCATGGTCTGCGGGACCTTTTGTTTTTGCATTTGAAACACCATGTTCCTATTAGCACTGAGATCTAGGAAATTATCCATGGGAAAGATCTCCACACACAGCCCTTTTCTGCACTGTTGCAATGGGAACATTAACAATTTTGAACGGACTTCTTTCCCAGCCCAGGTGATTTCGAGCTCTGTGCTGCTCACTGAGGTGCCACAGCACCATTTTCAAAGCCAGGGAATTGTAACCAAACAAGAGGGAAAAGCCACAGCCCAGGAATGAAGGATTTCTTACAGGTATTTGCTGAACAGCTGTGGTGACATAAAAACAGCGGGAAAGAGTCAAGCTAAACTCAATCAAAAATTACTCAGTAAAGATTTAAGTTAGAAAATCACCATTTGACCAAGAATTTTGGTCAACAATAACCAAAAGGATTACTACTCCCAAATTTGACAGTTTAAATATGGTTCCTAATTACTGAAAAAGGTTTTATCCTCAAAGAGACTCCAAGCCCCCTCTGCCCTGGATTTCAGTGGAGTTCACAGGAAGTTATTAGTGACAGTCATATACGGTTACAAAGAATGATTTGTATTCTGCTCTACCTCATACTCTGATTGATTATTTCTAGTTAATGATGCTGATGATAATGAGATACCACACAGAATGAGAGGGCAGAACACCAGATGTGAAAGTCAGGGAAGCAAAATTAACATGGGAATATTGACAAACTTCTGTGGACTCTTCCCTGAACACAAACAAGGAATGCGATTTGAGAAAACATCAATTCTTGCTATGCTCAAAAACACTGAATTGCAAATCCCTATAAAGTAATATCCCTAATTATCCTCAGGACAGGAAGTACATGCACAAATGGCTTCTCCAATAAAGCAACTCCATCATTCCCCTGGCATTCCTCAGGGACTGATTTCCACCCTGGAAGTGTCCTCAGCTGGTGAGACTGGTCTGTGTGAACATTCCAGCACTACCCAGGACTGTCCAACCCATTTAACTGTCTGGCACCAGAGGAGGTGGAGATGGAACCATTCTAAGGAATGGACACTTGGAATAAAGCTCCTTAAAGAAATGCATTGAAGGTGAGGTCCCACTGCTGACCTGTTACATCAAGGACTGCTCTCAAACCACCCAACATCCGCCCAGAACTTCAGCAGCTGGACCCACTTCCACCTTCTGAAGCTCCAAGCAATGGCACAAATGAGGTTTAGGTGCTCCAAAAGCCCCTTGGAAGACTGATTATTTCTCCACTGAGCACATTCAGAGCCTGGGGACAACAAGTGGCTGACACAGCCAGCTGTGAAGTGACCATCAGGTTGAGGGATGTGACATTTCCCTACAACATCTGATTTTCAGAGCTGCTGAGTTACCCTTTGGTGCCTAAATATGTATTTATTGTCCCTGAGAAATGAGATTTGAACATCAGAAAGAGATTTTTCATCATTAAAAGGGGGGGATCACCATGCTCTTATCCCAAATTCTGTTATTTCCACTGAGATCAGAACACCTGGACAGCACTTACATTCACAACAGATTCCTTGAATTTGATGTGGAGCCTGTAGTTGGAAAGGGCAATGATGGCATCCTCTGCTCGTCCCACATACTCCGTGCTCTCCCCATGGAGCTCAATGAACGGCACCTGCACAAAGGCAACAAAAATCTGATTTCAGAGACCACTTCTGAAAAATCTGCCGCTCCTGTAGCACAAGAAATCAAACCAAGCCTGCCGAGAATTCAGCCCCATTATTGCTGCTAAGGAGGAACATCAGGTAAAGTTGGCTCTGAGGTTAATTGCAGCCTTTTTCTTAAATGATCCCTTATTTTATGCTACTTTTCCTGAGTGGTAAGTGCCTGGTCAGGGAAAGCAATGAATTTTTATGAAAAATATCCTCACATTTTGGCAAGCAGGCTGACAAAGCCGTTGATTTATGCTCTCATTCCTTACTTAATGGAGAGTGGCATTTCCATAATGTTATTAAATTCATCCTGAAGTAGGCAAAACATCCAGGATGAATAATGTTCCCTGCTATCTCCCCTCTATTCACCCAGCAAGCTCAGGTAACCAGCCTGGGTTGGATCCCTAAGTGCTACGAAGCCGAGCTCAGTTGGACAAATCAAGCTTTTTGCTCTCTATTTCTCACATTAAATATGAAAATGCACAACAAGCTGCTGCTTTATAAAGTCAGAAACCTGCAGTTCATTACACCACACATGGAAATTGTCACTGGTTAACTAAAAATGTGACTTAAGCCCAGTTTAGCTGAGCTGGGTGGAAAGTGTAAATGTTCAACTTGAAAGTGATCAAGTTTTACACCAACTCAGCTTGAATAAAATAAAAATACTTTATATTACAATGAAACAAACTCTTCAGTTGATGTAAGAGTGTCTATATGGGGAGCCAGGCTGGGAGAGCTGGGGGTGCTCACCTGGAGAGGAGAAGGCTCCAGGGAGAGCTTAAAGCCCCTTCCAGGGCCTAAAGGGGCTCCAGGAGAGCTGGAGAGGGACTGGGGACAAGGGATGGAGGGACAGGACACAGGGAATGGCTTCCCACTGCCAGAGGGCAGGAATGGATGGGATATTGGGAAGGAATTGTTCCCTGGCAGGGTGTGGAGGCCCTGGCAGAGGGTGCCCAGAGAAGCTGTGGCTGCCCCTGGATCCCTGGCAGTGTCCAAGGCCAGGCTGGACGGGGCTGGGAGCAGCCTGGGACAGTGGAAAGTATCCCTGCTCATGGCAGAGGTGGCACTGGATGGGTTTTAAGATCCTTTCCAACCCAAACCATTCCATGATTCTGTGGTAAATCATTTGAACTAAACTGATTTCAAAAGAAGCTTTAGAAAATGAAGAAATTTTAAAACACCTCTTCTTGTGCAACAGAAGACTTCTGGCTCCCCAATAACCAGATGCAAAGGCAGTGTTTAACCAGCTTCATGCTGCTTTTTCAAAACAACAGTTCTAAACTATGGAATACAACCTGACCCTTGGAATCAGTACACAGGTAGCAGTGATATTTTTCAGACACTTGAAGGAATTTCTTGTAATAAAACGCCTGAGTTCTCTGTCCTACCAATAGTGCAGGAGTATTTAAGAAGAAAATTAGTTTCTGTGCTAGCTGTGAATTAAAATTCTACAGGACAGGCCAGAGAATGCATAACCAGCTGGAGGCAGTGTGATTTGAACTGGCAAGGAGCAGTGTGGTGATTACCTGAAGGTTCTCATCCTCTCGGATCAGCTGCTTCCTGGGAAAAATCTGATTAGCCTGGATGCATTCAAGGCTGTGCTGAGTCTCTTCATCCTGAGGAACAAAGTGTGACAGTCACCTGCAGCACTGCCACCTGCTGCCACCTTCCCCCACCATCCTTAGCCAAGCAAAAGTTCCCACAAGATGAAGAGTCCAGAGAATTCCAGGAGCAGTAACTCACTAGTTTCTAAACTCTCCAAGACAGGCCCTCAGACAATACATTTGGTACTAGAAACAGGTTTCCTTCCTGCAGCCTGATTAATAAAGTCATTAAAAGCTGTAAGATTTATAGCAGCATTAGGAAAAAAACATTAGCGCTGCGCTTAAAACTCAACAACCCCACGTGTAAACATTAATTCCCTGATGTTTTCCCCATTTTAAGCCCTTCTGCTCTGTCACAGACCCTACAAAGCCCCTTTGCTTACCATGACAGGCCCTGGGCAGGAGGAGGAATCCTCGTCTTTACTTGCAATACTTTGAGCTCTTCACTTAGTAAAATCTAGAAAACCAGGAAAGTATAACGATGAAATAGAATTCATTTTCTTTTGGCAAATAAATACAAATTAACTTTTAAAGACTGTGAATGTAGCTGTTAGAAAACTGAAAGCAAACAGTAATTATGATAAGATGAGATCCATAGAAGCTCCCTCTCCTGAGAGCCAAAATTGTTTCAAAATGTGTCTGGTTCCTTCTGTTCATCCTGAAAAATTACCTTTGGATGTGCTGCTGGGAGAACACCTGTCTGAAGGCAGCAATTAGACCAGTGTTTATATAATTTAAATTAAAACACGTTCATCTTTCTGGATCCCTCAGAATTTTCTCCCAAGTTGTTTGCAGATGGTGAATCACAAATCCTTGGGTTACAAATCCAAAGGGATCGTTGGGATCACTTAGGCTGAGCTGGTGTGAAACATAGGGTTTGGATCCACCTGAAGCAAGCTTGTTTCAACTATGGCACATCAACTGGAATTCTTATTGGGATACAAATCCTCATTTTACACTTACAACTCATTTTGGATATCCATGGATACACCAAAATATCCATCTTCCTGCACTGACCTTTCCAGGAGCTGCAGATCACTACACTGGGGACTTGCTCTCTCCACTACCAACAACCCCCCAACCTTTGACCATCTGCAAATTTTCTGGGAATATTAACACAGTCCTGAGGTTTATGCAAATCACCCAATTAGGAACTTAATGACTGAAGTGAATATAGGAGTTAAAATTTGGGTTTGAGATTGATTTTACACTCAGCTTTTAAAATCCAGGTAGGTTCTTCCCTTTTCTATTCAACCAGGATTCACTCAGGTATTTTATGGGGTTTGCAGACTGTGGCACACAAAACTTACAAATGAAAATACATCACACGAGTGCAGTCAGTTCTCAGTTCACATCCAAAGTTCGTATCTCACTTTACTCATAAATGTATTTCAAATGATCACTATTGAGGCTGACAGAGCAAACCACTTCAATCCATCAGCTCCCAGTACTGCAGGGAGCCCTAAACACATCCTGTGCTTGGTATGGAATATTGACAGAGGGCAAAGGAGCAGCAGATGCACATCAAGGATGTGCACGTTTGTGTGTTTGAATATATTTACATTAAAGGAGAAAATTATGAGCAGAATCGAGCTGAAACTGCCGTAAATTCACTAAAAACTAATACAAAAGGTAGATATAAAATCCTGGGAGCGTTGAAAAGGACCTGAGACAAGGGATGGAGAGGCAGAACACCGGGAATGGCTTCCCACTGCCAGAGGGCAGGGATGGATGGGATATTGGGAAGGAATTGCTCCCTGTGAAGGTGAGGAAGCCCTGGCACAGGGTGCCCAGAGAAGCTGTGGCTGCCCCTGGATCCCTGGCAGTGCCCAAGGCCAGGCTGGACAGGGCTGGGAGCAGCCTGGGACAGTGGGAGGTGTCCCTGCCCATGGCAGGGGGTGGCACTTTTGGCTTTAAGGTCCCTTCCATCCCAAACCATTCCAGGATTCTGTGATATAAAAAATACCTTCTTATTACAAAGAACTTCTTCAGCTTCACACACAATTATCAAAGAAACACCAACTTAATTAAAAAAATTTGCTTTATTACAAATTTGAAGCTTGTTTAATATCTCTGAGGAAAAGTCTTAATTTAAAAGGCATTATGCTGGAAAAAAATTTCTTTTATACTTCAGTTTGATTAGATACATGTAATTTATAAGTTTGTTATATAACCACCTACATATTAATAAAACCAGTATTAGCTTAGAAAATTGGGTCTTTTAAAATATCTTACAGCTGTGCTCCTAAAATCCAGCATAAACCTCCAGCAGAGACTACCCAAATTACCAAATTTTAGTCTAACTTCTGCATTCAGTGCAGAACAGTTTCTACTGTAACCGTGTGGCTTTTTCCATGTGAGAATCTTCCTTTTTTAAGGTGAATTTTGAAAAAGCTGTGCAGAAAAAAAATCTGCCTATTTCAGTTTGCATCAGGATTATCAGATGCAAAGGGTGATGCTGCCAAGATAAATGGTACAAGAAGTTATAGGACTGGTTCTAAAGCAAACACTTTGCTCTGGCTGCTGCTGGGCATCATTGAAACGCTTCAGCAACTTCCCTGCCACCAAAGGAGTGCTGAAAATTGCTGACAGAAATAGCAAAAAGGCTGAATTGTGACAATGAGACTCTCTGAGCTGATGGACAGTGAATGCTCTGAAAGAAATCATTCCTCTCCCATCACGTCCACGAGCTGATCCCGCTGCCTCCAGCAGCTCAAGGTCATTGGGCTGAGCACACAGGAAGGGAACAGCTCTGGGAGCAGGGATGGACCACACACTGCTCAGGACAACCCAAACCACACCTGAATTGACATTTCTTTCTATCCCAAAGCTTTCTAAGCCACATCCAGTTCACCAAACTCTTCCCACGGGAACAGAAGCAGGATCTCAGTGACTGCTGACACCTCATAAGGGGTTTAGAAGCCTTGGGAGTGAGAACAAGAACTTTCCTCATATTATCAACTCCACCAAGCACTCCTGAACTGCCCCCACCATAATTCCCCCCTGTGCTGCTCCAAGGGACAGCTTGGGACAAAGCCAGCCCAGCACCAAATGGCTGCACAAACCCATTCTCAGGCTGACCCGCAGCAATTTTAGGATTGCAGAATGGAAGGAGAATTCTCATTTTGTTTAACTGCAGCTCTGCCCTGACAGTAAATTCCATTTTCCAGAAGTGAAATGGAAAGGTACAAACACAGCTCAGATTAAAAAACCTGGCCAGGAAAGCAGCCTTAAATTCAGGCTCTTCCTTATCAATAGGATCACATAAAAATAGCAGCCAGCTTATACACAGAGCAGTAAAACTCGGTTTTATTGGTACAAATAACACTGGGTTTGGTCAGGACTGAGGCCAAAAAAAGGTGATGTTATCAATTTACTGTCTGCCCTTTTACCTGCAATTCCACGTGTGTTAAATTACGTCAAAATAAGAGAATGGTCTTGTTAATGCTCCATCCTCATGTTCTGCTTGAAAGGATAAATGATGAGCAAAGGTTGTAACCTCAGACTCTGTTCAGCCTCTATGGGAACATCTTAATTACCTTTTGTTTCAGATGTGCCTTCTGGTTTAAATTATGTACATCATTAAGAGTAGCAATAACCATCTGTTTGCCAGTGATTCCAAACAAAAAAGATTAGATAAATAAAGGATCATTTAAATTCACATATATTTGAATGCAGTTGGACTTTCAGTAAGGAAAAGGAAAAACTGGAGGGAAAAAATGAAAAAGGAAGAATCCAAGCACTTCACTTTGTTCCCTTACCTTCCCCATCCAGACTGAATTCCATTTATTTCAATATCAAAATCACACTGAGCTGAGCCCTGAGCTGTTTACATACTGTGGTACACTTGCCCTCTGAGTCTGAGTTTGGAATCCAAATTTTTTGGCAAAGGAACATTAGAAAATTTGAGAATTGAACATTCAGGAATGCGCTGTACCTTGAGCAAAAGACGCTTCTGTTGCAAACTGAAAACACTTCTCCCCCTTTGGCAGGTGGAAGGAAATTTCTGAGATAAGGATAAACACTCAGCTCCCCTCGCTTCAGTCCCTGACAGGGAGGTTTCTCCTCTTTCCTGGCACCACAGGCCGCAGTGACCGAGTAACTTTCACCAGGATTTACTGGGAGAGCAGCTGACAACACGGATATTTGCACACCATTCAAGAATAGGAGCAGGACAAAGAATTGTGTTTGAAGATTGGGCACAACTGAGAGTCAGGAACCTTTTTTTGCCAATAATTAAAGGTTGCAAACTCCAACTCAGTGAAATACTAATTTTTGTCTAAGACCTTGGAAAACACTTCATTTAATTAAGAGAATAATCAATGATAAGCACAGAATCCACAATCAAGCAGCTGATCTTACCAGAAAAATGCAATTCTTACCAAAGAATGAGAGAATAAACAGTTCTCTCTTGTCCCAGAAAGTTCCAACTGTTCTCTTCTGATACTTCACATTGGCAGCTGCAAATAAAAAGACAACACTTTAAAACACGAACCTTCCCTTGAAAAAACCATTTCTGAACCAGCAGCCTAGACAGGACACTCCACTGTGAGGGGAGTTTGGATTTATTCAAGAGGAAAAAGAGAGTCTGAGTGCTTTGTAGCTGCAACTAGAGCCTAACATGCCCAGAGAGGGAATTCCAGGACTGGATTCCGACGTATAGGTGTGGACAAGGCCTCTTTTCTGGCAAGGAGCAGTTCCGAAATCGTGGCCACAAAGCAATTCAGAATTTTCATAAATGAGTGAACAAAACCTAAATTACTTCATAATACAAGCTGCAAGAGAGAGTTTCATGGAAGATCCAACTGGATTTATATTGATCTTCAAAGGAGATTTAATTTTACACTGCAATTGGCATTTTTGGCTCCAAGAAAGCCAATGAAGAACAGTGGTTCCTGCCCATGTGCTTTGGTCCAATGGTGCAAAAATCCCAGGGAACAGCAATGTTCATGAGGCCACTCCTGCCAAACCCTATCCTCTGGATTTTCAAGTGCTGTACAAACACTTATTGCATCAAAAATGAGGTGATATACATGCATACATAAATATACATTGATCAAAAATTATATGGAGAAAATATCTGATCTGCTTCATCCCTACAGTCACTCCAACAGGACCGACAGACGTCTCCTGTGGCATCAGAAGGACATAAAGTTTAACACTAAAATACCCAAACCCTACAATTAAAAGTTCCAGACCAGCCCAAACTGTTCCTAAAGCACACAAGCAGCCAAACGGATGGGACACCACTCCCTTGTGCCCAAAGATTTGCTCTTCACAGAAATTTGGACACTCTCCCAGTAGCACATTGCATCTGGATGTGCCTGGAAAGTCCAATTTCTCCACCATATAATCCTGCTGCTGGAAATAGTTTGCCTGTACTTTGATGTGCCACAACTACTGATAATTTTCACATTTTGGTAAATGAAATAAAATATTTTTGTATTTTGCATTCATTGTGTCCTTTAGTTTATGGCTTATGACAGGGAAAAACATAATACACAGAAAGAGATATAATTTTAGGACTGACACAGTAGAAAGAAATAGTTTAAGAAGTTGTGCATCAAAAATTGTGCATTTCAAGGAGTTGTGCCCCAGGCCCAGCATCACCAGCTGAGTGAGGGAGGGGGACTGTCCTGCTCTGCTCTGGGGTGGCCTTTCCTCAAGTGCTGGGGACAGTTTTGGGCATCACAATGTCAGAAGGATCTAAAGCTGTTGGGGAGAGACCAAAGGAGGACAAGTGCTGGGGACAGTTTTGGGCATCACAATGTCAGAAGGATCTAAAGCTGTTGGAGAGAGACCAAAGGAGGGGCATGAGGATGGGGAAGGGTCTGGAGGAGCAGCTGAGGGCACTTGGAATGTTCAGCTGGAGCAGAGGACACTGAGGGGAGATTCCTCGGGGGCTGCAGCTCCTCCCGAGGGCAGCTCCGATCTCAACCCTGGGACAGGGACAGCACCAGGGAGCGGCTGGAGCTGGGCAGGGCAGGCTCAGGCTGGAGATCAGGAAAGGTTCTTCCCCAGAGGGTGCTGGGCACTGCCCAGGCTCCCCAGGGAATGGGCACGGCCCCGAGGCTGCCAGAGCTCCAGGAGCGTTGGGACAGCGCTGCCAGGGATGCCCAGGGTGGGATTGTTGGGGTGTCTGGGCAGGGCCAGGAGCTGGGCTGCATGATCCCTGTCGGTCCCTTCCCACCCAGAATTTTCATGATTTTAAGATTCCAATACAAACTCAGATGCACCAGAAGGAATTCTACCATCTCACATGACGGACACTTTAGAGAATCTCATGGAATCTCAGTATTTACACAAACAGGGAGCTGAGGATGTGCTCTAACAGAAAGGCCCTGTGTTGATGCCAGCTGTCTAAAACCTCAGCTAAACTTCGATTTACCATTTTATAAAACAGTTTCTAAAAGCAACATTTCATTACCTGCAACAGAGGTCAACTTTGTTTTTATTTTTAAAAAATCTCTCTCAGCCAACAAGCCAAACACCAACCCCAATAACTTCATGGGTCGATAATCAACCCCAGCACGCAGATGGGAACGAGCACAGTGTGACTGTGAGGTACCAGCTTGAGCATGCAACAAGTTCAATTTCACAGCTGCCTGTTGATACAAAGTCACCTTTGAGGGGAATATGGAGCAAGTTTATTAAACACACAGAAAAAAAGCTCTGAAGGCAGACTATACAACTCTAGAATGACTCCTCAGAGACAGTTTTCTGGCCACGTATTTGCTTTTCAAAAGGCAAGATACACATTTCGGGTGCAGGAGCTGGACTGATTTTGTGTGGTTTTAGTCCAAATTAAAAAAAAAAAAAACCTTCACAAAATCTGCAACAAGCTTTTTATTGATTTTAATGAGGCTTGGAAGAAGCCACCAAATCTCAAGAGTTTTGTCAAGAAGTTTAAAAACAGGAGAAAAATGTTCCAATATAAGCACTAATAATTCCGCTTTCTTGCTGCCAGAGCTCAGCAACCCCCCCGATATGCTCATCAGCATTCCTGCTGCAAGGCTGCTGAGCTCTGATAAGCACCTCCAACGTTATCACTTCCTGAGTCAACAACTTCTGCCAAAAAAAGGGGGAAAAGCTGCCTGTAAGAAGAAATGTTGCTACGAGTTCTGCTGCCCCTCTCCAAAACACCGATTCCTGATGGGAGCACTCCCAGGTCAGGGGGAGCTGTTTAATCAACACATCGCAGGGAGCTGCCCCTCAGGACAGGGATGCAGCCACCCCCTCCGGGTGCTCCCACCACTTCCTCTGCAGCACCTCAGCTGTGTGAGCCACAGAGAAGGGATTCAGCACCATTAGGAACGCCGAGGGGAAGAGATGGAAAAGGGACAGGATCCTTTCACTAAAACCCAAGTCAAGTGTGTCTTTTAAGGAATTGGCTTTGCAGCACCTTTATTGGATTGTCACACTCAGAGCTGGTTTGGTTTAACACTGAATGGTTTGGGTGGGAAGGGACCTTAAAGCCCATCCAGTCCCACTCCCTACTATGGGCAGGGAAACCTTCCACTGTCCCAGGCTGCTCCCAGCCCTGTCCAGCCTGGCCTTGGACACTTCCAGGGATCCAGGGGCAGCCACAGCTTCTCTGGGCACCCTGTGCCAGGGCCTCACTGCCCTCCCAGAGAATAATTCCTTCCCAACATCCCATCCATCCCTGCCCTCCGGCAGTGGGAAGCCATTCCTTGTGTCCTACTCTTTCATCCCTTATCCATAGTCCCTCTCCAGCTCTCCTGGAGCCCCTTTAGGCTCTGGAAGGGGCTCTGAGGTCTTCCCAGAGCCTTCTCTCCTCCAGGTGAGCACCCCCAGCTCTCCCAGCCTGGATCCAGAGCAGAGGGGCTCCGGCATGGAGCATCTCCGTGGCCTCCTCTGGACTGGCTCCAGCAGCTCCAGGTCCTTCCTGTGCTGGGCCCCAGGGCCTGGGCAGCTCTGCAGGTGGGGTCTCACCTGGACAGGGCACAATCCCCTCCCCTGCTTCCAGCACAGGTGCCCAAGGACATCCTGTCACTGCCCAATTCAAACACGCGGCACGTGACTCTGCTATAGGGCTCTGGTACTGAAGGGGATGGGAACACTTCACTTTTCCTTTGAATCATCCTCTAAGATCCTGCTCTGGTGCCTATTTTGGGAATCTGGGCATTGGGTGAACACTCAGCACAAAGGTCTCACCTCCAGTTTTTTTCTTGGAAGATGTGACGGAGAAGTAGAGTAGTTGCACTGTATATCAATCATACAGTGAAACACAAGTAATAATACAGCTGGGGGGAGGGGCGGAAATTCCAAATAATGTTTCCAAGTTGTAAAACTTTCATCCCTGGCCATACCCAATTCCAAGGGCAACCCAATCCAACATCAAAGTCAGCCCTACTCTGAGCAGTGATGGACTACAGGAACTCCAAAATCTAAATTATATGAGCCTGTGACAGTGTTTTTCTTGACATTTATTTTAACAAAACATTGGCAAATAGCTAGGAAAAGCACTCTGGAGAAGTTTCAATCAACATGTTTGTTTAATTAGGTGATTGGAAAGTTGTCTCTACAGTTTCTTTTCTGAAAGGCTCTATCACCCAAAGCAGGAGAGCCATGATTTGATAAGCATGGAAATGGCACAAGGGAAAAATAACTTGGGAGAAAAACAAACCCAGATTTTCTCTAGCTGCCAGTTATCCTCATAAAGACGTAAACAAACACAACTAAATGAAGCTATTTCCGGCTAATTGACTATTTTAAAGATGTATTTTCCCCTCCCCTTGCTGAAATAGGGCATTTCCACACTGGTTGTGCCACACCATGTCCCAACCTAACATTATGCAAGTGTGGTTTTTGATGAGAAGTTCTGCATTCCTGTTTACATTTTGAACTTCCCAATATCACCGTCCCCACATACGCAAGCTCTGCCATGGGGGGACCTTCTCTTGCACAGGATTATCACACACCCCCCATTTATTTCATCACTGGTTCGGCTGCTCTCTGCTCACTTTAGCTCACAGGTTGTTCTTCTCCTCCTCTCTCCTTTTTCTGTTCTTGCTGGTGGATTTGAGCTTCCTTTCCCTGCTATTTTTACACAATTCTTAGCGTGCTCAGGAGCAGGAACACAGTGCTGCTATCAGCTGCCCACCAGCTGGGGGATGTGGTCAGCTCGTGGCCGAGCTGGAAACCACAGAGGGATGGGAGCACTGGGAATGCAGCCACTCCCGAGGCTGGATGGGGCAAGGCTGCTCCTTAATAGAAAGTTTTAAAACATGCACATGGACAAGAAGGAATGCTGACCTTCAGGGAGGCATTTTCTGGTTTCTACTGCCACGTGTCACAGAATCTTTAAGGTTGGAAAAGACCTTTAAGGCCACTGATCTGGCACCACCGTGCTCACCACTAACCCTTGTCCCCAGGCGCCACGTCCACAGAGCTGCTAAATCCCTCCAGGGATGGGGACTCCACCACTGTCCAGGACAGCCTGTGCCTGACCACCCTTTCCATGAAGATGTGTTCCCTAATATCCCATCTTAACATTCCCTGCTGGAACCTGAGGCCGTTCCCTCTCCTCCTGTCCCTGTTCCCTGGGAGCAGAGCCCGAACCCCCCGGCTGCCCCCTCCTGTCAGGGAGCTGTGCAGAGCCACAAGGTCACCCTGAGCCTCCTTTTCTCCACGCTGAACAACCCCAGTTCTCTCCATCTTGTCAATCATCCACTTCCCTGGATGAAATAACATCATTCCCAGCTGGATATGAAGGTGTGCACCCAGCAACACTCAAAATACCTGACAGGGAGAGCAGAACAGCCACATGGAACATCCCACTCTCCCACAGCATGGATGGGAACAGTCCTGCACCAGAGCATTTTGAAAAGATCTCATTCCACTTTCTGTTCTCTCTGTTTTTATGAGTGAAGAATAAAATTAATTATAAGAGTCCAAAGCATCAAAAAAGTTTTGTCAACATCTGTCACTGCACTGACTCATCCACTAATGGCAGGTCGGCATTTGGGCTTCCTTCATCTTCCCACTCGGAAGAGGCATTAATCTGCTTTTAAAGTAGTTTGATTAAGCTGATTATCTTTGCATATTTGTTAAAGATCACTTCTTGCACTCTTCAGAAATTAAATGCAGAAGCAACAGTTCAAAGTTAAAACACAAAAAACATCTTGAAAGGAAAGCAGAGCTTGAAGTGGCAGAGGAAGGCAGGAGAATCACTTCTGAGGGTCTGACAGCAAAGGATCGTACAAAAAAATTGGTTTTGCATTAAGAAAGGTCCATTTTTTTCCATAATTGATGTCAAGAATAAAAATCAGAATTTGGCTGGGAAAACAGTATTAATTATTCCAAAAATAAGAGGCTTTTTAGGAAAGTGCTCCCAAATAAAAGACTCTACATCAGTATTTTCCTTCACTGATCTCAAAACAACCCAGGTCAAAAGACCACAGCAATCTTGAAACCAAAATCCACAACAAAATGTCACTTATTCTTACAAAATTTCAGGCTCTCTTTTCTTTTAATTCCTTTTTCATTTGGATAAAACCCTGAGATCCAAAGGCTGCAATTATTCATACATAAGCCAGAATACAATTTACGCATCAGAGATCTTCAGTACCATGCCTATAATTTTCCTTTTATTTCAATTTCTCCATATTCCTCAGTTTAATGTGCATGACAGATGAGGAACAGCTACCACGGACCAACAGCTACACAGATCAGTTCTAACTGTGGAGAGACCTGGAAGGATGAGATCCGAATCTGGGAGCTGGATTTTGGTATGGAAGCTGACAGGACACAGACCCAGTGGATTTGTGGAGGTTCGAAGCTGGAAAGGTGACCAGGTGTGCTGGGAAGGGGATTTATGTCAACAGGTAACCAAAGAGCCATGAAATGTAGGGCAATATTAGACCGGAATTATGAAACAAACAGCAAGGTTAGACCAGGCAGCAGAAGTTTCCATTTGAAAAGACATAATGGAGAAAGAAAGGAATAATTTGCTCCTCACAGTTCCCATTTTTCCATTAAGGTCCACAGCCCATTTGCCATGAGTCACACTCCCTCCCCTCTTTCTGCTTTTCTAGAAGAAAGGCAGCAAACAAGGAGAAGTGGCTGTTAATCAAAGTCTCCAAGGTTTTACTCATCCTCCCAAAACACTTCTTCATCCCCCTTCCCTCCTCCAGTCCCATCTTGCTTCAGCTCAGACCTTCCTGGAAGCGCCTGAGCACCGGGAAGGGGCAGCAGCTGCTCCCAGAAGAGGATCCCACACTGCCCAGGACAGCTCCTCATCTGCTGGGATTTACTGACAGCCAGTGCAACACTACAGACACCGATGAGGAATAAAAAAGAGAAACGTTTGGAAATAGGAAGAATCAAGACGCAAATGTGATTTGAAGGTTGCTCTGGAGCTTCAAGATACAATCCCATGAGACTTTTCTCCCCCACTGAACTTCCTCAGGACAACACACACAGTTACAGCTCTCAGCTCCCCAAGCTGACCTGATTTTCACCACACCTTTTCTGGCATAAAACTTTGAAAATCTCTTTAACAAAATGCCACTGGATGCTTTTGTTGTAAGACAACTTTCTTGAAATAGCAAATACCTGTTATTAATAATCTATTAATGCTTTGAGAAATAAATGCCTAAGTTATTACAAGGTGTCCCTAAGGGGGACCTTGGTCCGCACAGAGGCCCAGCGATCATGGAATCATGGAATGGTTTGGGTTGGAAGGGACCTTAGAGCTCACCTCATTCCACCCCCTGCCATGGCAGGGACACCTTCCACTGTCCCAGGCTGCTCCAAACCCCATCCAACCCGGCCTTGGGCACTGCCAGGGATCCAGGGGCAGCCACAGCTTCTCTGGGCACCCTGTGCCAGGGCCTCGCCTCCCTCCCAATATCCCATCTATCCCTGCCCTCCATCAGGGGGAAGCCATTCCCTGTGCCTTGTCCCTCCACACTCCTGACAAAAGCCCTTCTCCAGGGCTGCTGTGCTGCACAGCCCGGGACAGGCAGGACACAAAAGTCTGTTTGCTGTCATCAAGGCCTAGAATGAGCCATCCCTTTCTCTGCTTGCACACCTTGCACAATGTAATTATGGGTAAAGCTTTAATCCATTAATTCTTCAATTGCATTGAAAAGACCTGTCCTGTCAAGGAGGCCATGGAAGATCCACACATCCACCCTCACCAGCTGCATCGAGGAACGGAAGCCACTGCGAGGCTCCATGTTCCAGGACTCACACTGGATCACCTTACACGACTGGGAAAGTTAATACTTCAAACTAACACCAGCACTTGGTAAAATTGTGGCACACTCCAAAAATGCCTTTTTTGATGTGGTATTAAGGTGGTTTTGCTTTAAAACAGACTATGCTGCTATTCCCTGAAGCATGTTGAGCCAGCACAAAGGGTACTGCTCCCATACCCCTCCCAAACAAAACATTCCCCTTCCTTATTTTACACAACTCTGGCATTTCAGACCCATCATGGCGTATTCCAACTCCTCAATACAAGACAAAACTAACTCAGAGAGCAGACCATGGAACCACCACTCTTCAGCGCTGTAGATTTTGTTTGCTTCCAGAGCAGCACAGCCTGAAAAACTGCAGGACATTTCAGATTTATAGAATTGGAGGCAGCTTAAGAATCACTTCAGCTCCTGCAGAAATGACATTTCTTTGCACAACTAATCAATTAGCTCGCTCATCTCTTAGCCTGCTCAATTCTTTGAGAAATATTCAAGTAGTTTCAGTTTGAATGGCAGAGTTCACAGTTCAGACACCAAGCACCCTCCCAAAGCCCTGATCCACTTTAGAGCTGTCAAGCACATGACTGCATTCTGTACTGAAGGGAATTGAAGGGGCTTTCAGGAGTAATTCACGCATTTCTGCCAGAATCTGTGAACCCGAAGATGAAGAGCCCTTCCCTTCAAAGTCTCTTCAATTACCATGGCAAGGGACAAGTATATTTTATCACTGCATTATTTACAGTACAAAATAGTAATTAATTAAATCCAAGAAAAGCCTTGAGTTCAGGTATTCACTTATTAGCCCATGCAAAATAATCCTGAAGGGAATCAAATAACCATATTGAAAGAGCTGACCTAAGTTTATTTAGCTACAAGAGACCCCTTTCAATGAACTGACCCTCTAAATTGCACATTTCAGGAGCTAATCAAGGATCAGAGTAGCTTTTCTAGGCTCACAAAAAGCTGTTTCCTAGAGCGCAGTCCACACACTTGTTTGGGCATCGCCCATGAGGCTGCCCAGACACCAAGAGCACTCACCGTTCACCAGAGGCTCCGTGCGTGCAAATACTGCAAAAGGCAAATTTGGAGGAGATAAAGCCAAGTGTGCTTGTCCATGATAAGGGGAGCTGGGTCAGGAAACCCCAGCAGCTCAAGGGACTGCACGGAGCATTCTGCTGGGTCCCATTTACCCAGCAAGTTCCAGCCAGACCCCAGATTTACCAGAACAGGGTCCTGCCCCCCCTGCACTTCAGCAGCAACTCCTTCCAGAGAGAACAACCAGGCATCTCCATCAGCCCACTGCCAGTTCCAGCTTCTCTAAACTTTCAGCAGTTTCCAGTCAAGTTACCGACAGAGGGAGAAGATTCTCAGTGGCATTGCCTTCAGCCAGGCACAGCAGGGAAGAGCTCTGGCTCCCTACAGGAATTAAGACACACAGAGGACTCAGACACCTTCCCCTGTTAATTCCGGCATTTAGATCACAAGGGACAAACTAGTTTGGATAATGTACCAGCACACTGCCTCCAGGAAACCTGCTGCTTCCTGGCCTTCCCCTGCTCAGCTGATTCACAGAACCATGGAATGGTTTGGGCTGGAAGGGACCTTAGAGCTCATCCAGTTCCACTCCCTGCCATGGGCAGGGACACCTTCCACTATCCCAGGTTTCTCCAAGCCCTGTTCAACCAGGCCTTGGGACTCCTCAATTCACTAAAGCAAAAAGAAAAAGCAGGAAAAGCAAATACTTTCGCTCCTGTAGTTAAACCGCCTCAGTATCTTCCAAGTATTAAGACAGTTGTTTATTCCTATCTTTTTCCACTTGTGGAAAGTCACAGTTAATTTCAGAAGCAGGAAATATAACAGCTAAACACTACTTTCCATTCGCAAGCTGCACTTAAATAAAAGCTGGAGATGGACCTCAACTCCAACAAACAGCAGGCAAAGAAAAAGAATCTTAAAGAGGGTCCTGCCCACGAAGGCACATGGAAAAGGGACACGGAGCTGCGTATCCAGCTTTAGTGAGGAGCAGTGAAACGGCATCTCACCAAGAGCCTCAGCAGAGCAGCCACCAGGGATTGAAGCAGCACAGCCCTTTGATGTGGGAGGCAGGAGGCCCACGGAGGAGTCTTGCAGCTCTTGTGATCGCCTCAAGAAATGTTTTAATGGGCTTCAATTCCCGTAGCTGGTTTGGAAGATCAATTACACACATTAGCAGTATCTGGTGTGAAGTACAGAGGCCTTTAATAGAGCAGTTAATTTTGTCACACTGCACTATGCATTCCTCTAGAGACACAACAGTGCTGCTTCAGAACCAGTTGACTCCAATGCATATTTTTCTAATTTTATGTATCTTTAAGCCAAATAGTCCTCCATCAACTAAATCAAGGTAGATGCTCTGCAATGTTCAAATCTTGAATGTGTCAAAGGCAAGAACAACTACAATTTCTAAAGTCATCTCTCCAGACTGCCCAGGGAGGCTGAGTTCAGTCAGGACAAGTCCCCAGAATATTTTCTCCACAACAACTTCCATAATATTGAAGGTACACAGGCTTGTCCCCTTACACTGAAGTTGCACAGCCCTTCAGTGCCAGGAAGGAATTTACTTGGATTAACAGAATATGCTTATTCTAAAAAACTAAACAGCACGAAGCCAAAGTTAAATATATTTAGGCATTTCAGAGACACCAAAGAAGGGTTTGTGGTTGCTTGAGGCACGGATGTGTATCAAACCAGGTTTCTTCAGCTAGAACTGAAATTGAGTTCTGCAACAAACTGCAGCTCTGCTAGCGAAACAAGGTTTGACAGAGCTCCAGTTAATAGCCACAGTCTCTCCCTTCTCCTATTTAAAGTTAAAATCCATCGACGTTCAAGGCTTCCATAGAAGGATACCAGCAGATACTTGGCTGATGTGGAAAAAGGAATTAATTCTATAGGGTACCTGTATCTCCTTTGATCATCCCTGCCATCCAAACAGTGATTCCAACAGGAATGAGTTTCTCTGGGGACCAGGAAGATTTCCCTTCCTACCTGCTCACTGAAATCAGACCGCACCAAGTCTTCTATAGCAGATCAGTTCTACCTAAAAGAGATTTTCCTCCAGTATCCTATTTTATACTAAATGACCTTTGCAAAAGCACATCAAATTAGCATATACAGACACTTGTTTAAAACCTCCCTCACTTATCTTCCCTAAAGAAACTCATTCCTTTTGGTAGATACAACAAACCCGGAGAAGGAAGAATAATAGTACAAAGAATGTAAGTAGTCATTTAAGTGTTTTATCCTTTAGAGAACATTCACTCCTTCCCTGTGTGACTCAAAACAAACCTAATTTACTGAGAAAGACTTGGTTGCAATTAAGAGATAAATCATCATTTTAAAGAAACAAAGGTTTGGGCTCTTCAGCACATTACCCAAACGCAACACATCCACATCTCTCCCATAGGCATTGCAGAAGTCAGAGCAGTTCACAGCTCACTCTGTTACTGATGCATCAGGGAAGGTAATTTTCATTTAATTTCAGATTTTAAAAAAAAATATGTATGTCAGGAGACTGCAGTTTCCACTTCAATTTTTGCATTTAAATCATTATCAGTCAGCAGTACTTAACCTTCCTTTAAAGAATATAAAGATTTATAACCATCCTTACAGTAAATTTACCACTCCCCCTTTAAATTGCACTTTATAAAGATGTACAAGAGCATGTGTGTATTAATCCACGAGCTTTCCTAAAGACGTGAAAATAGCACAAGTCACACTTGTAACACTGCAGCTCTTACCTGGGACTTGCAGATCTCAAGCTTCAATTAAATACACAGAAGTGGCACTCCACAGTAAAAATTAAGATCAACTAAATCAATCTATTTTTGGTCTTTATCATTCCATTTGAAGCACCCTCTGGTAACCACCTGAGTAGCAAAACCAAGCCTGTACTTACTGAACATGAACTCTGAGAAGTCTGCATTAAACCCATGAGGGTAAAATATTCAAGGTGCATTTGCTCGGAGTGAAAAAGGAAATCTAGCAAATTCTGGTTAAAAAAGTAGGTACAACATAGACAAGGAGCAATAAACTTTGAGGTTTGGGTCCTGCATTACCGCCTTTCTTCTGATGAAATTAAAGAGCAAAACCCACTGACCTCAGCTGACACCCTGGGTCGTGCTACACACACAGGATGGAGCTGCTGAAAATGTACAAACACAATTCTGAGCCTCTGTTTGCTCAGGTACTCAAGGACCTCCTTAAATATCTTATGAGGTGCCACCTCTGGTCAAAATCCAAACCAGGAGAAGGCAGGAATTTCTTCCCTTCCCGTAACTCTCCAGGCTGCCTGCAGTAACACTTGCCATCAGATTCAGGGGGACTGAACTTCCCAGAAAGCTTTCCTTTGAGAGACACTCAACTTCCCCACCTGATTTCTGTCACAGAAACAGGGCTGAATATCCAATTACAAAAGAAACAGAAGTTAATTCTGCCCCTTTGAGTCCAAATGGGAACATACAAAGAACCGAGATCAATAAATATGCAAAAAAAAATCCAGAACAATTTGGGATGAGTAGGAGAACAGCAGACCAGGGAGTGCAAGCCCCCACTGGCACAGTTCCATTGCATCAAGTTGCTCTTTGGACTCATCCAGCTGAGGTCTGAGGATCACCAGGCATATCCTTCCTAGACAATCAATTCCAATATTAAAGTTGGAATCTGAAACCAACTTCAGAGAAATACTCGAAGGCAAAGGAAACCTTCATGCTCTGAGCAGAACCAGAACAAGGGTAAGAACAATGCTCAGAATACTTAAGTGTGCCTTGCTTTTACTGTAAGCCTTTATTTCAGAAGGTTATGCAGCTGGTGTAACACAAATCTACATGTGAAGACAAATCTAGAAGCAAATGCTCAGAGCTGAGATGAAAAAGCATCTGTAATTTAGATAAATAACAGCTCGCTGCAGGAACAACCTCAGCATTCAGGTCTTGTATTTCAGAGCCTGCACAGTTTTGCTCATTTAGATTCAAATGCCAAAAAATAGCCCAACTCCTCTCCTGGATGGAAGATTACATCTTTATGCAGGAAAACTGAGATGGAAGCTTAGATGAGTCTGTCAAGGAAGGACAAGGACCCAAGGTATGTATGTTTATTAAAAGTACCACTTTTGTGTCTTAGCTTGGAGATGTGACATCTCTGCATCAGCTCCAGGTCCAGCTGACAGAGCTGTTCCACAAGAATTCCCTGATGGGAGAGGCCTCCAAAATAAAAAATGCCACCATGAACCAGCAGTTACAGCTGAACTTCCATGTCCAGCCTGAACAACTTGAAGCTTGAACTAAAGATTTCTCTTTTCCAATTGCCACTGGGTTGGGTGCTGAAAAACAGAACCTGCAAGAACAGGTAGGACAGAGTGGCCTGTTCTGATATTTTACTATTTCACATATTTCAGGAAGTCAGAGCGCTGGTGTGGAAGTGCTGCTGTGAGGGAAGGGATCCTTGACAGGCTGGCATGGCTCGGTGCTGGATTTTTGGCCTAAGCTGTTACATGGTGTTGCACAATGAGTAAACGAGGGAGGCAAAGCTGACAGCCCAAGCCCTGCATTAATAACCCAGCAGGTATTTTCACTGCTCATACACGCCATGGAAATCAACTTGTAATTGCAGCCTAAAGCAGCCCTACATAAAAACCATGGAGTGAAGGGTTACACATTAGGAAATGCAAGCACTGTGATCACCTGTGAAGCTTCTGCTCAGCTTCTCTTGGAATATGTATGATCCTTAATTCCCTTCTCCATCCTCTCCTTCCATAAATCCTCACCCAGTGAGCTGGAGGGGACAAAACTCCCTGAACCCAGAACCTTTTGTACAGTCCTTTTCCTTAAACCCTGTGGTCAGTGTGGAGTCCTGAAGCTCGTCAGTCCTTCCTGCACTGCTCCTTTCATGGCACCTCTTCTGCTAAGGACCCGCAGCGCTCACCAGAGCTCCCACACTGTTCTGTATGTTAAGTGGCAGTAATGGACTTTTAAAAGGCTGGAAAACTAAGGATAGTAAGAGTTCAAGCCATCAGAAGGATCTTCTATGCCCAGAACAGATGTCCAGAGTTCAGTTTTTTGAATTCTCCCGATTTATAGTATTCTGCTCTGTGTTTGGGAAATACAACTCCACTCCCAGGGGTCTGAGCAGCAGAGTCGAGCACTCAGGCCAGGAGTTGTGTACTCAGCACCCAAACCATAGCTCTACACACACCTGGAAAGGTTCCCAGCAACTTCCCAGCCAGGACCACAATCCACAACCAGGCAGGGACACACCTGCCTCTCCAGGATGGCACCAGCCTGACTCACCAGACCACCACCTACAACTTCTTCCCAGATAAAGCCACCTCACCCAGTGCTTCTACAAATACTAGGTAATTTAAAATCTTATTGGGCCACCTGGAAATTCTGGATTTCTTCAGGTGTCCCATCCTACTGCAGCCCCTGTTTAGAATTACCTCAGTTATTACCTGTGGGGATGAACTACTGATGTCAGCACACTCACAGCAATGCTCAAAAGATCAGACAGATTGTTAGACACCTGAATATCCAATCATCATTCCTCCCACAAATAGCTTAATCTTTATTTATATTAGTTTATTGGCTCAATTGCACAGCACAGACAAACCTCCTTGGGAGGGAGGCAAACCCCTGGCAAGCCTTCAGAACAGACCAGCACTCCCAGTTGGCATGGGAGCTTCATCAGCCACAGCCATTGGTACCAGGAAGCCCAGTTCATCTGGCTCTGGGCACCAGTTACTTCTGCAGCAACTTTAGAAGCAGGCTATTTTCTTGAAACCATTGACAAAAAAAAGCCACTAAATTAGCTCATAAGTCAGTCTGTGTAACACAGCACAGGCCACCTGCCTCAATGAGGCCCCACTGCCACACTTCGTCTGCCACAGCTTTAACTCTTACTTAACTTATCAAAAGGATGTCAGAAGTCTTATGCAAGTTCACCTCTAACGTACTCGTTATCCTCTTAGGGGCCACTGAATGAAATGTGAGTTAATGAATAACACAGTAGGAATTATTTCATTATCCCCATGGTGAGAGAGAACCATCTAATTCTTGGATATGATGTCAGACTTGAGAAACAACTCAGGCTTCCACTGCTCACTCAACTGCTACAGCAGTGGTGTTCCCAGAGAAAGGCTGCTGCCTGCTCTGACAGCTCAGGAGCAAAGCTGCTCCAGGAGAAATCAGGAATTCAAGCAGCAGGAGTGAGGAACTGGAGCCTGTCACTCTGCTCCCACAGAAGGGAAAGGTTTTTAGCAGCCCATACTCAACGTACAGGCCTTGCACAGGTATGGGAGTGGAGGCAGTAAGAACATGTCAGCTCTTCACATTATCCTCTCTTACAGTGCCAACCCCACTTCACGTCACCATTTGTCTCTGCTGCTAACTCAACCTGTCTATTAAACGCCATCAGAACCCCAGGACACCTACTGAGAGGGAAGTCTAAAGCAAGGTATAGATCCTTCATCAAGCAGTGGCAATCCCATTTTTTGGCATTCCAGGCTGCCTCGCTTCCACTTTTAGTTCAACTAACACTTTTCACTTGATGCGTTGTGGCTACAAGTAAATGTTCACTCCTCTGTGAAAAACACACATCTCCTGCTAGTGCAGGTAGTGAGGAGGACAACTCCAAGAAAGACAGAAGTGTCCTTCAGGTCGTCATCTGCCTGCAATAACAGACCAGCTCTAGACTGCCTGAAGAGTTTATATGTTTAAAGACCAGGCAGCGTAAGAAGGTGTTTAGAGCCGGTATTTTACTGATTTCCTCACCCTGAAGTCCATCCTCACTGCTATCAGGACAGCTATGCCTGGCAGGGCCCTTCAGATAGTCTGGCTTTCAGGACATGTGTTCCTTCCTGTCCAGAGCACCCTCATACTTCCTTTACATTAGGAGGAGCAGGAGAAGCAGTCAGGGGTAAGACAGCAGCAGACATTCGAACAGCTCACACCAATCCATTACAGAGCCTGCAAGTATTATTTACCAGGTGTTCCTCTCTAACAACCTGCCTGATGAGGAATAAACTACTACACAAGCAAGCTAAAAACCTAAGCAAGAGGAAAAACCGGAAAGCCTGGGAGACCAAAGCTAGAAGATGGACTTCTCGTGTAGATGGAAAACCAGAACTATTTCCCTGACATGTCATAGCCACTGAAGAACCCAACAGAAGCAGATTCTCTGCAGAAATTCTCATTCAAGGGAAAGATTTCCCCATACCCTGCTGCTTGCACTCACTCCTGAACAGCCCCACAGCACTGAGTCTGTGTAACACGTCAGAAGCAACGGACAATCATGCCACACTCCTTATCAAACTGAAAGAAACACTATCTTCAAGCCTAGCACGTGCTGTCCTGTCATTCTCACGTGAGTGTGCACACGGAGGATGTATTCATAGTCCATGCCTGGCATCACAGTCACTGTCAGGATTGCAATGCTGCAGTATATTTAGAATGGCTCTGTTAATACTATAGCTCAATTCCATGATACTGTTAATATATCCCACTCTCCAAACCCACTATTGTTCCACAAGGATTCAACTTCAATTCTTCAGTAACTGCTCAAAATACCAGTATTTAAGATACAAATCTCATTGCAGTATCTGTAAAACTGATTGAAAATTCAGCAAGAAACTATGAAAAGCTGACTTTGGAGCAAGTTTCTGTCATGTGAGAAGCTCCTGAACTGGTGTGGGACAGTATCTCCCTGTGAGGAGCATCTGTGTGCAGGAACGCCCGAGCCTTTGAGTCACCCGGAGGTGCTCACCCAGCAGTCAGTGCCCACTCAGCCCTCAGCTGATCAGCAGAGAACAGCTGCAAACGGTGCCTCAATACCCAACAATCAATGCACATCAACACAGAGTGAGGTAGGAGCCACGTTTTCGAGGTGTGATGCCATGTAAGAAGGTAATGGGATTGAACCGATGCCCTCAGTGCTGAGGCTGGGAGCTCTCATTCTGCCTTATACACTGATACTGCTGAAGTTGAACCACGTGCTTACATTCCCCACTGAGTCAGAGCTGTCCTTACACAACACATCCAAGTTCCTCAGAGCTGCTCAGCAGGCCCTTCAGAGGCTGCAGCTGTGCTGGTTAACCAGGCTCTCCTGCTGAGGAAACTGCCAAAGCCACGCAGAGCCAAGAGAGACTGGTCTCTCCTGGAAGCATCCTCAGTGCCATGTCCACAGCAGCTGCACACAAAAACTGCTCCTGGGGCCTTAAGGCAGATTCTCCTCACCAACAGCCAGGTTTTGTGTCTGATATTGTCTTTTTTCAGCAGTCCCACATTCTACCCCTCAGTGAGCACCTCTCACCTATTTTGGCCACACACTTCAGGAGACAGACACACGCTTGATTCAGCTGTGTGGCCTGGTGGGAGGATAGGACAGCAATATCCAAGTGTCTTTAACTCTGCAGTTTCCAGCTTAAAAACACTTAAGATTCACTAGAAGGGAATAAACAATGTCATGCAGACTGTCTGGGGAAGCATCAGTCATTTAAAAATGTAGCTGCACACTGCAGCTTGGGGTTCAAATGTGAACAAGAGCTCAGACATTCCCCCTATTAACAAAAAAGCCACTACAGCTCTTCCTCACACCCCAAGCTTTTTCTTAGCATTAAGTAGCTGCCTAAGTGAAAGTCAGTTATAAAGTCATTTTATCACCACCACTATTTTCTCAAAGCTTAAAAATTAAATCAAGTACTCTGCCACTGGAATTTTCATTACCAGGAAGTTGCAGTAATGCTTACTGCATTACAGTTATTGGTTTGTTCTCCCAATATGATAACTGCATCAGTTCAATGCTTTGAGTTAATTATTATTGTTTAACTGAGGTAAATGCAAACAGAAACCTAAACAGCATGGAATAAACAGCAGAAAACCAATGTAAAGATAAACCAAATACTTCATGATCACCTGCAAGTATTACGGAAATTCTCACACAGCTCTCAGATATATGAGAAATTGAAAGCCCTGAGAATCACAGCTTCAGAAAATGGCCACAGGAAAACCATACAGTGAGGTAAAGACTCAGGCTTTTTTCCTGTGTCTAGACACTTGGGATTAGCACTGAAGAAAGGTTTATTACAATATATTAAAAAAAGAACTAGACTATAGGTTGCAATATTTCCAGAATATTCTGTGGGATTCTCCCGGCAATAAAGCATAAATAAGCGTAAATGATTCTCTGGAGAGTCCACCACACCTCCAGAGATTCTCTGGAGCTTCTTCAGCAGTGATGAAAAAGTACCTGCCAGTGGTACTGTGCTCTCATTCGACTGAGGGGCAGGAGCTCCAGCAGCCAGGGGGTGATGAAGGCAGCAGTCAGAGTCAGCCCTGGCACAGACTGACGGTGCTGAAGGGCCACCAGTTGCCATGGAAGTCTCCCCGAGTTCCGCTGCCGAGGCTGACCTTGGAGCTGGTCAAACAAGTGGCTCATGTGAAGCTGCTGCTCTGAGATGCTCGGGAAAGCCTGTGAACTGCCCAGCGGAGTGACTGCCACACAACAATGTGCTCACTGCAGAGCAGTGCTCCAACACCACTGAATAGACAATGCAAAGAGCCATTCAAGTGTCAGTCTTCCAGAGTGGCCAGGACAAAGTGCTTTTTGTTTCTGTCTTTGAGATCCTGACAAATCAAAAATAGATTAAGTGTGCTGGCAGAGTGGCCTTACCTCCCAGCCGGATACGTGATCCCATGGCAGAGGGCTGCCAGTGCTCTGCAGTAACTCACAGCCAGCACACCCAGGCATGCTCTGCTCTCCCTGGGAGAGCTTAGGAGGGACTCACACCTTGGAGCTTGATGGGAAGCTCACAGAGAATCACTCTGCTTACAGTCAAGATCAAATATAACTCAAGAGATAAGAACTGCAAGTCCTAATTCTATAGGTAAAGAGGAGTCTCTGCCTGAGCTCAGTAACCACTGAAGGCTTTATTATCTCTAACAGAGGCTCTGAAATAGATACATTTGTGTTTTGTACAATTTCCATCTAACCTTGCTAATTTCCTGAGCATTATTTTTTGCAGCTCAGGGACAAACAGCGTTACTAAGTAACTCTCCAGGATGAAGTTTCAGTGCATTAGTTCTCATTGCTGAATTAAACACATAAGCATCTTAACATCCACAAATCCAGCAGCCCACCACTCCAGAACCCACAAGGACTAAGCGCGTTTTATCTGTGCAAAACACATAAGCATTTATCAAGCAACGTAACAAATCCTACCACAAATACTAAACAAAACCCAGCAATTCAACTGCTTCAGTTAACTATTAACAAAAGCTCTGAGGAAAAGGAATGCATCTGCTTCCACTTCCTACATAAATCTTAAGTATATCTGAAGCAATACGTCAGATACCAAATAGTTTCTGGAGCTGCATTTTTGAAGGATAATTTGAAATCACCAGCAGTGGATATCCTCCCAGCATTGAGGCCTTCCTGTGCCAGAAGGTCAGCCCAAGCACCCAGAGTCACAGGATCCATGGAGCACCCCCGTTACCCTGCTCCTGTCCCAGGCTCCAGCTCTGTGCCCAGTGGAGGCTGCTCTAAGCCAGCACCACCAGCACAGGTACCCTTTTACCACAGAAACACAGCAAAGCACTGAAAAAATACTTGCTAGATGCTTTACTTGCAGCTAGCCTGGTCTAGAAGGGCTAAATTCCCCCCTGGTCTAGAAGGGTTAAAATCCCCTTCAGAGTATCAGTGTAGTCATGCTGAGAACAGCACTGCCTATTAAACTCTGAACAGGCAATGGGCTGACACAACACAGGTGGAGCTGCAGATTTCTACCTCAAAGGGTCTGCAAGGAGCACTGTCACTCTGTCACTTGTGGCGAGCTAAAGCACCGGAAGCAAGAGAAAGAAAGACATTTCAGTTATGATGAACTTAATGCCCCTCCAGCAGCTCAGTAAGAGCACAATTTCTGTGAAAGGTTTCCACCAAGCTACCTCAAACTACTAAAAAAGGATATAATTCAAGCCTACTGTGTAACACCAAACAAATGTGCTACCTCTCCACTTGAAAATGCAGTGAGGCTTCAAAGCAGGACACACCTAACTAGACAAACTAGAAGACTAATTCCTTACTTCAGAATTGAAGCCTTCAGACCCTTCATCCAACCTACTTCATTTTTAAGATATTCCATATATCCAGCATATGGCAGAGCATTCTCCCAGCCTATTTTGTGTAGACGAGACATTAGTAAGGACTTTTCCCCATTCCTCCCCCAAAAAGCACACCCGTAAAATTGCCATCAGATACAATGTAAATTGTATCACTTCAAAATAAGTGAGAGAAAATCATCTCAAATATTTCAAGAAATCTCCAGGATTTCACAAAAACTCACCAGCAGACCAACTCCTAAATCCTGATTTAGCAGTTCCACAAGCCAAACTGAAGGATGAGAAAGGTGTAGCAAGATGGGCACAGCCGCTTGCTCACTCCAGGTCACATTTACTTTTCTGCTAAAGGAAGAACTCACTGGGTAGGTAGGTTTTGAGTGACACACACCTTGGTATTTAAATAACTCAGATCTAGAGATGTAGGACAGAGGTGAACAAGCAGGAGTTAACTCTTCAAACAAATGCAGGTTTTAACAGGATAAATTCTTATCCTATACTTAGAGTTTAAAGGTTACAAAAAGCTCAGTTTTGGAGGAACAGATCAGCACCAGGCAACAAGCTTTTTATAACATGGCAAAGATGCCCTGAATTCAGTGTAGAGGCTGAGCTGTCACTCACCCAGCATGATCTATGGATTCCCAGCTCCACTGGAAGGTTCACACTTTCTCTTTCACGTTCTTAGACGCAATAAACTCTCAGCATGTTGTTTAATCTCTGAGTTCTGGTTAAAATGTTGTTAAAAAAATAATCAAAGTAACCAAGTCATGATTTTTAGGGGTCACAGCCCCTCAGGAGTCACCTAATAAGCAGAAGATTCTTCAGACAAGTCTCAAGCCATCAAATTTGTTTCAACATGTACAAACTCTGCTAAGTCAAGCCTTTCAACAACACTCACCAAACGGTGACCCAGGGGAGAATACAATGGAACAACCTGACTAATTCCTATTCAGTCAAGGTGCTGGTTGTGTTTTCTTTTGCAGGCATGATGGATGCACAGGGTTGTCCTACCAAAATTATCTTCACACAGCTGCACAAGCCCTCTCCGAACTGACCCCAGGGTATTTCTTCACCTTCCACATTTTAATTATTTACAAATAGTTAAGCAGATCTTAAGAACAGCAACCCCACACAGGGACCTAAGCTCTTCCTCCTAAGTTTTCCAGAGTCAAACAGGAGGTTTGAAGCTCTAGAAAGCAGGTGCTGCAACACCAGATTAAAGTTTACTGTTAATCAATCCATGGAAGCTTAAAAGTTGACCTTTTGCAAGCAGCAAAACCGCAGCTGGCCACACCTGCAAGCGCACCACAAATGTGCTCCACAGCCACATCTCCAGACTCCTGAAAATCAAATACATCAGCAATGAAACCACCAAGACTCATCAGCCCACCTGAACTGGAATGTTCTCTGCACCTGCAGAAGTGGCTGTCGCCTTCCAAACCCAGCCTGGAAATTCAGATTAGTTCTATGAATTCTTTAATTGTCTTGGCAAGAGGCAGCATAAAAATTGTGGCATTTGCGTGCATAAATTCGTTTTTGAGGGTGTTTTGGCATTAGGCCTTTCTTTAAGCTGTAAGCTAAACTAGATTCTCCCCAGCCCACCTGCTCACTTCTTGCACAAAAACCTCCAGTCCTTTCTTGTCCTTTTCAGGATCCAAGTCACTTCAGACCAATTTCTTCAGACAACGCATGTTTTAACTGACCACTCCTTGCCTCTGTGAAGTCATTTTATCTCAATAATACATTACTAGACCTGCAGCATATTTATAGAAAAATCATTTCTTAACTATCACACAACTTGGTCTGCTGGGATTGACACATTGTAGTAAGGGTTTATGACGAGACTAAAAACTGAATTTTGTTGGAAGAACCAGAAAAAAACTAACAGTAGTTAGAAATACTTAGAAATTGAAAGGAGACAATGTAGATTAAGCCATATTGCAGTCCTAGGGATCTTGAAATACGTTCAAATACATGAGGCTTAGCCCTACTAGGTCTCTGCTTTGAATACCAAATAATGTGGGTCTAGGAGAGAGAAGCATGCAAGAAGCAGGAAAGGATCTGCATCCAGCAAGGGCTGCTCAGGTAATCCCTGCCTCTGTGAGCAGTGGTCCAGCCTCGGGCACTTGTACAATTCAGAAAGCTGGACAATAACTTCAAATACTAATGTCTAGAAAAATAAGCTACAGGGCACAGCAGCTTGTAACTTACTCTTTAGGGAGCTGCCAAGCGCTTCCTCCCCGACCCGAGCAAATCAAGGTGCCTTATGCAAGAGGAAAAGTCTTCATACCTGAGTGCTGAATGGGACCACGGCGGGCTGGGACATGATGCAACAGCACCATTAGTTTTAATGGGGCTGTTCTCTGGGCGTGACCCCGCAAGGAGGGGAGCACCTCAACTGGGACCATACACAAACAGTTTAGTAAAAACCAGGCTTCACAAAGAAAGCAAGAAATAGCTCTTATTGTCTTTGCTATACCAGTCTTACACTTGTCAAATGAAGCAAAATCCTTTGTCCACAACTCCCCAGGCTGACTCCTCCACTGGACCCACCCAGCTCAGGCATCAGAAGTGGCAGTGATGAACCCAACCACCCTCCACAGGTGAGCAGAGCACCAAGCAGGTTTCCAGACTGCTTCCTACTCCAAGCTGATTACAACAGCAGGTTTGGCACTGTTGTTTCCCTCAGTGAATTACTCCAGAACTCCCATCTTAGACCCTCCTGCTGCTCAGTTATCGCCAGCCCTTCAAGAGTTCACAGGAAGAAGCGCCTGTGCAATGAAAACACTGCAGAGGAGTTGGAATGCCCCAGCAATGGAAAGCTAGACAGCTCTCCAACCAGCCTGCCAGTCAACACTGGAGAAGGAAAGGATAATTTGCCTGGAGTAATGAGCTAAGTATAGAGCCACCACGATTCCAGTGGCCCAATTACCTCTGCAATTCTTCTGATGCGAGTGGAACACCTTGGGAAGCAGCCGGCTCCAGCTGCAGGTAGAACCAGGGACTGAAGCTACTGCCCCGATCTTGTGCTTAACAGACCAAACTCTGCAAAAGCAGCCCCGAGAGTCAAGACCAACATTTTCTAACTGACTGGAGCCTTTTTGCCATCCTCAGTTTATTACCGTATTTCAGCCCTCTAGGGAATCCTATCCTATTTCAGAAAACCCCTTGCCCAGTCCTCTCCCCAGGTCAGTGTTTAGCAGTCACCCTCATCAAGTGTCAGCATCCAGCCTGTCATTTAAAAGCCAAAATTCCAGTTTGACAAGTGCAAGGCATTTTGGTTCCAGTTTCTAAAGCCTGCAGAACTGAAGGGGGGAAAAGCAACACGACAGTGACCAGGCACATTGGCACCATTACGCAGCTATACAGGGAGCTACTACTTTTTGAAATTCACTGTTAATGAATATTTATTATTAATTTACTTTAACAAGGGTTTATGTGTATTACTTATACAGCTCTGTATCTACTGATGTCCCACGTGGTCACAGACTTTTCTAAAAGAAGGACCTACAATTAGCTGGACCACCAGTTTTCCTGCAAGGAAGTTTCCCTCCAAATCCCCTTGTAATGCTTTAAACACTGTAGGATACTGAACGTACAGGTATAGGGTCAGTACATTGAAGCTGGAATCCTTTTGACAAGGAATTTGGAATTTTAGAGCAGGTATCTGATCTCCTTCCTTACTGACAAGTCTAACTGACCAGACAGCTTTGCCAGAACACAACCGAGCACAAAATATTAATCACTTGGCCATGGATCTCCAAAACTGAAAATTTCCATGTGGCTTCTCTGTGCAGCCCCAATTTACCCATCTGTTACGTCCAGGGATGCTCTGCAGCAGTGAAGTACACTAACCAAACACCTCCAAATCATGTGATACTCATGCTTGAGTCTGAAGGGATTAAGAGATTCCAGTCCAAAGTAAAAGAAAACAAGCAAGCTATTGTATTCTGCATTAGAACACAACTGTGCCTTGACCATAATCCACCAGCCAAACCTACAAGGAAAGCTGAGCAGACCTCAAAATATTTACCTTGTTCCATCTTCCTCCTTTTTCCTCAGAGAGTTCAGATTTTCCCAAAGTGCAAAAAGGTACATTCTTTTGGAAGTTACTCAAAGAAAGGTTCACTGAACATAGACAAAGATGATAATTTAATTATAATGGGTATCCAACCAGAATATAATGCCCTGTTCACAGCAAATTCCTGCTACCAGCAGTGAGAGAAAATTAAGAATCTGAATTCTCAAACGTACTCATGACTAGTATGTTCACCAATCAGCACACAATTAAGCATTCCTGTTCTCTAATTGTAAAGATGAACACTTGTTTGATAAGGATTAGTCATTAATTTGACGAAAAGCTTATCCACTCTTAAAAAACTATGCATAGTGTTTAGATGGAAGGAAAAGTTCTGCAGGCAGAGGCAGTAAATTTGCAAGTTTACATTAAGTACACTTCACTTGCTTTCAAGCTTCCATTCATTAAAGGAAAATAATCAAAATAATCTAGAAATGCAATCTGCTTAGACATTTTAGTCAGGTTTCTTGGATCAAAAGTTCAACCAAGCCTATGCTACACTAAGTATTTGTTCTCAGAAGTGAAAAAAAGGAAATAAGGAAAATTCAAATACAACAACAATAAAAAAATCAAAGGTCAATCAGGTCAAAACACTTAAACGAAAGGTGTTTCTTCTCTGGTCAGACCACAGCAACCTGGCTGCAGAGAGGACAGAGAAATGCCCTCACATTAATTTTCAAGCCAAGCTGTTCTGTGATATGGCAGGTGAGTTTTCTTCTCACTGCCTCTAATTTTGGCTCCTCTGTTCTTTGTCAGGAGACAGACGAGTATTTTGAAAAGCCTGAACTTAAGAGACCCACAGAACAGCAAAAGCCAGCTTTGACAACATTAACTTTAGTTAGAGAAGACACCAAAGGCTGGATGCAGGTAAAAGTGAGGACAGACTCCACCTGCAGCACCCCCAGCACTAGGTCTGAAAAGGTCCCCAAGCAAACAGCCCAACAAGGATGCAGCAACCAGGAGAACTTCCCAGCAGCTCATCTCTCCCTGGTTTAAGTTTCTATTATAGCAATTACACGCTTGCAGATAGCAATGGAACAAGCAAAGCTTTCCCAGGTACACATTTAGGTCAATTATGGCTCCAAGAGATGAGATCAGACAGCCACAGCCATTGGCTTCCTCCCTGTCCTCATCTACTTGCAAGGAGAACAGGGACTGTCAGGCTGCTGCGTCCCTCCTAAACACTGGATAGGATATTCCAGGGAAATGCTTTCCACCAATTCCAAACCTAGAAATTCCAAGGAAACTTTCCACCAATTCCAGACCTAATGGCAGCCACTTCCATGAGCAGCTTTGGACTTAAACCCATTTTGAATGGACATAGTGATAACATAAGAGTGACAGGACAGAGCTTAATGGCAGATCAGCTGCTAGACTGGATCATTCTGACATCTCCTGTACAAAACTGAGGCCTCACTTCAAAAGTACTGGAAGTTACTTTACTCAGGTAGCATCTTGTGTAGGATGTGGAAGGTATTAAGACTCCACAGCCATAGGGATTTTCACCAAAACAGTTCAAATAAATTGTTCTTAATCTCTGTGTCCTCAGTCTTTTTGTTACAGTTTCTTTAATCCACCCTTCAGTTTCACTCAACTCTTCAATACTTTCAACTACTACTTCTAGCAACTGAAAAACCAAAATCAGTATTCTGGTAGTCTACCATTTACCTAGACGGTGCTAAACTCTACATGACAGGGAAGATACTCAAGGGAAGATCTGATTTTCCATCTGTTTACTGAAATCCTGCCACCAGCTGTACAGAAGCACCAAAAAACAAGAATCCTACTTGGACAGAACAGTCAAACCTCAGAGGAACTGAGGAGTCAGACTCACCGGGCCTGGGAGTCTTATGATGCACATGAGCCCTACACGAAAGGCTGCTCTCAGGGCGAGCTGGGGGATGCCCTGCAGCGAGTCCTGCCTTTGCTCTGCTCTCCAAGGGCACTCAGGAAGCCAACCAAGTGCATCCTGTCTTCACAGACTCCATGTCAACCTACACAGACAGGATTTCAGTCCTCTCCTCCCTCAGGTGCCTGGCAGCAGCTTCCCCCAGGCACCTCCACAAGCAGAAAAAGCAGCACCGGAGAAAACAAGTCTCACTTTGTCAGGAGTCCGCCCTTTCCTGGTTGATAGAGAAGTCAAAACCCTCCTTTAAAGGTACAGGGGAAAAGAAACTATTTTTATTTCTCTGTCCTTTCAGGTAACACCACAGAATTAATGCTTTGATTACAGCCCTAGCTTGCAGTCCCAAACTTGGAGAAGCAAATGAGGCCCACAAAAGGGCAACACAAAACTGTTCTACCAGTGTTTCTATAAATAATGTCTATACTAGTGCACAAATCTCTGGTATTCGAAAGAAAAACTACAAAGACTTAATTATGGCAATGCAGCAGCCTTCCTCCACAAATTCAACCTGAAGTGCATTATTTCCCCCCATACTGATTACATGTTCCAGAAACTAAACCTCAGAGTACCAGAACAATTCAAAATACTTAGAGACTATTAGACTTGTATATACAAAAGACTTCATCATACAGACAGGCTCCCTAGAGATTTATTTCATGCTACTTTGTTTCCAGAAATCTCAGTTAAAGGAAGATTTACACCATTTTCACTGGTTTTCCCTGATGAAAATCTTTCTTAAAATAGGGTACAAGAGCCTTTGGTAGAAGTCTTAGCCATGGGCCTGGTGTCCTCACAGCAAGGGAGAAACACATCAAGGAAGTAAAGTTACTTGAACAATGATGTTTCCTTGAAAAGTAGGAAGCAGAAATTACAGTGGAAAGTCTTTTTCAATTCTTATCCCAGTAAGGGCTAAACCAAGCAGGACCCGAGAGGTTAATCTGGTACATCTGCTAGAGACAGGCCCAGTAAAGAATAACTTCAGTCCTGAAATTAACCCAAGACGAGGTCACTCTGCAGATGATGCAGGAGCGACTGGACTAAAATCGAATGGAGGGGAGCACAGAACACACAGCTTGAGATCAACAGACACACGATGGAAGAAGACGGTTACACATCAAAGTAACAGAATACAAGTCTTTCCCACATGGATATTCACTGCCTTCTAGGTCATGTTCTGGAAGCTCTGAGCCCCATGGCAGCCTTCCCTGCTGTCCAGTCCCAGAAGTCCAAACATTTGAACATTCCCTGCTATGGCCCTCCCTCTGAAGAGCACACCCCAGTCAGGGGGGTCTGTTCTGGCTGCCCTTCGGAAAGCCCAGCTCTTCCCAAGTAGCCAAGGACTAACACCAAGTTTCTGATTTCATTCACGCTTCAAGCTGATTCCACAGGTGACAGGATAATTGCCCAAGCTAAGCTCATCTAGCACTAGTTCTAACGCTTCACCAGATACAGAACAGCTCAAACCCCAAAGCTGACCCCCACTACGCTGCTTGCACGCTGCAGAGTAACTTGGTGAACAACCAATGCCACAGAAGTCAGGGACAGCGTCAGCTCCATCAGCACCTGGGATGAAGCTCTCTACAGCAACCCCAACCTCATTCCCATCGTGGTTTGTCAGCCCATCACAATGAACGCTGCAAACAACAGCGAGATGTGCTGAGCAAGGCAAAGGACAACTTGCTTTGCTTGTCACCTCCCAGGGCTCCTCCAAGCCTCGGTTTCTTTGATGTTCTGCCCTCCTTCAACTAACACCAAACTGCAACGTTGCATTTTGAAGTATTTACAATTCAGCATTTTGATTCAATTTCTCCTTAAAAAGGGGGTTAATACTACTTAGAATCTATCTGCTTGTGCTACAGAGGACACATTTCATTACTGGCATGAGTGGTTATGTACAACTGCCTGCCCCCAAGCCAGCCCACCAACGCTGCTTTACAGCTCTTCACTGCCTTTCTAATTAAGAGGAAAAATACCTTTAGATTTACTCCTCCAAAATCAACTTCCACTGGAGTCTTGCTCAAGGTATTTATTTTTTAGAAATGGTGATAATTCAATACAGAAGCTTGGATAAGTTTAGTTACAATATCATTGAGCAAGGAACATCCAGCTTTGAGTCTTCTGAAATCCAGCTCCCCCAAGGAAGGCCAAGAACACTCTATTTAGGAAGTCTTTTGCAGACTCTGGTTTTCCCCCCTCCTTATCAGAGTCTGGAAGAGTTCCACCACCACCATGATAGCTATTACAACGTCATTAGTTGCCTCACTCATGCACATACACACACAGATTCCAAAAAAACTTCCAGATAGATCTTACCACAGTTACCTTGTTGCAACTATTTTCAGCATTAATACCCATGAGGAGGAACAGGGTCTCTGAAGTATTCAGTTGCCTCGAGTAAGCCCTACAGAGCACACGTCCAGTTACCAGCTTAACCCGCAGCCACATTCATGCGTCAAAACAACTGCTGCTTTCCAGACTTCACATGAAGATTCCAAGTCTGAGGAGTTTCAGAAGACAAACCAAAGCCAGGAATCAGCAACTGTGTTTTAACTGAAGCCTTTACAAACAGCGCTTTTTGCTGGACATCCGTGACTCCAGAAACAGCTTTCCCATTTCAACCAACATTCCAGAAAGCTCCCTGTTTGCCCTCTCTCCCTCCCCAGCTCACTTTGCATGGCTCTGCAGGCCCAAGCCTCAATTCCAGGTGCACACTGGTACTTCCTGAAGGAGAACAGAGCACCTGTGGCTCAGAAAAGCACAACCTGACACCTCACAACAGACTAAACGTCTGAGATACCACCGCTTGCAACAAGATCATGCTGCATTTCTTCCCTGCTACTATAGGCTGGTTCCTCCTCGCTGCAGCTCTGAGCAGCAGGGATGGACTCGAGGCCTTCCTTAAGGGATGACACATTACCCCTGGAAAACCCACAGCCAGCTGGGGGTCACCTCCTTGACACCACTACCAGAAACTACTAAAGCAGGTGAGGGGAAGAACAGGTCGGGGCTACTCACGCTCCAGTTTACCCTTAGACTTCTGTGGTATCAAGTCCATTCTATCAGTGCTTCTCAACTGCTCAAAGCAAAGGGACAAAGTTTGGGCTGTTTTGCTAAAGTTGCCCTCCAAATAAGGCCAGTTGACACCAAAGGAGGTGGTTTGTGACTTCTGCCCATCTCACAAGCAGCTGACACGTATGCAGGTCAATGCACACAGCAATCCTGCACCATTTGGGGCTAACACATCCAAGGGAGAAGCTGGAAAGTAGTAGGACCTGAGGGCTCCAACTCTTTGCTGGGCACAGTAAATAGTCCCAGAAAAATGTTCGTATTTCAAATTCCTGACTTGCCACCGACTTCACTTTGAGGTCTTCGCTTCGCCACTAACTTCACTTTGAGGTCTTTCATGCAAGCCACTCAGTCACCCTGAGATTTTGAAGCACTATGAAGAAAGAAATAGTTGCCTTTTAACAATCCAGTTAATTCCCAAGAATTACAGCACAAACTGAGTGCTAAGCACATCCCTAAAGTTTTCCTGACAGCACTGGGAAGTTACGGCACCAATATCTAGAAGAGGGCTGAAGTTACAAGTCATGATGCTCATTTCTCAGAGTTTAAAACCCACATGGGATCTCACAGGCAGATCTTTACACCGCCAGCTACTCAGGCTGGAGACAAACACAGAACAGTTGCACGTTATTTCTGGGAGACAATTCAGTAACTAACAGGTTATTTTGAGAGAAACATGACATTACTTTGATTCAGCCAGTGAAAGCTACTATGAAACACGTGCATGTTTAAGTATCTGGATGTTTCATCCTGGTTCACAGGATCTGATAAGCCCTAATTTGGCTGTTTGGAGTCACGTGCTCCAAGGACACCACCGATACCAACTGGAAGAGTCCTATCCCGTTGTATCCAGTTACACTTCCTGGTAGGAAGCCACTAGAGCAGGAAGAGACTTCAGAGCCCTTTGAGCTGTGCAGGTGAAAAGATCTCAAACTCCACGCTGGATGCTAACCCAGCTCCTCCACAGCGACAGTTCCTCTTCCCTGCTCCATCAGACTTGCCAGGCTCCTGCCTGTTACTCCAGAAGCCCAACGACCCCCTTCTCCTTAAGTTACTCCTTTTTTCCAGGTTAATTGCCAGCAAAGCACTGCACAGCCACGTTCCTCCTACTCCTGCAAGCTGACAACATACTTCTCTCCATCATCCTGGCTTGCACGTAGGTGGAATGAGATCTGAGATAAAATATTGTATCCTCTATTTCAGAAGCCTGGGCAGGCTCCATTTCTGTCTCCTCCAGCTGCAGATGGCCGTTTTTATGGAAAATAAATAAATAAAATCAAATGAGAGCCTATCAGGCTGACCTATTCCACCTCTGTGGTATCATTTGTGGGTTGCACGGCTTGTTCCTTGAGCAGATTAACATTAATATTTTAATAATTGCCAGTGCAGACAGTTCATGCAATAGATACTAACAACCCCAGACAGGCACCTATAGCACTGCCAGCGAGAGAACTCAGCTTGGCTCTCAATTCATCATTCCTATAACCTGAAGGGGGACAAGAGCACCCTTCAGTGCAAAGACCCAGAAAAACACCACTGTTGGTACACCTTTGCCCTTCCCCAAGCTCCAAAGCAGGCACAGAACCACTTGTCACTGAAGCATTTTAGAACCTCACGCCCCGCCTTCACTTATCTGCACAAAGTTTCAACACTTACAGCCCAGTATTTCCTGTGCTAGGAAAGAAAGCACCACTTCTATCTCTCAAACCCACTGTAATCAGTAACAGCTGAAGCAAAGCAGGTATCAGATGTCAGCCTCCTCTCTTCCAGTTTACAAGCACTCCTTCATAAAACCTCCTTCACCTCCACCAAAAAAGTTCATTTCCAAATACCACATGCAGACAAAAGGCATCTCAGTTCTTTATCTGAAGCTCGGAGCATGACAGGTACTACAACAAACCTGTCATAACTCCTTCTGTCACGCTGCCATCCCTTCCCAGCAGACTCACCTTTATAATATAAATATGCCTTTATAGTCACTAGAAAGCCAAGCTGCGCTTCCACTCAGCACTACCTGACATGATTCACTAGCCAAGTTCTTTTCTTCTAAAAGAAAGCCTTATTGCACATGGCTACATCACACAAGAAAACAAATAGGTGAAGCACACAGAAAAGTGCCTGTAAGACCTGAAGTCTGCAAGAGTTACAAGCTCACACCCAACCTTCCCACAGTAAGGGAAGTGTGCACAGAAAGGAAAGAAATCAGTTTCCTGTATAGAGTTGTTCAGAAACACCAGGTCTCATCTGCTGATCAAAAAACATTCTCTAAAAGAGCAAGAGCAGGAACAACTTCAATGCACAAACTTAAACTCCACGTTGGGGGGGAAAAGCACTTACCAGGGAAGGGCAACATCTGCTCATATCCCAGCGAAAGAACAGGACTGTTAAAAGGAACACGGGGAAGAGGCGCAATTAAAGCCCCAAAACCATGTAAATAGAAAGCCTTAACAAGTCCCACTCGTAAAAGGAACGGGAATTTCGGCCGCACGCACAAGGGCAGCCGAACACTGGTGACACCACGGCCCCAGCGGCCGGAGCAGCTGAGCGAGGGCCGGCGGCTGCCAGCGGCACGGGACGATCCCCGGCCGGGCTCGGCCACCCCCGCGGGCGGGGCAGGGGGGCGGCAGCGCCGGTTGACGCTCACAGCCCACGGGCAGTAGGAGTCCCCCTGCCCGGGGGAGACCACCCTGCCCCGGCCGCCCGAACCCCGCAGCGCAGGGCCCGGCCCGCGGCCGCCCAGCATCGCCGNNNGGAGGAGCGGGAGGAGCGGGAGAAGCGGGAGGAGCGGGAGGAGCGAGGGGGTGGCCCCTGGCGGGGGGGGGCGGCCCGCGGCCCGCACTGAGGGGAGCTGGGAATCACGGAATCAGGGAATCGCGGAAACGCGGCGTCATCGAGGTTGGAAGATCATCTACTGGTTTAAGATCATCTACTGGCTTAAGGTCGTCTCTTCCAACCGTCAGCTCAGCACCACCACCGTAACCCCTAAACCACCCCACCACATCACCCAGCGACAGATGCAGACGCCTCTCGAACGCCCCGAGGGAGGGTGACTCCACCACCTCCCTGGGCAGCCCCTTCCAAGGCCTGACCTCCTGGGCGGTGAAAAGTTTTTTCTGATCTGTAACGTCGTGGCCCCGCTCGGCTCAGCGCTCGCCGTGCCCTCAGGGGGCGGCTGCTATTCCTCGGCCCCTCAGACGATGAAAGGCAGGGCCACGGGGATGAGTAAGGGACTGAGCATCTCCCTTAGGAGGAGACACTGCGGGAGCCGGGCCTGGCTTGTCTGGAGAAGGGAAGACTGAGAGGGGATCTCATCAATCCGAGCAAATACCTCCAAGGGGTGTCAGAGGACAGTACCAGACTCTTTTCAGTGGTGCCCAGTGACAGAACGAGGAGCAATGGCCATAAACTAAAACACAAAAAGTTCTACCTCAACGTGAGGAAGAGCTATCCATTGAGCAGAGCACTGGACCAGCTGCCCAGGGCAGGCATGGAGACACCCTCTCTGGAATAATCCAAACCCTGGACGTGTTCCTGTGTCACCTGCTCAAGGTAACCATCTCCAGGGGGTTGGACTGGGTGACCTCCAGAGGTCCCTCCCAGTCCCAGCTGTTCTGTGGGTCTGTGATTCTGTGAAGCCAACTCGCCCCTTCCCCATTATCGCCCTGTGAGGTCTGTAAGCCTGGCACTGGCTGAGTGAGGGCTGTGGAACAGGCAGGGTCTCAGCAGGGGTTTGGCAGCCACCTCGGCCCATCTGTGAGTCAGGTAACGGTGGAAGTGTGTGCTGAGGGGAGCTGAGGTGTGTGTACCCGCACCTCACATCATCCACTCCCATCCATCCTCCCCAGGATCCTCAAAAACCCCTGGAGAAACACCCTGTTCAACTGTAATCTGAGATTAGCTCAGTTGGTCAGAGCGGTGCTGATAACACCAAGGCTGTGGGTTCAATCCTTGCAAGGGCCATTCGTTTATGGCTTAGGCTTGATGATCCTCGTGGGTCCCTTTGAACTCAGAACATTCTGTGATCTACAAAAGCCGTTCTGGTGCACAAGGTCTTTCTGGCCGATGTTTGCTGCGTTGCTTTGGTGACATTCAGCTCAGCTGTAGGAACATGTGTGGCCCCACGCCACCAGGACATGCGCTGTCCAAGCCACCCTGTGCGGCCCGCGGCTCCTAAAGCATGAGGTAATGTGGAGCTGGGAGCCAGCACTGGGCAGGACTGCCAAAAAACACATGGAAACTGAGAGACAAGTGATAAAGCAAAAGGCCTGTGAGCGTTAAGCTACAGAAAACACGGGAAAGCTGGAGAGTGGCAGCAGTGCTGGAGGTGGCAGGAATGTTGCTGGTTCCAAAATGAAGCTCTAGCTAAGCCTTGTGCAATGGAGCTCCTTTCCAGCAGCAAGATTTATATCTGGATTTTGTTGCAACTGTGATGGATCATTAATGTTTTATTTTTATACATATCTTTAATTTACAATACCGTATGTAGGTCAGGTTGTACTTTTGCGGGAGATTTCCACCTGCTCCTCATATTTGCCTTGATCTGAAATGAAAAGCTTGCAAGTAGCTATAAAATGCACTCCTAAATTATCCACAGGACTCTCCCTCTGAGTCCAAGGCTAGTCATTGTAGCAGATGGACTTCAGTCTGTCATTAGGTCATGTCTAAGCTGCAAGGAGCATAAGTGTTCAGAGGGAACAATGCAAAACACAGGATCCTGAGTCTTCACACTCAGATATGAGCCACGTAGTGAGTTGTGTTCTGGTTTGTCTCCCTTGGTCAGGGACAGCAAACATTTGAAAGGAAGTTAATCTGCCCCTCTGAAGGGATTTTTTCCAACAAGAAGTCACCATCTGAATGCAAATGTGATCTGAATATCAATATGTACTTTCAGAGGAACTTTGGAAGAAATACAGGTAACTGAAGGGAAAAACAGGATTCCTGGCCCGTTTACACCCAAAAGCAATGAAAATATGTAGAGCCAGTAGAGCTGTAGCTGAAAAGGATGTGTGTTGACAGCATCAGCAAGCAAAATATGAATTTTGAGAAGTCCCTGTTAAATGTTGCCTTTTGCAGTGTGCCTGGAGGGAGATCAAATGTGACCTACTTCGGGAAGCTGGATCCTGGAGACCTGGGGCTCCTGTACAGCAGAACCTGCTGGGTGCTCCTTCTAGTCCTTAAAGAGGGGGAAATCCTGCAGTACCACCCCTGTGACAGGAAAAGCTGGCACTTCCAGCTGCTTGTTATATTTATATATTTTATCTTTACCAATCTGGTCACACACAGTGCCTCGTGTCCCAAACTTCTCCATATCTTGTGTTCCAGTCTATTTTTTAATACATGGCCCCATGTTAAATGACTTTTGCTTCTATTTTCCATGATGATCAGGGCAAAGGATGAGAATTATTTTTTATTATTTATGGAAATGGAAATTACTGGACCCAAAGGGAGAGCAAGGCCTGTGAGAACCTGACACACAGCTCAGGGAACGAGGTGTTCCTGAAGGACCTGGAGTGTATCCTCACTCATCCAGTACAGGGGTTTTAATTTGGGAGGTGGAGGGTGCTAATGAATTATGTAGGAACTCCAGAAGCAGTGGCTAGTTTTAAGCAGGAGGAAGTAAAGCAATCCAGTCATTTAGACACCTGTTAGTGTGACCTCAAGAGCGTTGAAAGCTTAAAAGATAAAATAAAAAGGAAAAAGTTGGGGACAGACAAGTAAGTTTAAAAATGTAAAGTAAAAATGTGATGTGTCTTTATTAAAGATTGATTGCTTTTAATTAAGGTTATACCCTTGTTAATTGTTTCCTAGACATGGATGTATAATAAATGTATTAATTTATTCAATAAATTAATGGAAATCAGGTCCACAAAAAAAGATGGCTAGGTGGAAAAGGTAGGGAAGTCACCTCAAACATACACCAGCTGTGGATGCACAAAGGGAATTTGTGGGATTACAAAGGGAAGAGTGGGCAGAAACTGCCCAGATTCCCATATTCCCCCTAGGCAGCCTCGCCTCCCTGAATCCCAGGACCACAGCCTGACCCATGTATGCTTTTGCTCTTGCACAATATTTTTCAGACAGGCCTTGGAACAAAAGGTAGGAGGGAGCTGATGGCATTTGCTGATGGCACAAAGCTGGGAGGCACCGGCCGTGCAGCAGGAATAGCTGTATTGCTGGAAGAGCTGGATAACATGGAGTGCTGGCACACTGGAAATGGGATGAAATTTAATAGTGGAAAGTACAAGGTCATGCCCTTGGGAATTGCTAACAAGAATCTCTGCCACAGCCTGGGAGCTCATCAGTTGGAAATGACAGAAGAAGGGAAAAATCTGGGTGTATTTGTTGATCCCGAGATGACGACAAACTCCCAATCTGAAGCAGATTGGACAAAAAGCACATATCCATGGAGGTATTTCCAGGAGAAGGGGAGTGTTAGTGCCATTATAGAAGCCTCTGCTGCAGCCTTCTCTGGAATTATGCATGCAGCTCTGGTCACTTTTAATCAGGGGACACAAACTTAAAATATGACTGGAAAGTAATTATAGGCTAATCCTGATTTTTTTCTTATACAAGGATCTTGAGATAATTTGTTTAGCCAGAAAACCTGAATGCTGAGTAAAGGTACAGTTGTTCTTTGTGAAACTTAGGGAGTAAACACAGCAGTAAACACATCTCCCTTAAGAGCAAGGGTGATGTTCCTGTACGAGAAAACAAGTATCCGATGGCCATGAGAAGTCTGGGCTGAAACTTGAGAACACCAGAGCTTCCAACAGCTCAAGTCCCGAGGCTCTGGGTCATCCTTCCCAGAGCTGCCATCCCCTGATGCTGTTGCCACCAGCAGCTGACCCTAAAAGCCCAACAAGTCCTTTCCAAACCGCTCTTACCATTTGAGGCACAGCCACTGAGTTTCCAGTTGGCTTCTTATGGGAAGAAGAGAGGTGCCTGGTGTGGAAAGATATTCCTTGGGCTGCAGTTGCAACCCAAATGTCACTTGAGTTATTGGCTCTGTTAAAATCTGCAGATGGTGGTGGGGAGGTGAGAGCATCCTGTCCTGGGTCACCCCGCCCTGGTCCCTCAGATCACCTTTCCAGAGGTGGGCTCTCCTGCACATGAGCTGCACTCCTGGAGCCATCCCCACCTGGAACAGAGAGAAACAGCAAAACCAAAGGTGTGCCAGGTCCCTGCCTGCCCCGGTACCACCCAGTGCCCTTTAATACACTTCCCTCCTGTGGCCCCAACAGCCACTTCAGCCTTTGCAGGCTGTTTCTGTTATGATGAAAAACTGATGGCAGGGTTAGATATGTCTTAAAAAAAACAGTCAGCACACCAAGTCCTGGTTCAGTAAGAACAGTCAGACCACAGAGCACAGGGGAGTTTGCTTTCCCAGGGCTCCAAAATGGCTCCTTTGGCCAGTTTTTTACGCAAAACCAGCTCTCCTCATCCCTTCTCTCCTATTTTGTTTGGGGTTTTCATCTTTCATCCTATTTAAATGTTTCACTCATTATGCTCTCCTGGGTTTTTGATGAATGCTTGAAAAGAATGCTGACCCTGACCACAGTATTTACACTGTGTTCCTCCATGTGTAGGTGTTTCCATTCTTCCTGCTCCCATCCAACAAGTACTGTTTCATTGTTCATTCAATCCAAGTGGCAGCAGGTGACATCGGGGTCAGCGCAGCGTGAGAGCCACCCCTGATTCAAATGTGCCAGGAGAGAGGCACTCGCTGCCAGTCATCCTGATGGGGCCCCAAAACAGATGCTCTGACTCATTCCCTTGCAAAGTAGATGAATAATTTGAAAATAATGAGTTTTTTATTACATACGTATCATTTTGGTCAGAACATTTTGCAAGAGCCTCATTTTAGGATTTTTTTGTCTTGTAATAACCCCATTTTACAACAAGATGTGCCATTAATGATGCTTTGCTGCAGGGAAGCAGCACGAGGACGCTGTCTTGGCTGCCCATCAAGATGATTATCACAGGACTACTCAAATAGGAAGATTTGGGGGACTCAGAACTTTAAGTTTGGTGGAACAGATACAGCATTTTTGAATATACACTGAAAATGGCTTTGGGGACTGTGTTTCCAGGTAGGAGCACAACTGGCTGAGCCTGGCTCTGCAAGGGTGCTACCTGGAAGTCAAAGCTGAAGCCATTGGTATTGATGTGCCAGGAGTTCAGTGTGGGCAGAATGTCTGGAAATCTTGGTTTATGGATGCTTATATTATTTTCTTTAATAGACTAATAATCCATATGAGATTAATACTAGATTAATATGGCTTCATGCTAGACTCATCATTTTCTCCTATGGATCCAGGCTGGGAGAGTTGGGTCTGTTCAGCTGGGAGAAGAGAAGGCTCCAGGGAGAGCTCAGAGCCCCTCCAGTGCCCAAAGGGGCTCCAGGAGAGCGGGAGAGGGACTTGGGAGAAGAGATGGAGGGACAGGACACAGGGAATGGCTTCCCACTGCCAGAGGGCAGGGATAGATGGGGTATGGGGAAGGAATTGTTCCCTGGGAGGGTGGGGAGGCCCTGGCACAGGGTGCCCAGAGAAGCTCTGGCTGCCCCTGGATCCCTGGCAGTGTCCAAGGCCAGATCGGACGGGGCTTGGAGAAGCCTGGGACAGTGGAAGGTGTCCCTGTCCATGGCAGGGGTGGGAATGGGGTGAACTTTAAGATCTCTTCCCCCTCAAACCATTCCATGACATTGTTTGCCTCGTAAGCTAAAAATAAGTAAAAGGTTGAAAGCATTTTCTGCTGAACCTGTCTTTTCTCTGGAAAAGCAAACTGGCACAACTCTAACCTGTGTCATGTGCTGTGTTGCTACAACAAAGCTGCCTGAAAAAAATGCTTTTCATAATAAACCATATCTATTTTCCTTAATAAGCACTTAATCACCTTCCTCCTGAGGTTGGATAATTAGAGAAACAGCAGGCAAAGAGAGGGCAAGAAGCTGTTGGATCAGAGGAGCTGCTTGAAGTATCATTAGAAGATGATATTATTTTAGCTGAATATCTTCAGTGAAAATTCTTTCCTGTAGACACAGCCTGGTAACCTGCTCAGGGCTGTGCCTGCTGGGAATTCCCACACACAGGAACTTGCGCCATTAAAACTCCAAAGCTGAGCAATTCCTTGGTTCCTCTGGCCAGGTGGACGCTGTATCTGCAGCCTCCTGAAGCAATGGGAACTGGTGTTCTGCCCCTGCACTGCTGCAGTGCCAGGCACAGGGGCAATTAAAAGTATATTGAGTTGTCTTTGGTGACTTTCATTAGTGACCAAAATAAATATCCTACAATAAGACTTTATGCTAAGAATAAACTTAGAGGAGGTTAATTGGAGAATGATAGAAAGCTGAAAAAATAGTTAATAAATTACTGTTGGATCCATCAGGTCAATAGTTTAACACTGACACCTGTGGCTCTGTGGACATGCTGTGGAAGGTGTCACTGTCATTGAGGGGCTGGAGCGTGTCCAGGGCAGGGAACGGAGCTGGGGAAGGGGCTGGAGCCCCAGGAGCAGCTGAGGGAGCTGGGAAAGGGGCTCAGCCTGGAGCAAAGGAGGCTCAGGGGGACCTTCTGGCTCTGCACAGCTCCCTGACAGGAGAGGGCGGCTGGGGGGTCAGGCTCTGCTCCCAGGGAACAGGGACAGGAGGAGAGGGAATGGCCTCAAGCTGTGCCAGGGGAGGGTCAGGTTGGATATTGGGAACATTTCTTTATTAAAGGGTTATAAAGCCTTGGACCAGGCTGCCCAGGGCAGTGGTGGGGTTCCCATCTCTGGAAGTGTTCAAAAAATGCATGGATGTGCACTTAGTGGTTGCTCTAGTTGCCAAGGTGGTGATTGGTCAGACTTGGAGGACTTTTCCAATCTACATGATTCTGTGATTCTGTGATTCAAAGGTTGGTAACTTCCATTAGTCCTTGATAAGTTAATGTATATATCACTAAGATAAAATGGAAAAAAGGAAAAAGAGCTGGATTGAAATATTGCAAAGCCCAGGGTTATCCTGATTCATGCCTATTACTGTAATTGCATTTCAGCTGCTTTGAACATTCAATGGCCAATTTCTACAACTTTGCAATTTAGTAGGGGGTGGGTGTGGGTCTGTCTTTTTTTTTGATTACACTGACATTTTCCTCAGCCATTTTATTACTCCTTCATTTTATTCTTTTTTTTAAGTACGTTTAGAAGTGCTGGTCCTTCAGGGTTCCCTGGCCCCTCTGACCACTGCATGAGCAGTGTTAAACCCTCTGTGATGTCCCTTGGAGAAGCAGAGGGGACAGTAGGGGCCTCACCTGGTTTGGGTGTGGGGCCCAGAAACTGCCGGGATTCCTGTGTGAATAGGAGAACAGCTCCCTTTGGGGCTGCACAGCAGCAAAGCAGATCATCTACTCAGCCCCAGGCTGTCATTTGGGACTTTGAGGTGGGATTTGAGCAAAGCCAGGAGCCGTGGAAGCCTTGGTGCTGTTCAGGAAGCAGGATGCAGGACTGCAGCGTCTGTGACAACCCGGCAAGGAAAACACACTGACCTCCAGCAGCACAGCTCCAGCCTTTCCGTTTTCCTCCTGGTGCTTTTTGTGCGGCTCAAAATGAAAAAGCTGCTTTTGTGTCTTGTCACCATCCGAGCAAGGAGCGGCCTCCCCGCACAGCCGGAGTCAGGAGGTGATCCCAGTGTAGCTGTCACAGCTCTGGGACAGCACTTGTGACACAGGGCACTCATCCCAGGCCTTGACTTGTGACATCTGATCATCCTCACCGTTACATTCAGTGCTGAACTTCCTCCTGGCCATGAATCACACCGGGGAAGGATCCTTTCAATAAAAGCTCATTTTCCAAAGCTTTTTTCCTGGAGAAATTCTCCTCTTCACATCTGATCTGATCCCTGCTTGTCCTGTACCTTTAGATGGCTCTGGATCGAACCTTGAAAAATGGATTTTCATCAGAACCAGCAGCCAGCAAGCTGATTTAAATGCTTTGCCTTATCTGTTCAAGACAGGTTGGCAGTTTCCCTGCACATTGAGATTGGAAAGCTGTGATTTCCATTAAGATTTCAGATTTAACTTTTACTGTCGCGAAGTCTTTAAGGTCTCTGGCACGTCACAGGTGAACAGATGCACTTTTTTTTTGCCAGATAAATTTGTACGAATTGTATGTCTACATATAATTATCTAACTGGGTTATAAATGTGGAGTTAATATCCCCGGTTTTGGGCAGAGGCTCCAATAGTTCACGGTGCTTTAGGAAATCAAATAGGGAATACACAGTTAGTAGGGTTACAAAAAACACCCCAAAAAGAGGAATAGTGACTCAAAACAGCTCGATGACACATTCAAAGCCCACTGAGTCACTTGGCATCTCACCAGCACTGCTCCGAGGAGGGTTGGCACAGGAGGGGAGATAAACAGATGCCTTTGCAAGGGAATCATGTTTCAGTTGCCAAGTGTTCTCCTCCAGGAAAGAGAACCGGAGCAAACCTACCTTCGATCGACATCATCACTGGGGCTTCGTTCTGGTAGGCTGCTCTGCACAGCGTGTTGGTGCTGGGGCTCCAGTCCCAAGGTCTGACTGGTGCAGTGATGTTTGAGAAATAGAAACAATGAATATTTCATTTAAAAATTAGTAATTCAACGGAATGGGGGAGATGGCAGGTTCCAGACAGCCCGTCGTGACATTTGCAGTGCGAATCTGTAACACCCAGCTCTGTGTGACGGGAGCAGAGCCCGGGTGTGCTGCTGGCTCTGGGGGAGCCCCTGGGGTGTGCGGCCCCCTGCTCACTCTCCCCGCGGGGTCACCCCGGTGCCAGCACTCCCAGCTGGACAGTGGGCAGCGAGAACCCCGGCTGGCCGGAGTGTGCGGGGCATGGAGGGCACTGCGAGCGGGACTCGTTCCAGCCCGTCCCTAATGAGCCACATGACACAGCGCATGGCGTGGTTTCTATTTTAGGCCACTTTGCCATCTAAAGCTGGACTCTGGGCTGAGTTTAGGAGGAGTTCCCTGTAGTCAAGGAGTAGAGCCGAGACCCCTCGGAGCAGAGATTGGTGACAGCTGGATGTGGCTGTGTCACCCTGCAGGCTGGGAAGCGCCCGCTTCCCGGAGCTTCAGTGCGGTGTAAATATGACCGATGTAATCTGTTCTCACTATCGGTTGTGTTCGAATGAATTAACAGGAATTGCCCTTTTCCTGCGCTGTCCGGCTGTAATGCACAGACATCTCCCTGGGGAGCAAGGAGGAGTCCCAGCCGAGGGAAGCGGTGTGGGGGCAGTGAGGGTCGCCAGCTGTCACAGGTCCCTGTCCCCGCAGAACCCCTTCCCCTGCCCGGCCTCCCCCCGCGGGTGACACTGGATGGGGCAGTGCAGTTAAGTTAAAAAGATCTCCATCAAAAAGGTGATTTATTGAACCAGCTGGTTTTCCTTCAAAGGAAGAACAGCTGGAGGCTCCTTCCCCTCGGAAGACAACCCACGGACTGTAACTGCCCCAGCCCCGCGGCTGCAGCCGGTCCGCAGGGCGGGCGGGGGCTGGGGCTAAACTCGCCCGTTTGGTCACTGCAGCACGGCCCGAGCCCGGCTCCCGCCCCTGCGATCCACAGCCGGACCGGAGCTGGACCGGAGCCGGACCTAGCCCCCGTCCCGCCCCTCCGATCCACGGCCGGACCGGAGCCGGGACGGTCCCGCCGCCGGGGCGGGGCCGCACCGGGTCCCGCCCAGCCCGGTAGTTCCGCTCGGGGCCGGAAGCAGCGCTCGGCCACGGAAACGTCGCGGAGTTGGTNGTGGCCGGGGGGGCGGCGGGAGCGGCAGGGCCCGGGTTAACCGGCGGTGTTGGGTTAACTGAGGGTGTCTGGCCGTGGGGTAGGGCCAAGGTGACAGAGCTGGGGGTGTTCACCTGGACAGGAGAAGGTTCCAGGGAGATCTTAGGGTCCCTTCCTAAAGGGAAGGGGCTCCAGGAGAGCTGGAGAGGGACTTGGGACAAGGGCCTGGAGGACAGGACAAGGGGGAATGGCTTCCCTCTGCCACAGGGCAGCGTTAGATGGGATACTGGGAAGGAGTTCTTCCCCATGAGGGTGGGCGGGCCCTGACACAGCGTGCCCAGAGAAGCTGTGGCTGCTCCTGGATCCCTGGCAGTGTCCAAGGCCAGGTTGGACGGGGCTGGGAGCATCCTAGGATAGTCCCTACCCAGGGCAGGGTTGGAATGGGATGAGCTTTAAGGTCCCTTCCAACACAAACCATTCCATGAATCCATGCTGCAGCGTTCCCTGTGCCAGCTGTGCTGCGGTGGGTGCCTCATCCTCAGCAGTGTCACCTCACCCTGGATTTCCTCATGGATGTGCACATCAGTGGGAAGTGCATGGCAGGGACCGTTTCTGGCACTGGGAAAATAAGTTTCCCTGGTTCATCGTGTTCTTTGTCTGGCTCTTCCACTGTACCTGAAATCACAGGGCACAACAGATTAATCGTGGGCTTGTCGTTTAGACCAAAGTTCTTTGCAGGGGAAGAGCTTCTGAGCGTGATCAGGAATGATTCTCTATTGAGGTTATCCTCTACTCAGGTTTATTCTCTTCTCCAGCTGAATAAGCTTTTGGGCAGGGCTTCTGTCTCTTCCAGGATGTTCTTGACTTGAACTGGAGATTTTGATGCCTTCCAGGCCTGAAATGAGACACTTGGCATGATTTTCTGTGTTACAAACACACATTTCTATGTGCAGTTTTCAGAATGACTCTAGAAATTTTAAGAGCCAAATTAAATATATTATGAAATTGAACTGAAAGCCAGCTTGGCTTATTCTGCTGAAAAGTTTTGGTGGTTTCTTTTTTTTTCCAAAGAAATTGTTTATCATAAAATAATGGTTGCTCTTGTCAACATTCTTATTTTTAAACTCCCCTAGAAAGACAGAATTATTTTTAGTTTTCTCAGCTGTGGGTATTGCTCTGCTGTATTTTTTAAATTGAGCTCTAAAATGTTAGATGACAGAATTTTTGCGTAAATCCCTAGGTGACAAATTTATGCAATGAAAAATGTTATTTTTTCACTTGCTGTCTAAACCATGACCCCACTCCTGAGACCGAGTTTTTCAGCTGTAGAGACACTGCTCTTGTTTTAATTGTTATTTAGCCCAGGTAATGTGACTGCAATTAAACATGCATCTGAGGAGATGTGTGACCTTCTTAATAAGAACATAACTTTTTAGTACCATTTTGCAGAACTCATAACCCCCTAAAGAATTTTAAAGCTCTGTTGACCTGCAACTTTCATTTTTTGTTAGTCTGAACTATTTTAGCAGCGCCCATAACATACTTTCTATTGAGTTACTCTAATATTTGACTTTCAGTTAATTTCAGAAAGTTAATTGAAACATTTCTGAGCCCACAAATGCAGTTGAAGATGAAGCTGTGGTTTTGTGAGCACATGGGAATTGGCAGGAGCAGGGAGGGCTTTTGTAGGCTCAGCCTGTGTCCCTTGTGTGGCTGAGCGCTGTGAGATTCTGCACACAGGCACCAAAAATAGTCTTTTAAAGCACAGGCAAGGCTGTGTTTGGGTTGTCCCTGCAGTTTGTGCTGTCAGGAGAGACACTGCATGTGTTGAAAGAGGCTGCAAAGGCCAGAGTTCAGCACAGCTCTTCAGCAACCCGATTTAAATATCTAATTTCCATATTAAACAGTATCCCCAAATGCATTTTATTGTCCTGGAAGATACCTGTGGCCTTTCGGTTAGGAACAGGGATGGAAGTTTAGCACCACATTCCAGATTTCCTCTGAGACATGTGCAGGTGGCTCCTGGGTGTTCCCTCAGGATTTGGCATTTTGGTGGGGTATAAATTGCTTGCCATAAATGTATACCCAACCAGTGGGTGTGTGCTACAGCAGGGCTGCAGCCTCTTTTGCTTCACTTTTGCCTGACCGACCTTGTAAAGTGCATCCTGTGTTGCTTTTGTTTGCTGAGGACAGGAACAAGCCACCAGGATGCCAGCGTTGCCTCTGGATGAGCTCCAGCTGACAGAAAGGGATCCCAAGACAGGGAAGCTGAGAACTTTACCAGCACTGGTGAGCTCTGTTTTTCCTGAAAGCCAAACAGACCTTCAATAAATAACTGTTTTATACTGAGGCTTGGTCTGGGATATGTGACAGGAATGGCTGGAGCTGTGCTGGGGAGGTCTGGGTTGGATATCAGGGAAAGATTCTTTCCCCAAAGGGTGCTGGGCACTGCCCAGGCTCCCCAGGGAATGGGCACGGCCCCGAGGCTGCCAGAGCTCCAGGAGCGTTGGGACAGCGCTGCCAGGGATGCCCAGGGTGGGATTGTTGGGGTGTCTGGGCAGGGCCAGGAGCTGGACTGGGTGGTCCTTGTGGGTCCCTTCCAGCTCAACAAATTCTGTGATTCTGTGAAATTTGTTCAGCCTGCTTGTTAAAGAAGGGTTTTTTTAGTGTGTTCAGATAGTTGAGATTTCATTTACCCACCATTAAAAAAGCCCAGAACACAAGAACCAAACTTGCTGTGTTCAACAGCTGGAGTAAACTGTGTTTTCCCAGCACAACTCCCTCTCTTGAGCCTGTAACCTCTGCTGCAATGGGGAGATGCTCAGGGAGGTTTTGCAAGCTCTGCCTCAAGTTTAGCTTCAAGCTATGGCACTGGGATCTGTCCCTTGTGCCTTCAGCTTGATGAAACCAGAAAATTCAACCCACAGAAACCCTTTTCTCCTAGAAATAAGGCCTGGAGAGAGCCTTCTGGGTGTGTCGCAGGAGTAGGACTGTCAATGCTGCTCACTCCGGAGGAGCTCTACCCTGAGCACACGTGTGGGATGAGGCAGAGCCCAAACCTGCTGCTCTTTGGAATTCTCCTTTTAGGGTGGGGATATTTGGGCAAAGCCTGTTCAGTAACCCTTGGGAAGGGTAGTGAAGTGTTTCTTTCTGTCTTTGATGGTCGTGTCAGTTTGAGTTCATGGAATATTGCGCAAGAACCAGTTCAGAGGAGAAAGAGAGAGTTCAAAGGCATGCCAAGAAGCTCCTGCTCTTTGTTTTGAAGGTGTGGGAGGATTGCTTTGTCAGGCTTCGGTTAAGAGAAAGCAAGGAGTAACACCTGCCAAATTATCAAGGTCTGAAAATACTGCTCATAAGGAAAGATACAAACCCACTGCCTTGAAAGGGTAGAAAATGGGAAGTTACCAGGGAATGGAATGTTCCTGTCATCAGTGCTATAGTGATAGGACAAGGAGTAATTGATTCAAACTGAAATTTAGGTCAGATATTGGGGAGAAATTGTTCCCTGTGAGGGTGGGGAGGCCCTGGCACAGGTTGCCCAGAGGAGCTGTGGCTACCCCTGGATCCCTGGAAGTGTCCGAGGCCAGGTTGGATGGAGCTTGCAGCACCCTGGGATAGTGGAAGGTGTCCCTGCCCATGGCAGGGGTGGAACTGGATGAGCTTTAAGGTCCCTTCCAACCCAAACCATTCTGTGATTCTATAATGTCAAGTTGTATTAAAAGGTGACTTTATGTTCCTGGAATTCAGTGAACAGATGGTAACTGGGCATTCCTGTCACTTGGTCTGGAGTTTTAATACAGTGTTTTTTTGGCTTTCTGCAGCACCCAGAAATTAAAGCAGATCGGTCGTTTGTGCTGTACAAACCCCCTCCTGCCATCAGAGACCCTGCTCTGGTGGAGGAATTCCTGGAGCGAGCAAAGTTCATTGCAGATGACTTGAACTGGCTTCTGGCTTTGCCTCATGACAAATTCTGGTGCCAGGTAATCATTGGTTTTTATCTGAAGATGCAGCATAAACATCTAGGTGTTTGTAAAAGCCATGAGCCTTACATACATCATTTTCATAAAGATTTGTTTATGCTTATTATGTCACTCAGGAAACATCTTAATTTCCATTACTGCACCTTAGAATGCAAAGAAAGTATTTCCCTAAGGATTTTCCATTGTGGATTTTAAGAGTTTGTTTGTATTTGATGGATATGAGAGTCCTTTTAATACACCTGAATGTTTTAGATTACTTTAAATTTAACTGGGCTGCTCATGAGTACAGCCTATGAAAGTGTGACATTCCCTCCTTCCCATTTTCCTGCCTTTCCTTGTGTCAGGTGATATTTGATGAGACCCTGCAGAAGTGTTTGGATTCCTACCTGCGCTCCGCCCCTCGCAAGTTCGACGCGCTATGGGATTGCCATCCCGAGGTGAATGAGCTGCAGAAATGCCTCCATCGAAGTGTCTTCCTCACTTTCCTCAGGATGTCCACCCACAAGGAGTCCAAGGTAAATATTCCTATGCCTTGCAGGTGCTCCAGGCTGTGTGACTTAGCAAAAAAGAGAATTAGAGAAATGAATTCTTTTCCTTCTCACACGACATTCTTCTCCCTGATGATTTTGTCGGTTGGATTCTCCATGTGGAGATGATAATACTCAGAGCTGAAGTATTTGAACTATGCAGTGATTCCTTGGTTGATTGCCTGGATCTCCTTCCTGGGTAACAGCAGGTTATCCATGTGTGGTGGTTGGATATGTCACGGTAAGAGGAGAGAGAGCACGTTGGCCTTTGTGTGGCCAACATGGAACAGGCTCTTCAGGCCACTGGTTCCGGAGCGTTCACTCCCTCAGGACCACATGGTGCCACAAAATTCCTGCTAATACTTGTCTCTCCTTGAACTTGCCCCGAGTTTTGGACACACAGTGAAATAGCTCTAAATTACTGTTTTCTTGGCATCATCAGGCATTCAGCCTGGAGAAGAGAAGGCTCCAGGGGGACCTCAGAGCCCCTTCCAGTGCCTGAAGAGGCTCCAGGAGATCTGGAGAGGGACTTGGAATAAGGTCCTGGAGGGACAGGACAAGGGGGAATGGCTTCCCTCTACCACAGGGCAGCATTAGATGGGATATTGGGAAGGAATTTTTGGCTGGGACGGTGGGGAGGCCCTGGCACAGGGTGCCCAGAGAAGCTATGGCTGCCCCTGTATCCCTGGCAGTGTCCAAGGCCGGGTTGGATGGAGCTTGCAGCACCCTGGGATAGTGGAAGGTGTCCCTGCCCATGACAGGGGGTTGGACTGGATGAGCTTTAAGGTCCCTTCCTACCCAAACCATTCTGAGATTGTATAATTAAAAGACATCCTCAGCACTAATAGTTAGAGTGCAACTCCCATCTGGAGCTGTGGAATTTTCACCAGGCCTTTGGGCAGGATGAGTGAGGCGCCTTGTGTTTTAGCAATTACTCCCTGGTTCTCCTCATTGGTTCATGATGTGTTGGTTAGGGCTGTGTTGATTCTCTTGCTTATCACAGTGGTGACGTTCAGGATGTTTTGAGGGAAAGGCCTGGGAGTGGGGCAGGTTGAAGGAATGCTGGAGCCTGCAGCTGGCACCACTTCAGCAGAAGTACCCGACACCTCTGTGGTGTCTTTCATTGCAGGATCTGATTAAACCTCACCATTCCGAGAGGCAGGCGAGCATTTGAAACCATTTTCTAGTTGAGTGATTTGCAGAGAATGAATAGTCCGTTGTCATGCAGGAGTCAGCAGGAGTTCTGGAAAGGGAACCTGGCCAGCACTGAGCCCCATCCCTCTGCTTCAGCAGGGACAATGTGCCCTGCCTTTCACTGGGATTGAAAACATTTGCTGTTACAGGCAAACTGACCTTCCAAAAATTCAAAATCACATTTCAGCTGCCTGTTTCTCAGTGTTAGACAATGGAATTTTTCTCATCTAGAATTTTGTAAGAAATGCCTTCAGTGTGATGAGTTTTTGGCACAGTGTTCAGCAGTCAGGGTGTAGAGCTGCGGTTCCTCCCTGCCTGTCCCTGGTTCTGTGGTCTCTGGTGCTGGATTCTGCTCTCCCAGGGTACAAGAACCTCAGGCTGTCCCTGTGCCTGGTTACTCATTCCTGCTCCTGAGCTGAGCTGTTCTGGTGTCAGGATGGGAACTGGGGACCTGTAGGGAGATTTTTTCTAAAACTTTTAGGTAGATCCTGGTGAATGGATCAGTGGGATGCCTGGTGTGGCAGGGACAGGAATGTGGGAATAGATGGCTCCACAGAAGCAGTTTCAAGCAGAGTTGCTGCCTTCTATGAAATAATTTCCTTAATACACCTTTGAGAGATGTTTTTACAGGTGTCATTATAATGCTGGAGTTACTGCAGAGCAAGATATGGATTGTCCTTTAAATACCTTTTTTTTTTCTGTCTTTGTAGGATCATTTTATCACTCCCTCTGTCTTTGGAAAAATTATTTACAATAACTTCCTGTTTGACATCCCCAAGATACTGGATCTCTGTGTCCTTTTTGGGAAAGGAAATGGCCTCCTGCTCCAGAAGATGATTGGTCAGTAAAAGCCAAGGAGCAGCTTGCTACATTTAGGTTTTTGCTTGTATGACAAGTGACTCAGTGGGGTTTATACCAGTGGAACTGCTCTGAAAATTAATTGTTCGGTAGCAACAAAGGTCTGTCATTTTGAGATCAGTTTGTAGATCAGATTGTGCTTTTCTTCTTCCATGTGCATTTTGCTTGTTCCAAAGAAAGCTTTATGTCCTGCATTGCTGCCCTGAGCTGGGCTCATGTTGTTAGACATAAACCCAGGCACAGTTGTTTCCTGTGCCAATTAAATGTGTCCTCAGCCCTTGTAAGAGGAATGTGGGGCTCTGTAAAATCCTGGTAGAGATGGGAAAGGGTGAGGAGGGAGGAGGGTTGCGAGATGGGCACAGTCCAGCTGTGAGTGCTGTTGTTCCCAGAGCTGGGAGCCAAGTGAAACGTTCAGTGTGAGGTAATCACTGCTCTGGGAAGTGGGAGAACCTGAAACTTCAATGCAGACATTGGTATATACAGAGCTTCCAAACCACAAACACTTCAGAGCCTTGCTCAAGCTGTGCTTACCCCTGGATTTCTGTGTCTGTACACACAGTCTTAGTGGCGAGTACACAGGGAGGAACATCCAGCCATGGATGCTGAGGAATGAGATGGGGCATATTGATTTTGCTTCTCTATTTATCCTGTGCTCCCTTCCCAATCCTGTGATCTTTAACATCACCTGAGCACCTGAGAGGAAGAATATCTGCCCTTGGATTAAGTGAGCTCTTCCTGAATTCTAACCCAGTTTGTCTCCAGCTCATGGGATGATGCTTTTCTGTTTCTTTGGTAGTTATTTTTGTCTCATTCCCAAGTTCACTAACATGAGACGTGTTAGAGATCATGTGATGCAGACAGATTTCCAGCCAGAAAATCTTAGATAAACCTTTGTGGTTTTAATCCTTTTATCTTTTTTCAGTAGTTTCTACTCTAAATTCCTGTCAAGCCTCAGAGGTGGAAAGCAGGCATGGCAAGTTAGATACTTCCCTTTCAGATCCGAAGCTTAGATTATCTGGGTCTTAAAATATTCCAAAAAAGACCTAAGTAATGAAACCTCCTTTGAATTAGTCCTGGAGTGCCACACAATCATGCTGCATGCAGGTGACCAAGGATTTGCTCTCCTGATTATTTCATTATGTCGTGACAGTAATGATGTGAGCAGTTCTGGTGTGTAATTCATAACTTCATAAACTTAAGGTTCTTCTCAGGGTATACATTTTTCTGAAACTTGTCTCATAACTCTTACCTGAGCTCTGTCCTTGCTTCAGAACTCTTAATTTTCATCATCTGAACAGTAATTCCCAGGAAAATAGGGGCCTTAGTGCTTACTTGGTGAGGATTTATGGTATGGCATTACTCAGTGGAGTATTTTGTAAAGATAATGGAGCCCTAGTAATATCATAGCAGGTGTTACTAAAGCCTCATTACCTTTAAGAAATATTCGGCAGCACATCTCCTGGTGTGTGCTGAACTGTTATCAGTAATTGAAAGTCAACTCCAGTTGTCAAATAAAGGAGCTGGGGATGTTCAGTGATAGTATTTGCATTATTCATTGATTCAGCCCCTGGAGCATGAATCATCTGACATCTCGTTTGCTCTGCTCTGATGAGCATATTCCCATTGCTGGATCTCCAGTGGCACTGGAGAGCCAATGGATCGGCTTTTTGGGAGCAGGGCCCATGCATGAGCTGAGGAGTGAGGGTGGGCTGTGTCCCACACAGTCAGTAGGTGTGTCTGGGGGTGTCAGCAATAAGACAAGTACAATATAACAAGTACCATTTTCTGGTGCAAATTTGCTCATTGGCATCAATGTCTGAACGGATGGAAATGCTCTCCTTCCCCTTTTCAGGAAATATCTTCACTCAGCAGCCCAGTTACTTCAGTGACCTCGATGAAACTCTGCCCACTGTCCTCCAGGTACTGCTTTCCTGCTGGGACTTCCTCTAGAAATGTGGCATAGCTTGGAGAGTGGAAAGGGAACATTGTAGGCAGGCAGAATATATTTCGTTAAATCATGGAATATCCTGAGTTATCTCTCCCGAGGAATATCCCTTGTGGGAAGAGACCCACGAGGATCATCGAGTCCGACTCCTGGCCCTGCACAGACACCCCAACAATTCTACCCTGTGCCTGAGAGTGTTGTCCAAACACTCCTTGAGCTCTGACCAGCCCCTGGGGGAAGAACTTTCCCTAATATCCGGCCTAAACCTCCCCTGACTTTACTATTGCTCCCTTTCCCTAGTTTGTTAATGGATGTCAGGGAGGTTTTGAGCCTTTATCAAAACTTATTACTTGATTACTCTCCCCTTTCACCTTCCTTCAGCTTCTGGCCTTCCCTGCAGTGTCTCACTGCTGGCTCCTGTCTGTGTTAAGACTGTTCTCCTGATTTAGGTGTTCAACAATATTTTGCACAAGTGTGGTTTGCAGTGTGAAGGAGCCTCTGCTGAGCCCCAGAAACTGGAAGAGAAAGTCAGTGTGACTGCAGGGAACATGCCCCTCCAGGTAGGAGTGAACTCTCTGTACTCCTGCGCACTGAACAGACCACAGAGGATCATTCTGTTCCCAAAAGCTCCTACAGCTCATGGGGCTGTGCCATTGTTGCACTCTTTGTCCTGGGACATGGTGATAAAACATTTCCACCATGAGCTGATTCATTCCAACCATATCCTTTGTAACATGCATAGTTTTAAACCTGGCAACTTTTTTTGCTTAACCAGTTTATAAATAATGTAGCAGAATATCTGACAGAAGTCTCCACCTCACCTCGGCAGTGATAAGAGATGATTTTTTACCTTCAGAAATGTGTGTTTTAACAAGAGTGTAATTTAACTGTAGTTAATTAAGAGGGATTTTATGTGCTGGGGGCTGTACAAAGACAGCGAACGTGGTCCTCTAGAAAACCTTAGTCATTCAGTGTGTGGGGGGAGAACAATCAGTTCAAGCTATCATTTAATGATAAATGATAGTTTGAAACTATTATTTAGGGTGTCATTCAGTTTATTTCAACTGCCTTGGAAATTCATCTTGCACTGGACCAGACTGCTGAAAACATCCCTTTGATTCCCATGTCTCTGCCATGCAGTGCTTCATGAAAAGTGCTGCATGGGGAAGAATTCCATATGTGGAGGGTGTATTGAGGGCAAAGCCACTGTCCAGAACAGGATCTGATCAGGATTCTTATAATCTCACAGGATCTTTGATGAAAGCCAACAGTTGGGATTGCATTATAGATCTTTAAAGGATAGGAGTTTTAGGAGAAATGTTGTCTCTACCCCCAGACTCTGTAACAGGTTTATGGTTGATACAGACTCTGTGCAGTCAGGAAAAGGCCTGGCCCCAATATTCTGTGTCCCTGCTGGGGAGTTACACCGTGTTCTTGGGAAAGCTTGCCTGGCTCTTCCCTCAGTAACTGCTCTTTCCCTCTCAGGAGCTGAAGGACATTGTGCTGTATTTATGTGACACCTGCACAACTCTCTGGGCCTTTCTTGATGTCTTTCCCTTGGCTTGCCAGACCTTCCAAAAACACGAGTTTTGTTATAGGTATGTCTTGGAGTGCAGACAGAGCTTGTCCTGGCCATGTGCTGCTGTGTCCTGTCCCGCTGTGAAATGAGGAGACAGATTTAATGCAGAGGCTGCTGGGTTCTCTCTGACAGGAATGCAGCATAAATAAATACATGTATATAGGGATTGTAGATTTTCTGTTCCATGTATGTCATTATCTAGGAGTGATCATGAGCCAGGCATCCATGACGGTTTCAAGAGTCAGCTGAACAGTACTTGGTGTGCTCTGGGAAGGGTGGAGAGGGACGAGTTACGGACAAAAAGAGCTTCCTGCTGTAGGACCCAAAGCAAGGGAAGCGGAAAGTATTTCAGAGCAATAGTTCTTCAAGGTCTGGAAACAAATATCTTTGATGTTATGCCCAAGTTTTATGCTAGAGAGCATCAGTGAGGTTTGGCAAAAGCTGAGTGGCTGGGAGGGGGTGACAAGGAACGAGAGGAAACAGCCTCCAGCTGTGCCGGGGAGGTTCAGGTTTGATATTAGGGAGCATTTCTTCATGGAAAGGGCTGTTCTGCCCTGGCATAGCTGCCCAGGGCAGTGCTGGGGTCCCCGTCCCTGGAGGGATGTAAAGGCCATGTGGATGTGGCCCTTGGGGGCATGGGTCAGTGGTGGCCTTGGTAGAGCTGGGGAATGGTTGGACTCGATGCTCTCGGGGGGCTTTTCCAACCTGAAGGTTTCTGTGAGTCTGTTGGGTCTTTGCAGGCTGCAGATCTGTGTTGGGGTTGTTTCTGGGTCAGACAGATGGTTCTAATCAGCACCAGGATGCTTTTCAGATGCATTTCTTTCCTACCTCTTCAAAGATGTCTCTGTGATTTCCTTAGAGTGCTGCTCTTTGTCTGTGGTGTGTTTGCTTGTGTTTTGGGAGAAAAATACCAAAATGAGGTGATGCTCATGAGTACTGCTGGTGAGGAGGGTTTAGTGAAATCAGCCATTTGTTCTGCCTTTTAGCAAATGATTTTTGGAACCTCACCTGACAGGTACTGGTTTGTTCCCCTTTGTACAGATTAGCTTCGTTTTATGAACTGGCAATTCCTGATCTGGAATCTGCAATCAAGAAGAGGCATTATGAAGATAACAGGTGAGAATCCCTGTAAAGGCTTCCTTTGGATCCTCAGTGAGACTTTCCAGGGCTTAGTTAAAAATTCACTTCATGCTGCTTTACCCATCCCTGCAGAGCCTGGCTTTTTTTTACGCTGCTTCAAAGAGCTCTGAAGAGATGACCTCTGTAATTCCAGATTTTCCTGGGCAGCGGGGTGACGAATCAATTTTGGTGCTGTGTGGGAAGGAATTTGATGGGAGGTGCATTCAAATTGTAACAAAGTGTGAGAACATGAATGATATCTCCATGTGGCTCAGTCTCACTGTAAGGCACAGGCTGTGCTGGTACGTTGAGGTTCTTGTGTGTGGAGCTGCCAGGACAATTGGGATTGAAACCAGCTTTATTTGGAGCATGGATTTTCCTTAATGACCATGAGATGTGTCTAATATCTGGTCTTTGCAGCAAGGAAATGATTCTCGTAATGAAATTCTTCTTCTAGAGACTTAACTCTGGCATAAAGGTGTGTTACAGATTATTGTGCTAACACCAACAGTGTCTTTTGCTCTCTCTGAAGTGTTTTTGCTGATTTGTGGAGGAGGATTTCACACTCCAGAAAGAAGATGATAGAAGTTTTTCACATCCTAATAAACCAAGTCTGTCTGCAGCCCATCCTAGAGAGCAGGTATTGGCACTTGGCTCTGTGCTACTCGCCAGTTACTTGATTGCTGTGTGGGAGAAATTGTTTCTCATTTACAAATCTACTGGAGAAAATGAACAGAACCTGCAATTTGTATTGGGATCGTAGCCAAAGACTTGGCTAAGGTCAAATTCTGTTGTCCTGTATATCAGGAATGTTCCAGATGGAGCTGTTTGGTCCAGAATCTCTGTGGTGAGCTGTGGTCCAACAAGCTTCCTGACCTCAGTGTGTGGCTCATGCAAACTTGGATCGTGTGTAACACCTTGAGACCTAATTGTGACCTTCCAGGACTTGGAGGGCCCAACAATACAGATGGAGAGAGACTGTTTACAGGGGCTTGGAGTGACAGGATATAGGGTGAATGGCTTCCTGCTGCCAGAGGGCAGATGGGAATGTTGGGAAGGAATTGTTCCCTCTGAGGGTGGTGAAACCCTGGCAGAGGTTGCCCAGAGAAGCTGTGGCTGCCCCTGGATCCCTGGAAATGTCCAAGTCCAGGTTGGATGGGGCTTGGAGCAACCTGGGATAGGGGAAGGTGTCCCTGCCCATGGCAGGAGGGGGCACTGGATGAGTTTTAAGGTCCTTTCCCACCCAAAGGTGCCTTGGAACAAGGCTTGGAGCCTCAGCAGCACCCAGGGGTTTGGGCACTGAGGCTGCAGTGGGAGTTTGCTTGGCAGGTGTTCCTCCACAGGTGAGCACAGACTATCTGGAAGGTTCACTGGTGTAATCCTAAGGCATCATAAAGGCACAATAACAAAAGCTCTACACACCCTATTCTGCACACTGCAAGTCTGAGGCATCAAACTATTTGTAAAGTCTGTCTGAAGATTTGTAATTCTAGGTGTGATACAGCTTTAGATCTAAGTGCTGAAATGTTTGCTGAAGCCTTAGAAATCACGTGTTTCCTTTTGAGTCTTTGCTCCTGGGAAAGCCAAATGTGGCCTGAAATATCTTTTCAAATGGGTCTTTGCCTTGGTGTGTAAATGTGAGTAGTTTGGCTGGTGGGGCAGAACGTGGGCTAACTTACCTCTGAGTGTTCACTGCTGTGTTTCCTTCAGCTGTGAGAATATTCAGCCATTTATTGAGGAATTTCTGCAGATCTTCACCTCAGTGCTTCAGGAAAGGAGGTGAGTCTGGCTGGCAAGAGGCCCGGGGGTGGGGGGCTCAGCGCCTTCTTCTGCCATTCTTTACAGCAGAATTGCCTGAGGCAGCATTACGAGGCATTTGGGAGTCAGAAATCATTGTAAGTAGTTGGGAGAAGTGCAGTGAGAGGATTTCAGCCTGCAGCACAGGCTCTGGCACTGAGAAATGCTATTCTTCACTCCCTTTAATCCAGCCTCTCAAAGAGGAGAAGAGCAATTTAGCCATTAGCTCACTTGACAAGTTAGGCTGTTATTACTGGTCTGTGCTTTCCAGCTGGGCTGACCAGAGCAGAAAAATATTAAACACTAGTGCTGGAGATGCAAAGGAAGTGGCAGAACTGGGAATTCCATCTTGTCCTCCTGCCCATGCTGGTACTCTGAGCACGTTCACATGGTAAAGCAGATTTTCCCTGTAATGCGGCACTGCATTCCAGCCCCCACACCTGAGGAGTGTTGCTGTGGTGTAGTGGGACCAAAATGAGGCATGGCTGGAATCCAGCATTGGGTGAGAGGTTCTCTGTTCCTACCTGAGCTCTGAGGCAGTCAGAGAGGCACAGTAGTGGTAATTGAGCTCAACTGATTAAACTTGCTCTTGTGTTTTCAGATTTCTCCGTGACTACGATGAGCTGTTTCCCGTTGAGGATGACGTGAGTCTGCTCCAGCAGGCATCCTCTGCACTGTATCCTTTGCTCCCACCTTGGCCTTTGCACACCTGGGTACTCTTGGATTCCTTCACACCAGTGACATTTCTGCCTCTGGTTAAGCTGTATGACTGGCAAGAAGGAGTACTGGAAAGTTTTCCCTTAATAGAAAAAAAGAGGGAGGGGGGAGTTGTTGCCCAGAGAAGCTGTGGCTGCTGCATTGCTGGAAGTGTCCAAGGCCAGGCTGGACAGGGCTTGGAGCAACCTGGGATAGTGGAAGCTGTCCCTGCCCATGGCAGGGGGTGAGACAAAATGAGCTTTAAGGCCCCTTCCCACCCAAACCATTCATGGTTCTGTGAGTGTTGATGCAGGCAGAAGTTTGGAAGTCGCTGACAATCCCATTGTTACTTCAAGGTGATCCCTGAACATACGCATCCAAAAATGTCCTTAATGCTGTGCTCTTAGGGATGAGACCAGGACAGCCTATATCCTCCAAGCAGTGGAAAGTGCCTGGGAAGGGGTAGACAGGAAAAAAGGACAAGCTGTTAAAGATCCAGCAGCATCCAACGGAGCTTCAGCAATAGTGGAGAGCACCCCTGAGGATGGGGAAGATCCAGGGGCTGCATGTGCCCTGGAGGATGAGGTGGGTACAGCTCTGTGGTGGGACTGGACTCTGCTCTTCCTGGCCTTCTTTTATCTGTGAGGACAGGCTTGATTTGCTCAGCTTTGGGGACAACATGAGATTTGGTGTCATTTCTGACCTTTGCTGGATCTCCGTGCAGCTTTGGGAAATGAGAACTGAAGCTACACCTGAATCCTGAGTTATCTCTGAGCAAATTGCTTCCAGCTCCCATGGCTTGGGTTTTCCCTTGCTGGGTATTATTCAAATACTCTGCTTCACCCCTGCAGTTCATGTGCATATTTTTGAAATGCAGAGCCCGCCTGTTATTTGAGGAAGGGATTCTCCAGGGTGTCCTTGCTGACTCAGGGACTGGCAAAAGTAGCTGTGTGCCCAAATCTGTGTCAGAAACCTTGTGTAGTTTAAACAGCTGATTTCTCTTTTGGCTCCAGTCTTGGACTTGTGTGTTTAAACCCCGACAGCCCAGAGTGCTGCTTTCAGTGTGTTTCTGTGCACACTGCCTGCCCTCAGCTCTGTCCCTCCCCAGTGCCCACCAGTTTTGTTTGGTCTGTAGTGTGCTGGCGCTGCGGCTGCGCCCATCGCCCGCGTGTCCGGCGTGGAGCTGGACTCCCTGATCTCCCAAGTGAAGGATCTGCTGCCAGACCTTGGAGAGGGATTCATCCTAGCCTGCCTGGAGGAGTATGGATACGACACGGAGCAGGTGATCAACAATATCCTGGAAGATAAGCTGGTGCCATACCTGGATAAGCTGGACCGAAGGATGCAAAGGTGAGGGACAACCTCTGGTTGTTTCAGTCTCGCTTAATTGTTCTCACCAAAGGTTCAACACTTGTACAGCTCTACGAATTTGCATTTTTGGGATAGAGAGCTACAGTGAGAGCTTCTCACTGTCACCTGTCACCAGTTTTCTGCCCTCGTCATGGCCCTGCAGAGGAGTGGGACCTTTGCTGCTCAGTGTTGGAGTATAGCAGGTGCTGGGTTGTGTTTTGTGACAGGGGACAAAACCACTTGTACATGAAACAGTCAAATAGAATTGAAATAGAATAGAATGCTGGGCAATAGAATATGTTGCCTTCGAAAGTTATTCTGCTACAGAGTTTGGTGTCATAGATATGAAAATCCCCGCTGTCCTGCGGGAAAGGGCATCTTCAGAGGAGCCAATTCAGCTGGAATTCAACCCACAGGGTCAAATATGGTTATTTAACAGGCTGCTGTTTTGTGAATGAAGATATGACAATTCAGATCCATTTTTACGTTCCCTCTGACAAACTTACCAGGCTTATCCTGCTTTCCTGGGTTGGACAAGGGATGGAGGGTTTATAGCTGGTGGCAGGATTGAGTTGTTGGAGTTTGTCTGCAGCTGTGAGTGTGTGTTTGTGCTGCACCAGCAGTTCCTGAAAGAGCATCAGGATGTGAATGTGCTGTTTGCTCACATTTCACGGAGTTATAGGCAGACTGTCTCACTGTTGCATTAAAGGAAAGCATCTTTATTGGAAAAATGATGTAAAAAATCTTAGTTTCGCAACAATCTTTGTGTTCCCGCAGTCGGAACTGCTGACTTTGGCACAACTGATGCAGGATGGGCTTTAGGAAGGATTGGTTTTTCTGCAAAGGCAGCAGTTCCACAAGATATAGCTGGATATTTTTTCCCCTGCCTTTTGCATCTTGAAACAAAGCTGCTGGTTCGATAGGAAATGTCGAATTCTGACCCCTGCTGATTTATAAAGGAGCACAGCAGCATTTGCAGCTGCCCAGCTGAGCTGTCTGCACCACCAAAATGAATGTCAAAAGTACAGTCTTTTGACTTTACAAGTTGAACAAACATAAACCTGGAACCCTGAGAAAGATTTAACAAGGGAGATAAATATCTTGAAATCAGCAGCACCAAATTATTGGAATTTTTTTCCAGCGGGTAATTCATCACACTTAGTGTTTGTCTTCACTGAGTCACTGTGTTGAGACCAGGCAGTCTGTTGAATATTCCGTTATGCTGCACGGTTTGATAGACTCTGAAATGAACAGAAGAATTTTCTCTTGGCTTTCTCTGAGTTGCTTTGGTTTCCCTTCAAATCCAAGCTTTGGGAAGTGCTGTGCTCGTGCCAGAGCGTGGCTGGGAAGGGAAGGGGTTGTGCCCTGTGACTCAGCCAGCACCTCTTGGTGTGCTTGGGATCGCTTTGGGACTGACAAAGGATAAACCAAGGGCTTAGGGAAGGGAGAGGATTTGTCTTCCTCACTTCACTTTTGTTTTTATTCTCTCTCCTTGTTGTTTTTTAACAGACAGCTGAAGCCAGACCCTACCCCTTTGGTCAGCTCTCGCTATAACGTTTTCCAGAATGATGAGTTTGATGTTTTCAGTCGGGATGCAGTGGATGTGTCTCGGATCCAGAAAGGCAAGAGGTGAGTGTTGGCACCCAGTCATTAACTCTGCCTGTCAGGAGGAACAAACACCTGGGAACCTGCACATTTATCTCTCCTGAAAACCTCCTGCAGGAATGTTTTGGCAGGGGGGAAGGCTTATCAAAAATGTTTCCCACCTGTTTGTCTGGGAAAGTAAAATGAAATATTATGGGGGGGTTGGCTTCACTTAGTGTTTTTCCTAATTGGCTTTCCTGTGTCTGCTGCTGGAGATTGCTCTGCCAAGCTCATTTGTATTGTCAGGCTCTTGCTCCTTGGACTTAATGTTAAACTTGCACTGAACAACAAACCTTGAAAAGCACCATCCCTGAGCCTGGGATTGTGACTCAGAGCTGAGAATAACTAATGATTTGGTTTAGAGCCAAAGGAAGATTCAATATCCATCTACTTCAACATCTGATAACATTCAGTGCCTTAGACTACTTCTGTTGTTTGTGCTGCTGTAAAGCTTCCTGCAGAAGGGCACTTGGACTCATGGAATAATTTGGGTTGGAAGGGACCTTTAAAGGTCATTCAGTCCAATCTCCCTGCAATGAGCAGGGATCCCCCTGCCATGAGCAGAGATTTCTACAAAACCCCACCAGTTTTCACTTTGCTTTCTGCCTAGTTGGGTGTGTGGTACTGGCTCCCACTGATGTCATCTCTCTAATGTGGTTCCCTTGTTCCAGATTCTTTTAAAACACATCACAGCTTCATGGAATGATTTGGGTTGGAAGGAACCTTAAAGCTCATCTTGTTCCACCCCTGCCATGGGCAGGGACACCTTCCCCTAAACTTTAACACCTCCTCTAACCAGCCAAGTGTGATCTTATTGTTGGGATGTATTTACACAGCAGATAACTAAAAGTCTGGCTGGAGTTGGAGCCATGTGACCTGAGAGCTGCCAGTTAAGGTTTTGGTTGCAAAGTTGCATCAAACTCTCAGGAGAAAACCACTTTTGTCCCCAGGTCCAGTGGCCCAGCTCCTCAGAGCAGTGCCACAGTGCTGATCCTGTCTTGGCTGGGCAAGAAATGAATTTCTTTTCTCTCTGGCCAAGGCAATGACTTTTGATGTGTCTGTAGCTGAGAATTCACAGACAGAACATCTCTCCTTTCTCCTCATGGCGGTGCCTTGCTCTGTGAGACAGGTGCATTGTACAGGTGTGCTGGGTTATCCCTGATTCCCAGAGCCTTGCACAGGAGCGCTGCTTTATTCCCGATTCCCAAAGCCTTGCACAGATGTGTTGGGTTATCTCTGATTCCCAAAGCCTTGCTGATTATCCCTGATTCCCAAAGCCTTGCACAGATGAGCTGGGTTATCCCTGGCTCTGAAAGCCTTGCTGCAGCAGGTGGTCAAGGCCAGAGAGCATGGAGTTCAGCACAGAGCATCCAGTGGCTGGAATATCCTGCTTGGAGCTCCCTCTGCAGATCACTTGGAGAGCTTTGGAAGCTGTAAATCATCCCTGAGCTGGGCTCTGGAGTCTGCTCCCATGGCACCACCCTCCAGCTGTGCCTTCTCTCCAGGGGTATCATCACTCCTGGAGAAGTTCTCCTCTCTCCTGCTGTAGTTATGTGACCTCTTGGGATTATCCTCTTGCTGCTGCTCTTCCTGGTGTCATTTGCTTCCCTTCATTTCAGAACATATGGAAAGACTCTGCAGGACTCCAGACATGTCAGTTGTGGTTCAAGTAGTTGAAAACCTGGAGGTCAGCAATGCCCAAAGATGACCATATCCAACTGAATCCAAGGAAAACTGCAGTACCTTGTCTCCAGGATTTAACATTCAGCACTCCATAAGTGTGAATGGTCTCCTTTCAGTGCTGAAAGTGTCACTTCCTCAGTAGATTTTCCACCAGCAAGAAGCCTGGTGGTTCACCCTGGTGTTGGGGTAACAGGGCTCTCCAAGCTTAGTCTGAGATTTGCTTTGGATTTGAATTGTATCAAATACTTAGATTTTTTTCTCCTTCTAAATACCTTTTGCTCGCCAAATTCTCTTGTGCTCAGGGTGCTGTTGCTAAGCCTTGTGTCACCATAGTGCCTAAAGAGCCAGAGCAGGTTGTTCTGGCCACTCTCACCATCAGCAGTTTAGGGCAGGGACTGTCCTTGAGAAAGAGAAATCCAGCCAGGATGAGGAGGGAGTCAAACACGAGGAAATGAATGTGCCAGCATAGACTCTGCTGATCCTGAAAAGTGATGGCACTTGTCTGTGCCTGTCCAGCCCTAATTGTCAGCTGAATCTGTCTCCTGAAGCCAGAGCATGTCCTGAGCTCCGTGGGACTAGAGGAGCTATCCCACTGTTTTTCCTGGGATTGGTGCCCAAACCATTTCATGCAGCTCCTCTGCAGTCATCAGACCAGCTCGACAGGAAGCAATTACCAAGTGCTGGGTTCAGCCTCAGCTGAATTCCCACAGGAGGTGTTATCCCAGGGATCCCGGGATGGGTGGACTCACCACGTGCTTGGGAGGGCATTGTGCAGCCGAATGCAGGCAATGAGTCATGGCAGAGGGGGAACCACCTCCAGCTGTAAACTTCCTTTGTTTTGAGATTCCAAATGAAAAGCAGGCTGCTGGATCACATCCCCTCAGTCTGTTCCTTCCTGAGCCTTGGACAGGTCCTTTCTCTGATAAAATCCACTGATGCTGCGTCCTCCTGGACTCTGGGGGCTGCAGGTTGTCCTGGGAATGCTGGACAGTGGAATCCCCTGTTGTTTTGCTGTAAATATGTACTTGGCTGGTCTGAAAAATGGGACTTCAGAGCTTATGCTTGTGCAGCTTGAGACACTCAGCGGCTGCTTTTTAATCCCTCTGTTTCTTGGTCTTCTTTAAAATTACTATAATTTACTTGCCTTCTAAATTTAAAGAACAAGCCCTTGCAGTGCTCTGAGAGGTTGAATCACAGTCATTCTGTACTGTTTTGTTCTTTGCCTTGGGAGTTGTGTTTATTCTCATCCTCACCTCCACTGGTTATTTTTTGCATCTCCCCATCTACATTTGTCCTTTTCCCCTCACATTTGTGTTCCATGCACCTTGGCCAAGTTTCATCTGGAACAGAATTGCTTTTGTCCTACTGTGAAAGCTTCCCCTCTGTCTCAAGTGATAGTGGCAGTCTCCAATTCCTGCTCTTTTTTAGTGGCCAAACAGCCCTGGTACAAATGACCTCTGGATCACTCCATCCAGCTCTGGGGGCCAGCACAGGAAGGACCTGGAGCTGCTGAAGTGAGACCAGAGGAGGCACCAGGGTGATGAGAGGGATAGAGCAGCTCTGCTGTGTGGAAAGGCTGAGAGAATTAGGATTGTCCAGCCTGAAGAGAAGGCTCTGGGATGACCTAATTGTGATCTTCGAGGGCCTGAAGGGGCTGACAAGAGAGATGGAAGAGAGACTGTATACCATTAAGGGCTTGGAGTGACAGGACACAGGGAATGGCTTCCCACTGCCAGAGGGCAGGGTTAGATGGGATATTGGGAAGGAATTTTTGGCTGTGAGGGTGGGGAGGCCCTGGCACAGGGTGCCCAGAGAACCCCTGGAACTCCTGGAAATGTCCAAGGCCAGGTTGGACAGGGCTTGGAGCAGCCTGGGATAGTGGAGGGTGTGAGGGTGGAACTGGATGAGCTTTAAGATCCCTTCCTACCCAAACCATTCCATGATTCTATAAACCAGCAGGGCAGTAGGTGGGGTAAGGAGGGCTTGTGGAACTGGGGATGAGACTTGCATTGCTTCACCTTCCACTGACCAGCAGGGGAAAAAGCAGCTTCAAGGGAAGGTTTTGACCCCTGCCTCTTCCTCCCCTGTTCCCGGGCAGGAGGGAGAAGGACACGACCCGGAGTTTGGTGAATGACAAGCGGCTGGTGGCGGAGCAGAGGCAGCGCTACAGCCAGTACAGCGTGGTGCTGGAGGAGCTGCCCCTGGAGCCGGGAGCAGCCCAGCCCTACGAGGACTACGAGGATGAGTACGACGACACCTACGATGGGAACCAAGTGGGCGCTAACGACGCTGACTCGGATGACGAGCTCATCTCTAGGAGGTGAATGCTGAGGGGAGGGGGAGGGAGGGAGCTTCGGGAGAATCACCACGGAATTCTCTGGCTCCCACAAACCTGGAAAACGCTGATTTGGGCTCTGTTCCTCCACGAGAGCTTCAAACCACCCCTTTCTCTGTTTTCACTGTGATGTGCAAGGAGAGAGGTTTGGGTCTCTCTTCTCTTGTGGGTAGGGAGTGTTCCCGTGGCACGTGCCCAGGATATTCTCCTTCCACTCGGCCATTGCCTCAATTAATCAGCAAATCCACGAGGGGAATTTGCCATGTGTGGAAACTTGTCCTCAGCAGTGTTTCTCCTGAGAGAAACTACCCTGCACCAGGGGAAAACGGCTTGGAAAATCAGTGGAGCTGGGCAACCTAAAATGGCTGGTTAGCAAAGGAAAACTTCAAAATTTGGGAAATTTTACAACCAGACTTTTCCCTGCCAATCCCCTTTTGAGTGCTGGCAGCTGGAATTGAGTCCTTGATGGGCTGCACAGCACTCTGCACCATGACTGACTGCTGCGCACAATTCGGTTTTGGGAGGCAAAGGGTTAGTGGGGATGGAGGCTGGAGAATATTTATTTTAGAAAACATGTGATTTGAAAGCTGCTTTAACATTTCTTAAAGTGGCCTTTTGAATTCTGATGTATTATGAAGATGTCACCATTCCTAACCTCAAACCAAACTGAAGCTTTGAGGTTCTTTTGTCCATTTTTTCCATCCTAAAGTGTTGAGAAGCTTCAGTTTAAAATCCTTTTTGTGTTTTACCTGTAAGAATGTGGCACCCAGGTGTTTTCCCCTCTTTCAGGTCTCGCTGCCCCTAGAAACAATTAGTGGATGTCACTGCCGAAAACTGGATCTGTTGGTTTGAAATAACAAAGGCTTTTCTGGTTTTACATTAATTTCTTTGGCAGTGGAATGGTGGGTCTGAATTCCAATGGAATTTAAACACAGACACATATTTATGTTAAAGAAGAGTTATAGGCATGTGGTAAATTCTGCCTCCACCCCCAGGCCCTTTGCTCTGCATGTCCAGGGTGATTCATGATGAATTTCACCAGGGATTTCCCCCTGTAGGAAACTGGGGCACAGCAGTGGAGCTGGGGCTCCCTGGATAGCCCTGACCAGTCCGAGGGTTTGGAGCACAGCACTGGCTGAGCATTAATGGTTCTGTCCAAGTTTGTCTTGTACAGCAGATGCTCCCTGCCTGCTGAGCTAAAGCCTAGCAAAGGATACTCCTTAATATTGCCTTGTGGCTGTGCCTGGATGCCCATTTCCCAAAGGAAGCAGTTGTTTCTGTGGAGAAATTCCTTGTGAAGTTTCAGGGTTGTTTTTTTAACTATTATTATTATTTTCAGTGACAACTTCATAGTGAACATTCCCCAGTGGAGAGCGTGTGTTTGTTAATTGCCCATAGGAATGTGGCATTAACTCCTGGGTCTCTTTTTTGTTTTCCTCGGGAAAATAAAGTCCATGAAATCTGTAGGTTCTCATTATTTTAAAGACAAAGCAAACCAAAAAGGATGTGCTGTTCAGAGGAATGTTTGTGGCTGTGCTGTTTTCTTTTCTAACTATTTGTGTCTTCATTCCCAGGCCATTCACAATTCCTCGGGTCTTGAGACCCAAAGGACAGGAGGAAGGGCAAGAGACAGAGGAAGAGGATGAAGAGGAGGAGGAAGAAGCTGAAAAGGAAAGAACAAAGGTGACATTTAGCTGGAGTTGCATTAAGATTTACCATATTTCTTCCCTGCTTCACCTGCAGGTGATGTGGAGCAGATTTCCTGTTTCAGAGAGGGAATCTTTGAGCAGCAGCAGGGACTGAGCTGCTGCTCAGTGGCTGCTGGGCTGTGACGTGTCCCCAAGGACAGCTCTCAAGTGCTTCCTGGCCTGTGCTGGAGCAGTGACACTTCCTCCGTGGGGAGCTTTAATCTGCTTTATCCCAGAGACAGGCAGTGCCAGCAGAGCACTCTGAGGGTCACTGACACACTGTTTCCATGGATGTGCTGGGAGTAGCCCTGGTGTGGGAAGGTTTTGAGGCAGGTTTTGTGCTGGGTGGTATGTTTAGAGTCCCTGATACCCTGGTCCAGAGCTAATGAACCAGGAATTGACTCTGTTCCAAACAGAATCCCCTCCTCTCCAGGCTTCTGCATGGTGCTGATGAGTTTCCTGACCTGTTCCCTTGCTTCCTTGTAGGACCACTTTGTGCAGGACCCAGCTGTCCTGCGGGAGAGGGCTGAAGCCAGGCGCCAGGCATTCCTTGCCAGGAAGGGGTAAGCAAGGATTTCCCTCTGGCTCTGCAGCTGGCAGCTGTTTTGCTGCTGACTGGAATTGTTGAGGGTGTTCCTGCTCCTTGACATTTCTGTGTGTCAGGGGTGAACTTCCTCACCCACCCTTTACTTCACTGCTGGTTGTTTTATCCCATTGAATAGGGGTAGGCATGTCATGGAATCATGAAGTGGTTTGGGTGGGAAGGGACCTTGAGACCATCTCATTCCACCCCTGCCATGGGCAGGGACACCTTCCACTATCCCAAGTGTCTCCAAGCCCCGTCCAACCTGGCCTTGGACACTTCCAGGGATCCAGGGGCAGCCACAGCTGCTCTGGGCACCCTGTGCCAGGGCCTCCCCACTCTCACAGGGAACAAGTTCTTTCTAATACCCAATCTAAATCTCCCCTTTTTCAGCATAAAGCCATTCCCCCTTGTCCTGGCACTCCAAGCAGCAGAACCCTGTGCAAGACAGGATCTTGGAGAGCACAACTTCCAGAGCTCCAACAGCTCCCACTGGGATTTTGGGACAGTTTGGTATCTGTTTTCAGCTGATGGGCTCAGTGTGTGGAAGGATGCAGTGGTGGTGTGGCTGATGCTGCTCCTGGGCTGCTGTGGGAGCCCTGGGATGAGCCGAGGCCCATGGGCTGAACCCCTCACACCCCGGTGTTTGTGGGGATCTGGGATTTTGTCCCCAGGAGTGCAGTGTGCCTGTTGTGATGTCCTTTCTCTGTGTCCTCCAGGCACAAGCACGACAGCTCTGCCGTTGTTGGGAATGCCAAGGGCCACGGGCAGAACCGGGAGACGGTGCAGGAGCGCAGGAAGAAGGAGGCAAACAAAAGCACAAGAGCCAACCACAACCGCCGGGCCATGGCCGACAGGAAGCGCAGCAAGGGCATGATCCCTTCCTGAGCAGCTCCCGGGCCAGGGGCTGCACCTTCCCCAGGCCCCTGCCCAGGAGGAGGCTCCGTTTCCTCAGCATTCCCTTTGCTCAGGGGATGGATGTTGTGTGCAATACCTGGCACCTGGGCTCACACAGAACTGCATTCCCTGTGGGAGTGCTGCCCGTTCCCAGGAAGGAGCTGCCCTGACTGTGTGTGCCAGTGGCTGCACCCAATACATGGGACAGGCTGCAGCAGCCATTCCTGCCCTTTTGTACTATTTATAATTCGCAGAGTTTTATTTTCTTACTGGCTCCTTGCGCCCTCCCTGCCCACCCTGGACCAGCTTCCGTGGAAATGCCTTGTCCTGAACTTGAGTTATAGATCGTCCCAAGTTGGAAGGGGACCCACAAGGATCGAGTCCCACCCCTGGCCCTGCACAGCCACCCCAACAATCCCACCCTGGGCATCCCTGGCAGCGCTGTCCAAACGCTCCTGGAGCTCTGGCAGCCTCGGGGCCGTGCCCATTCCCTGGGGAGCCTGGGCAGTGCCCAGCACCCTCTGGGGGAAGAACCTTTCCCTGATACCTGCCTAACCCTCCCTGCCACAGCTCCGTGCTGGCCGGGAAAGGCTCAGGCTGTTCCCGCTGCTGACAGACCCACAGGGGTTCAGGTGAGTAATACCTTGTGGATTTCTGTCCCTTGAGTGAGGCCTGTGAAAACAGAAGGTACGAATAAAAGATGTAGATGTTTTAGTTGGTTTTTTTAGGCCCTTACAGACAGTATTGATGGATGTCCTGGTATCCAATTAGGCTTTGCTTGGTTAATTTACTGGTTAATGTGCCCTGAGTGTCATCTCCCCACCACGCTGTATTTTCTTGCACTGCAGCAGTGCCTGTGGCTGTCACCCCACAGTGAGAAAATCGGCAGTGGGTTGTGCTCCAGGGCAATCCCAGTGCTGCAGGAGCAGTGGGGTGGTAAAGTCCACACCTTGGTGCCTGGTTTTGCACAGAGGGCAGGGATGTGATTGGAGCTGCTGTGGGGCTGTTTGCAGAGAAGCAGGCATGCAGAACAGCCACTGCCATGGAATGAGGGCTGAGTGCTCCAAGGAGGCAATTTTTCTTTGCCTATCAGTGTTGCCCAAACCTCCCAATGACAGGCGTAGAGAAAGGAATTACATTTACCAGCATCCCCAAATGCTGTATCCAGGGAAATCCCCTGCTGGGATAATGCTGCTCTCCTGCAGCTCCTGCTCTCTGCACGGATGGCTTCAGCCCCTCCCTGCTGCCCACTGCAGTGCTGTCCCCTCATCCTGTATTCAGCTTTGGTTCTTCCTGCTCAGAGCCTGCAACTCTCTCTGAGCTGCTCAGCCTGATGTGGAACAGCAGCAGAGCACAGAGAGCTGGCACTCACTCGGATGGGATTGTCCCAGGAAAGCTTAAACCTTCCTCTTAACCATCTCCATAAAGCACAGCTGGCACTGGGACAGCTGTACTTGGGCTTGGCTCCAGAAACACAGGCACAAGTGTTTCAGTGCTCCTTGTGTTCTCAGAGTAAATGTTTTACCCCCCTGGCACTCGTTTGCAAACCCAACAAAGCTGCTGTGAGCACCGGCTCTAATGGGCTCTGCCTCAGCCATTGCTGAAATTCCTCCTTATTAGGGAAAATGGAGTGAGGAGGGAGAGATGTGGCTGCTGGGCTGGGAAAGGGGGAAGAGAAGGAGTCACTGAGCCAGATCTCCCTACAGCCACCTGAGAGCAGAGGAATTAACTGAGTCATTACCCCAGGCATTGCCCAAATATCCCTTCCTCTGTAGAAAGAAGTGTTTGACATGGCCAGGGAGAAGGGAATGACAAAAGAAGGTTCAGGGGGGAGGAACTGGGTGATCTTTAAGATCCCTTCCCATCCAAACCATTCCATGACTCCTCCGAGCCAGCTGCTGGGGGGAATGGAGTGATCCCTCTCCCTTCCCAGCACCTGCCCTTGGATCAGTCGGGATGGAGGCAGGCGTGTGACACAAACCTGACATCACTTCTGCTCCTCGAGCCATGGGAGGAGCCAGAAGGGCCAGGAATAATTAGGGAAGGGATCCACATTGCCTCCGAAAACTACACCTGATGCCCAGTGTCAGCCCAGCAGTGCTGGGCACACGCAGCCTGCTCCAAGTGCAGAGCACATTCCTCCCTGTTAGGGCAGGGGTGCAGCAGCACCTGCAGCTCTGAAAGGGGCCAGGCCACAAACCTCCATCACATCCGAGCTACCAAAGGTGCTGTGGATGATTTTAGGCCCCTTTTCCGTGGACAGACCAGAAGAAGCAGGCAGCTTCTCACCCTTCCCAGGCAGAAGCCAAGGGTTGTCACTGAACCACTGCTGTCCAAGTGCTTTCAAATCCATTTTAAGACGTTGTGGTTCCTGACAGTGCCTTGGCACTAAGGAACAGGGCTGTTTTTAAGGATTCTCCACCTCCTGGAGGAGGAGTCACAGAGAGGCCAAAGGATGAGTGAGGTGAACACACAGACACAAGACAGGACCAGGAGTTTTATTTGAACACGGTAAGTCGAGTACAGCAGCAGAACTCCTTGAGTCCAGCTGGCTTCACATCATATCAGTAGGTGGCTGATAGCATCTGGCTCGGAGTTGTTCCATCAGGAATCCATTCCCAGTTTCAGGAGGCTGAATCCATCCCTGCAGTGCCTGTAGCCACCCCAGGCTGGCTCCTGCTGCTGAGCTGCTCAGTTCTCATACTTGTGCTTGATGTGTTTCCACAGTTTCTGCATGCAAAACAAGCAGGGAAAAAAAAAACCCAAGACATTTTAGGCAGCTTCTCAATGCTGTTGGGATAACAGAATCCAAAATGCAAATTATCCTGCTTGAGGAGGTGGTGATGGAGTCCTGCACTGGATCTGGGGGGCACAGGAATGCACATGGGGCTCCTGGGTTCTAATCTGGACAGGGACAAAGCTGTAGAGATTCCCCTTTCCCTGTTCTGCTCTGGATTAGTGCCCCAGAGACACTGCCTTGAATTTCCACCTGCACTGGAAAGAGCTGTTCTGCTCCTGCACAAAAGGGATGCACAGAACAATCCTATTCATGGAATCATGGAATGGTTTGGGTTGGAAGAGACATTAAAGCTCATCCAGTTCCCCCGCCCCCGCCATGGGCAGGGACATCTTCCACTATCCCAGGGTGCTCCAAGCCCCGTCCAGCCTGGCCTTGGACACTTCCAGGGATCCAGGGGCCTCCNCTGGGGCCGAGCCGCGGGCCCGGGGCTGCCGGGGCGCGGCCCAGCGGGGCCGGCCTGACCTTCAGCGCTGGGCCCGCGCCCTGGCGGCCCCGGCGGGGCCTCACACAGCCCTTACCCCTTCGTTGAGCTGCTCGAAGAGCGCGTCCGCGCCCTGGTCGAAGGCGCGCTCGAAGAGCACCGCGCCCAGCACGACCGACAGCGCGAATGTGGAGGTGCGGCGGAACAGCGACCCGTAGACCTGCCGCAGGAGCGCCNCATGGGGCTCCTGGGTTCTAATCTGGACAGGGACAAAGCTGCAGAGATTCCCCTTTCCCTGTTCTGCTCTGGATTAGTGCCCCAGAGACACTGCCTTGAATTTCCACCTGCACTGGAAAGAGCTGTTCTGCTCCTGCACAAAAGGGATGCACAGAACAATCCTATTCATGGAATCATGGAATGGTTTGGGTTGGAAGAGACATTAAAGCTCATCCAGTTCCCCCGCCCCCGCCATGGGCAGGGACATCTTCCACTATCCCAGGGTGCTCCAAGCCCCGTCCAGCCTGGCCTTGGACACTTCCAGGGATCCAGGGGCCTCCCCACCCTCACAGGGAACAATTCCCTACCATAATCCCATCTAACCCTGCCCTCTGGCAGCGGGAAGCCATTCCCCTTTGTCCTGTCACTTCAGGCCCTTGTCCAAAGTCCTTCCCCAGTCTCCTGGAGCCTCGGTAGGCCCTGAATGGGGCTCTAAGGTCTCCCCCAAATCTGCCTCAGTGTGCTGCAGTCATTATCCAGTCACCGCTGTACTTAGGAACCTAAGGACGACCTGACCGCTTTCACCCAAGGTTCACGCTGGGGACACCTAAGTGCTTATCCTCTCCCTCTGCCAAGGGCAGATGAGCCAAGCCGAGAAACTACAGAGCACNCTCTGTAATTCGCACGCAGTGCCAGGCGCCCGTGGGGTATGCTGGAAGTTGTAGGCCGCGCTGCGTGCCTTTCGTAGCCTGCGCATGCGCCTTTGCCGCGGGGTATTGTGGGAGTTGTAGGCGGTGCGGCGCGGGCCTTGCCGGAGGTGGGTGAGTGTGGCCCGGGGTTTTGGCGGTCCCTGAGAGGGCCCCGTGTGAGGGGTCCCTGTGAGGGGTCCCTGTGAGGGGTCCGTGTGAGTCGTCCCTGTGAGTCTCCGCTCGTCCCGCCCCTCCCGCGTTGTCCTCAGCGGCTTCCGCTGGGCAGCCCCGGGATCTCTGCCCGGCTTTGTGCGGTGAAACCGGCCCGGCCGTGGCTAGGGCCGGGGGGCAGCGGGGAGGGGGGGCTGAGGGGGCAGAGACATCCCGGGCCAGCCCTGCCCTGCCCTGCCCTGCCCGGGTGTCCGGCCAAGGGTGTCAGGGGCAGGAAAGGGGTTGCGGTCGCTGCCCTCAGCTCACCCCCGGCGGGGGCGTGGAAAGGCATTTAGGGTGTTTTCTGCAGTTTGGGGTTGCAAAGGGCGATTGGTGTCAGTGTCGGGGCAGTGGGAGAGGGGTGTGAGACTCATGAATCATGGAATGGTTCGGTTGGAAAGGCCCTTGAAGCTCATTCAGTGCCACCCCTGCCATGGGCTGGGACACCTTCCACTGTCCTAGGTTACTCCAAGCCCCGTCCAGCCTGGCCTTGGACGCTTCCAGGGATCCAGGGGCAGCCACAGCTTCTCTGGGCACCCTGTGCCAGTGCCAGAGGACCCTCTGACAGCTGCTCCAGAGTCCTCGGGAAGAGTGGGACCTGGGCCCATGTGGCAGAACAAAAGTTCCCATTTGCTGCCCTCTCATTGTGTTTCTCTCTTTTTAACCTCAGTGAGAGCAGAGCAGCCCCGGGGTGACTCCAGCACGGATGGGAGAGCAGAATATTTGGATTTAGGAAGGCTGAACAGGAAGGGGGCAGGGGAATCCTAACACTGAAGCTGTTTTCCCACAGGGCTGTTGTTAAACGAGTATCTACATGAAATTCCAGAGCAGACCCTCAAGTGAGGCTGCTCTGTTGTTTTCTTTGTCTCACCCACTCGGAAGTAGCACAAGGTCTGGCTGCAGAGTAGTTTCTCCTGATTTATTTATATTTGCTCCCTCATGCAGTGACTGGGGGATCTGTGGGATTTTTCTGGGTTAGGGCAAGACCTCTGCTTGTTCTGGAAGCCTGGAAGGTGCCTGGCGTGTTCCTGTGTAGTGTTATCCCTTTGGGACCCCAGAATATCCCAAGTGGGAAGGGACACACCAGGATCATCCAGTCCCACCCCTGGCCCTGCCCAGACACCCCAACAATCCCACCCTGTGCATCCCTGGCAGCGCTGTCCCAACGCTCCTGGAGCTCTGGCAGCCTCGGGGCCGTGCCCATTCCCTGGGGAGCCTGGGCAGTGCCCAGCACCCTCTGGGGGAAGAGCCTTGCCCTGATCTCCAGCCTGAGCCTGCCCTGCCCAGCTCCAGCCGCTCCCTGGTGCTGTCCCTGGCCACCACAGAGCAGAGCTCAGAAAAGCTCAATTGTTATTTTTCAAATGTAAGTGCTGTGGATTATCTGAGACAAATTCCCTCAATTGCCCGTTAATTGCTGCCACCAGGATGGTTTGTGTGTGGTCAGGTTGGTGTTAATCCCGAATCAAGCTCTGGATTTCTGGTGGAAGGTGGCAGGGATTGGAGTGAGATCTTTAAGGTCCCTTCCAACCCAACCATTCCATAATTCCATGACAGGACAAGGGGGAATGTCTTCCAGAGAGCAGGGTTAGATGGGATTTTGGGAAGGAATTGTTCCCTGTGAGGGTGGCACAGGTTGCCCAGGGAAGCTGTGGCTGCCCCTGGATCCCTGGAAGTGTCCAAGGCCAGGTTGGACAGGGCTGGGAGCAACTTGGGATGGGGGAAGGTGTCCCTGCCCATGGCTGGAGGGGGAACTAGATGAGCTTTAATTTCCCTTCCAACCCAAACTATTCCACGATGCCGTCATTTCCTCCGGGTGTAGTGGAAATCAGAATCCGTGCCTCTGTCATTGGGAAGGTGCTGGCAGACTTTGCTACCATTCCAAGTCTCCCCGCAGATCTGAGCCCATTTAAATTGGCAGCTGAGTATCATAAGCCTGACACTTGGATTTAATTAATTCACATCTGCCTGGATATCCAAAGTGGCTGGAATGGCCCCGAGCCCGGGCTGTGAGAAAGCAGGAAATTGAGGTCAAGGCCCAGCAGCACCTCCTGGGGCTCGGTGTGGAGAGCAGCAGCTCCCCCAGACACAAAGGAGTCTGTGCCCCTTCCGGGGTCACCTTCCTCTCTCTGCCCGGTGAAGCACCCCGGAGAGTCCAAGATAAAATCTGCAGCTGAGACAGAGCAGCGTGGAGTGTTCTGGCAGCAGCTAGAGGAGGGAAAATGTAGAATGGTGCCCGGGAGGTCTCACTGGAGTTGTCCTGAGCCCCTTGCTGTCACCTTCGAGGTGCCTCGCAGCAGGGTATTGCTCATCCAACAGGGCTCCACGAGAGACCCAGCACAGCATTGCTGTTATACCTTTATACAACGCAGAGCCCTGGGTTGTTGAGGGTTTTTTTATTTGCATTTATTCAGGAAGACTTTTAAGCTGGCACGAAGCCTGGCTGGAAGCGTTTATGGCTGCGGTGGGTCCAGGTCTGAGCGCCCTGATTCAGTTGCAAATCAGGGACTGGAGATGCTGAGAGGAAACGGCCAGGCTGAGGCAGTTCTTTATAGAACAGCTACATTTTCTTTATTTCATAATGACTAAGATGGATTTAATTAGGAACCATCTCTGTTTGCAGCTGAATAATGCTCTTTGTTTACTGCTGGAGCCGTTTGGGGAGATGGAAATAGGTTGGTGCTGCTCAGAATCAGCTTTTTATTCCTCCGGACTCGCAGAGTGCTGGGAAGTGCTGGTGCTGCAGAGAGTTGGCAGAACCCAGCAAGGTATCCATGCAGTGGAATCCTTGAAAAGATGGGAATAAGTGTTGGGTATAATCACTGAAGGGGGAAGTCTCAGGGAGAATCTGATACTCCTCTAATTGCTTTTTACATTCCATCCATCCCCTGCAGTGGGAATTGCTTGGAAAATTTGGGAGCAGGCAGCCGTGGGATGTGGGATCTGGCTGTCTGGAATCTGTAGGAGCTTTCTGCCCTGGTTGTTGAGGGAGGAGGGGGAAGGAGCTTCTGCAATTATTGCTGTCGGGGTGATGAAAGAGAAAGTTTGAAATATGATTTCAAAGGCTGGCTGCTGCTGGGCTTCCGCAGGCAGAATTCCCTGGGAGATCTCTGGAAACTTGTGTGGGACCACTGCAGAATCTCATTTGTTTTCCCTGTTTGCAGCATTCTCTTCTGCAGAGATGGAGTGCAGGAGCCAGCAGCTGAGACAGGAATCTTTTTGTGTCATCAGGAACTTTGGGAGACTATGGAATAATATGTGGAACAGGGATTTTTCAGTGTTTAAAAGCAGACCCTGCCAGTGGGCCAGACTTGTTCCCTCTGAATTCCAGCAGCCCCACCACAGCGCTGCAAACGTGGCTGCAAAACTCAGGGGTGCAAAGGATGAGGGAATTTATGGCTCCGTGCTCATTAAGCAGCGCTTGGGTTTGGATTCTTGGGCCGGAGGAGGACGATTTCAGACCTCAAGCCTTGCAGAGCTGAGTCGGGATCAGCCCAGGGCGTGGGGGATTTGGGGTCCCAGCACACACAGCCGGGGCATGGCCAGCCCTCAGCCCCCAAGGAAAGAACCTCAACACAAGATTTCCAGTTCACTTGGAATATCTGAACATTTTACCTTCAGTGTGGAGGTTTTCAATCCAATTTAAAAAATCTCAGAAGGTCTTCCCGTCGAATGCAGCTTTGCTTTAACTTGTGGTGTGAGGCCTCAGAGATTTCCAGGGTTTGATTTTGAATCAGTAATTCCTGGGAGCAGGGGAGGGAAGGGAATGTGGTACTGGTGCTGCTGCTGGGATGGATGTCTGGCAGGAGGCTTGGCAGCCCTGCCTGAGCTGGGCACGCCGGGCTCTGAGGGATTGCCTGGTGCTCTGCTTTTCCCACTGAGCTGGAGAAATCGGCCAGGGGGCTGTGATTGATTCTGGACCCGTTTTATTTATAAAATCTTTATTTCTTGTGCCAGCCTCGTGCCACTTTTTAAATGCATTCGGCTGTCAAAGTGTCAAAACCTGGAGAATTGCTTTTGGAGTTTATCTCCCAGTCCATCCATCTTTGCCATTCATCAGGTACCTTTATATCCCTCAGGAGAGAGCTTGCAGCTCCTTCAGGGTGTCTCTTGCACCTCCAGCAGGAACATCCGATGCGGGCAGGTGCCTGAAGGATAAAGCTGATCTCACCTGCACTGCCTCTGGCTCCAGGCCCAGCACAGGTGGGAGCTCTCAAATTCTGTTGTGATCTTAGTGCTGTACTCAGAGCAGACACACCTTGGTGCCATAGGCTGGGGAGGATGAGGGGAGCAATCCAGGATGTGCGGGAAAAAACAGGTGGCTCAGTGGATTGTAGGAAATTTGTCCTGTAGTGTTTTTAATGCAGCTTCCCACCTGCAGGACAGGTGAGATCAGCTTTTGTTTTATCTTTGAAGATAAAATGAGCTTTGCTGAGTTTCTTCCTCACCTTACAGAGATGGACATGGGGGAGTTTCCTTCTTCTTTTGTATCAGCTCATGGAGGTTGTGGTCAAAGGACCCCAGGACCTCCAGCTCATCCTGTTTGCACCTTGGATGGTCCCGGGAGCCTGTGTCTTTCTGGGCTCTCTGTTTTCTGTGGTCTGAACTCGGGGAAGGAGAATCCTTCCAGCAGAGCTGTTGTTGCTTTGGGTGACAGAGATAAATGCAAATCAAGCCTTTTCTCCCATGTACAGGCAGCAGATCGTGCCCCAGCAGTCTGTGATGGACAAGGATATAAACTGTTGGGTCTCACCTCTTTCTCTGTCTGCCAACCCTAAGTGATTTGAGTTCTCCTCCTTTGGAAGCAGGCGCTGTAAATCCTGGATCCTCCATCCCCATGGCTGGGCGCCGAGGAGCTGCCGGATGATTCCAGGACATGCTGATGCTGTTTTGCCAGGAGAGAGATGGGGAAAAGGTACTTCTGTGACTACTGTGACAGGTCCTTCCAGGACAACCTGCACAACAGGAAGAAACACCTCAATGGAGTGCAGCATCTCCGGGCTAAGAGAGTCTGGTACGACTTATTCCGAGGTGGGTGCTCCCAGCTGTCTGCCACTCCCTTCCTGCAACTGGGGAGGTCATGGATGAGGTGGGGGAGTGGGAATAGAGAATAAATCAGTACTGATGGTTTATACACTCTGTGTGCCTGTGAATTGAGCATTTGATGCTGCTGCCACAGGCAGTCTCAGAGGTGAAACTCTCGTGTGTGGCTCTGACTTGTCTCAGCACACAGTTCCAGGTGTGTTGAGTGCCAGCCTGAGGAGTGCAGTGGGAATGGGTTAAACTGGCTGTGAAATCCTCTGCTTCCTTCTGGTCCCTGACCCGTTTGGGACAGGACACGATGGGATATTGCTGTGCCCAGGATCTTTACCTGGGTTCATCCCTTGTCTCCCCAGATGCTGCTGCTATCCTGCAGGAGGAGCAAACCAAGAAACCTTGTCGGAAGTTTCTGCAAACAGGTGAGGAGTTCTGAGGTGGAAATGAGAGCCTGGGCTCCAGCAGCTCCTTCCAGAGCCAGCCCAAGGCTGGAAGAAGAGGTTTGGGCCTGGCATCCAGGTGTGATGGAGCCTGGGTTTGCCTGCACAAGGACCTCGTGTGGGTGGTTCTCATGGAACTCCATGGCTTTTCCCAGAATCATTAAAGCTGGAAAAGATCTTTAAGATCACCAAGTCCAAATGTCAATACAGCACCAACATGTTCACTATTAAACCATGTCCCCAAGTGCCACATGCACACTTTTTCTTGGACACTTCCAGGGATGGTGACTGCACCACTTCCCTGGGCAGCCCGTTCCAATGCTTTACAACCCTTTCTGTGAAGAAATATTTCCTAATATGTAATCTAGAGAATTTTGAAATTGAAATTGAATTTTCAAATCTCACAATTTCATTCCAGGACAGTGTGATTTTGGGTCCAACTGCAGATTTTCCCACATGACGGAGCAGGACCTGGAGAAGCTGAGTGCCCAGGTTCAAGGTGAGTCCTCCAACAAGGCAATGTCCAGGGATCTCCTTGGAGGGAGAGCTGCTGCGGGGGGCTGTGAGGGGTTGTGCAGGCTGCGATCCCCTGCTGCCTGCACGGAGCCAGCCAAGCATGGATCCCTCCCTCGTGCTTCCCAGTGCTGTGTGAGCCTGGAGGTGCTGCAGTTTGTCATATGCTCCCTGCTCTCGAGCTGCTGGCACAGACACAAACCTGGAGCTGAGCAGTGCTGTTACCACTTGGCAACAAGAGTTTGGAGTGGCCTTCACGAGCCCTCGGGGTTTTGTTCAGTCAGGGAATAAAAACTGTCAGCAGCAGAGGGCACTGGTACATCACGTCCCCTTAAATTTATGGATTTGATTTCCCCCCACCTCGCTGCTATTACCAGGGAGCTGCTGCTTCCACCCGTGGGAAGAGCTGGTGGGAAGAGCTGTCCTGCTGTCGGGCTGTGAAAGGGGTCCTGGATCCAGAAACAGCCTCTGCTTGGGTGGCTTTGGATGGAAGTGAAGTGTGGGCAGAGGGTGGATGGCAGCTGCTCCCTGCTGGGAGTCTGCAGAGCGCTTTTGAACTTTCTCATTCTGGGACTACCATTCTTGGAACTACTTTTCTTTGAGGGAAAAGAGGTGGTAGCTCTGTTTTCTCCATAGGAGTCATTACTTTAGTGGTTAAAGAAAATCACAGAACCACAGGCTGGGCTGGGTGGGAAGGGATCTTCAAGCGCAGCTCATTCCACCCCTGCCATGGGCAGGGACACTTTCCACTAGACCAGGTTGCTCCGAGCCCCATCCAGCCTGGCCTTGGACACTTCCAGGGAGTGTGAGTGAGACGTTAGTGAGAACTTGTGGAATGGTTGAAATCTCCACTGGAGATCATCTAATCCCAACTATGCTGAAAGCATGGTGAACTCAAGCAGGGTGCTCAGGACCACGTCCAGTTGTGTTTTGAATATCTCGAGGCTGGAGACTCTGTGGGTGACCCGATCCACTGTTTGACTAGGTTCATAATAAAAATGTATAATATTTTAAATATTTAAATGGAAATTCCCAGTGGAAATTCCTGTATTTTGGGTTGTGCCTGTTGTCTCTGTACTGGGGAGCCCAGCACTGGGCACAGCACCCAGATGTGGCCTCACAGTGTGGAGCAGAGAAGAAGGATCCCTTCCCCAGCCTGGTGTCCCAGTGCAGCCCAGCTTGGAGCAGCTCCCATGCCCACATCCTCGCTGGAGCCAGCTGTTGTTTTGCCGAGAGTCTGGCAAAGCCAGGCTGAAGTGTTGGAAGTGTGGGATGTGAGACAGGGGATGTGTGTGGGGTAGAGCCTCTCCTGGCCCTCGCAGGGCTCCCATTTGGAGAGGAAGAGCTCGGGGGAGCCAGGGGGAGGCGGGCAGGCAGCATGGAGCTATTCCAGGCTGTGCTGAGTCAGTGAGTGAGCCCCCGAGGTGACTCTGAATCAATCTCTGAGCGCCGCTGGCAGTTGATAAAACCACGGCGGGCACGGAGCGCTCCAGCCCTTCCAGAGTCACCTTCCAGGCAGAGCCTCTCCCTAAGTCCTCTCTGCTGGACTCCCGAGGGTGGCCCTGAGTGACAGGCACGGGAACCTGTAGCATTTCCAGGCACTGGCTGTTCCTGCAGGAGAAGTGGGAGCTCTCTGGAGTGGAGCAGGGAAGGCTGGCAGCTCCTCTGCGCTCAGGCAGCTTTCCTTGCCAATTACACTTGTTATTGAGTATTGACTTGTGTCAGATGGGTCAGTGTAAGTGCAGGATTGGCTGGTGAGAGCCAATTCCAGGGAGATTACTGGGAAACCTTGCATTTGTGTTGCGGAGTCAAACATTTCATTTACCAATTAGCCCTGAAGGAGTGATGGCCAGGGGACAGGGGATGCTTGGTGGGAGAGTTCAGTCCTGCTCTCCTCTCTCCTGGTGTGGCTTTGTGCACCACACAGACTCCAGCTCTGATCAGAGAGCTTGGAGGGATTTGGTGCAGGGAAAGGCTCAGCAAGATTTGGTGGAGGAGAGGGACAGCCTGTAATAGACTGGATGGAAGGATCAGACACTGGTGAGTCATGGGGACATGCCAGTGCTCCTTCAGCTGCCAAAGCACCCATATCTCAGGTGCAGGGGCTGAGGGCAAGCTTGTGTGTGGCAGGGTGTGCAATTCACTCAGGATCCTCCATCAGTAATGTCCCACCTGCATTCCCACGCAGGACCTCTGTGCCGTGAGCCATCCCAAGCCACGGCAAGTGGGATTGGAGCAATCTGGATCAGGCTGCCTCTCACTGACCCAGCTGGGAGATTTTGACAGGTTTGGAGCCAGAGGTGGTCAGGGATTTGAGATGAGCTGAGAGGCTGGAAGCTCCAGAGCCTTCCCAAGCCTGGGGTGGCCATGCTGGGGGTGGCCAGGTTGATGGGGAATGCTCTCCTGGTGGGCCCACAGTGCTGCTTAACCCCCCTTTCCTCAGCTCTGGTGCAGGCAAAGCCTTGTCTGACTTTTTTTAACCCAGCTAAACTGTGATGGCACTTCTTTTATCATGTAAATATTGAACCTGTCCCTGACTCCCTGTGAGTGTTTCGTGTTGGTGGCTCTGTGTCAGGGAGCTCACCTTGATAACAAAGCATTTTTATCACAGCCAAAGGAAACGTGACATTATCCTTAACATTTGACCTTTTTAATGCTGGGAGTTCGCCCTGTCATTTGTGTAAGTTTTGCAGGTTAAGTAGGAAAGTTTCTGGATGATTCCCTGTTCTAGAACAGCTTGGAGCCTGGCCTACTTTGGCGTCAGCATCTCTGCACCCTGTAGAATATCCTCATCAAGAAGCAACAGTTTACACCTTCAGCAGGGAGGGAGCTCATATTCCCGGCTGTTCCCCCATCAAAGCATTAGCCTTCTGCATCTGCTGCATCATTCATCAGCCAGACACTTCCAGGCTGTCATTTTAAGTACAGTCATGTCAGGAAAAGTCACTGTCAAATTGCCATCTCCTTGTTCGGAGTTATTGGCTCCCCGCTAATCCGTGTCCCTGGTGCGGGCAGGATCCACCTGGCTGGGCTCTAGTGACTCCAGCCAGCCAGGGCTGCGAGGCGAGGGCACAGCTGGGGAGTGTTTGCAGGATGTCCATGAGGTTGAAAGGATCTGAGGGACTCTGCTGGGATGGCTGGAGTCAACTGGTTTCACTGGGCGGGGAGTGGGAGGAGCGCTCACACTCGGCTGCTGGGTGGTCACTTGTTTGGCTGCTCCTACTGCAGGGGCTCCTCAGCCTCATCTCAGCCACGCTCTGGTGCTGTTCTTGTGCTCTGGAGGGGTTGGGGTTCCACATCATCCACCCCGGGAAGCAGCTGAGGGATTTCCTGTGCATCTCCTTGCTGGGTTGGAGCTGAAGGATTTCCTGTGCATCTCCTTGCTGGGTGACCCACCCAATCTGGCAGTTCCAGCTCTCATACAGCAATGCCTTTTTCAAGAAGAAAACCCATGGGAAAAGTTGCTGGGGAGAGAAGATAAGTGTGGACCCCACTCTGGCATCATTAGGGGCACTTTACGACTACAGATGTTTTAATTGGCTGTAATTAGACTTTGAAGCAAGCACCACGGTGAGGAGGAGGAGGGGGGAAGTGCCTTCACACCTGTCCAGCTGCATGGCCACGTGTGGGGAGCAAAGGTTGGTAAGGGCCTTTCGGAGCTGCTTCTTGGAATATCTGTTGTCATTCAGGGAGTATTTCCAATCTCAGGGTGCGTTTGGTGGTCCCTGGATGGGATGTGTGTGCTCCAGAGGGACATGGACATCATCAGGGTGGGCAGAACTGGAGAGTTGCCTGTCCCTGCTGCCGTATTTCTGAGCCTGAGGGTTGGAATGCTCCAGAGCAGCAGCTCCTGGAGCTGTGAGAACAGGGAGACAGCTGGATATCTTTCTGATGTGGATACCTGGGGCCTCATCTGGGGCAGTGTGAACCCGGAATGGTCCCACAGCATCCAGTGAACTTTTCTGGATGGGACCATGAGTTGTGGCTGCTCCATCCCTGGTGTGGTACCTTGGGGCTCCCTGCTCTGAAAAGGGAGCTTTGGCTGTTTATGGTCTATTCTCTGTGGGGGCTGGGAGTTGGATGAGGAGGAAATCACAGTGGTCAGAGAGGTGAGAGAGGCTTCTCTCCACGATTTTCTTCCCTGCCTCATCAAAGCCTCTCGCAGACACTGCTTGACCCCTTGCCAAGGTGGGATGTGCTCAGGAGGTGGAAAAACATGGAACAAAGGGAAATAAGGTGCTCAAGGTTGCCAGGTGGGTCTAACTCTGAGTGTGAGCAGTGCCCAGCTCTCCAGGCTGAGCTTCTTGCCTCCCCATTCCCCCACCTGGCCAGCTGGTTGGGTTGACCCCAGGTAGCTCTGCTGGGGCTTTGATCCTTGGGAACAGCTGTGGGAGACTGGAACATTCCTTTCTCCAACCGTATCAGTGGGTTCAGAGCAGCACCCAGACATCAGGACCACAGCGGGCTGTCTGTGGTGGCACTGGGCACATCGTCACCCCGCCCAGCAGCGGCAGCTGAAAAGGCTGGATGACAAATTATCCATCTGGCTGCTCATTGTGTAGCACATCCCTGCCATCCTGATTTAGTATTCAACAGGCAGATGAATAATTGGTTGCCACCAGTAGGATGAAGTGATGCTTCACTCTGCCCAAGCACTATTAATTTCACACCCTGTCTGTGAAGGTATAATATTTTCCTTAAATGCGTGACATATGGTGGGTGGGTGTGGAGCTGGCTCCTGTGGGGCATGGCTGCAGGTGCCTTGACCCCTAAATGGTATCAGGGATCCCCCGGAGGGATGGATGAGCGGGGCAAAGGGAATGACACACAGCTGCCTCTGCTTCCTTTTTATTGTCACCAGTATTTGGTTTTCTGAGTTCTCTGTTCTGTTAGGTGGGAAGTTTCCACTAGGCTGGAGATGGGATCGCTGGGAGCGTGTCCTCATCCCTGATGTGCTGGCAGGAATGTGGCTGTGTCAGGACTCCTGCTAGACCCGTTCTCCACCAGCTCCCTCCCTGCAGCTGGGGGGGACCGGGGGGCTTTGCTAACTGGGCAGCTGTGGGTTTGTGCCATGTTGGCTCCATGCCCTTCTCCCCAGGGGGTGCCTGTGGGCATCTGCCCCACACAGCCCTTCCAGAGTGATTGAAAGGGTTGATTTTTTAATTTAGTTAGCAGCAGAGGTTTCCTACCGGTTTTCTTCCTCATTCCTAACTTGCATGAGAAATAGAACAAGGAGTAATGGGTTCAAACTGAAAGAGAGGAAATTTAGGTTGGGTATAGGTTGGATTCAGTGGTCTCTCTTGAACCTTACTGATTCTGTAATTCTGTGATTTATGGAAGAAATCCTTCCCTGGGAGGATGGGGAGGCCCTGGCACAGGGTGCCAGAGAAGCTGTGGCTGCCCCTGGATCCCTGGCAGTGTCCAAGGCCAGGTTGGACGGGGCTTGGAGCAGCCTGGGACAGTGGAAGGTGTCCCTGCCCATGGCAGGGGTGGCACTGGGTCGGCTTTAAGGTCCCTTCCAACCAAACCATTCCACGGTTCTAAATGCAGGAACTTGTCCCCTGGTTCTCTCTGCCCTGGTTCTGCCCCTGGCTGGTGACAGCTCCTGCCTGGGCTGTGCAGGGGCTGGGGACACATCAGGCAGCGAGCTCCTTAACCAGCCCTGACAGCAGCTCTGGGATCTGTCTGCCGGCTGGAACGCGCACCCAGAACTCTTCAGACTCTCCCAGGCTGCCAAGACTGCATCGATCCGGGCACTGTCCCTGTCACTCCCACCTAACAGGGCAGGGGTGGCACAGTCACTGCTGCCAGTCGGAGGGGCACAGCTCTGGAAACGGCTCAGGGCCAGCTGAGGCTGTTCCAGGTGAGGATGGGGGTGATCTGCCCCGGGGGAGATGTCAGACTCCCCTCAGTGCCCAAACTGCCACTGTGCTGCCTTAGCTCTTGTGCCCTGCTCTGCCTGGCTGCAGCTGTCACCAGGGATGACTCCAAGCGTCAGATGGCAGGAGGGCAGAGGAGGAGGAGGAGGGGCTGCCACAGGCGTGGTGCACACTCTCTCCACCCTGTGAAACTGTGCAGGGTAATGAGCAGCAGGTTTAATGGAGTGAAAGGACAAGGGTCTGATGGCCCTTTCTCTCATGGCCCTCCCTCTGATCCAGCCCTCCCTGATCTCAGTCTCTCTCTCAAGCAGGGGAGAAGAGGCTGAAGGAGCTGCAGAGGGAGGGAGCAGATATCCCACCTGGCACCATCGAGGACTGGCTGGACAAGAGAGCCCAGAGGCTAAATGCAGCTCAGAGTAACAGGTACTGGGGACTGGGGATCATTCAGGGGATCCCAACAGAGGGGGATCCCCCAGGAGGGCTGGATAGGGGAGGGTGCAGGGGTTCAGAGGTCCCACCACCCAGCCAGTGCTCATGAGGGGCACGTGTGTGGATCCAGGCCTGCCTGCCCCTGTCAGGGATGTGTGCACAGGTGTCCCCGTGTGCCAGGGGACACACTTTGGGAACAAGCCACAGCAGAGGGGTGCCCCTTGCTCTCTGCAGAGTGCACAGACACACCTGGAAGGACAGGGCCGGCGCTGTGCTGGGTCATTAACGCCCAGGGTTCGGTGGCAGGAGCCTGCTTTCATCTGTTGACAGCTCCCCCATCCCCTGCCTGCCAGGGAGGGTGGAATTGGCTCCTCCTCACAGTATCCATTCGGATTCGGGTGCCGGCTGTTTCCTCGCTCACCTGACTGTGCCGCAGGCTTAATGGGATGACATTTGGGCAGGTGCCAAATCTCTCTTCTGTTCTTTCTCTGTTTGTTCCCGTCCTCTCCGTGTTTGGACTGGGCAGGATCTTCCTTCTTGTGCTTGTCTGAGCTTGTTGCTCTGGGATTGTTCTGTCCCTCAACTCGGCTGCCCTTGGCCTTGCAGAGGTGCCCACATTCCTGTCCCCTACACTTCACTTGCCCCATTTTGTTTGTCCTGCCTGTGAATCCCTGGAACTTGGGGTAGATCAGCTCTTTCAGAAGATAGCTGTCACTATTCCCAGAGGAATTTCCAGACCTTCAGAACTACTTGGTCATACCCAGAGGAATGTTCAGGCCATCAGAACTTGGTCCCTGCTGCCTCCATAGATGCACAAAACAAATTTCCAGGATTGTTGCTCTTTTTTCAGCCTCCCTGTCCCTGCAGGCTCAGAAACCATCTGCTACAGGAATTAAACACCAACTATTGGAACTTCCCTTCCTCTCTCTGGCCTTGCCAATGCCTCTCTTGGTCATCTCTGTGCTCCCTTTGTGCCCTCCAGCCCCACATTTCATGGGATTGATTTTTACCTATTTCCAAAGGAAACGGAGAGTGTGGATTTCCATCAGAAAAGGGTCCAAGGCCTCAAAGCTTCTGAGATGCCACAAGTTCCATGAGTGTGGAAGTGGGTAGAGGAGAGGGATCCCATTAACACCTTCAGAAAGGAAATATTCTTGACCTTGCTGGCCACTAGAGAATCCCTGTGGGACAGGCATTGAGAATGTTCCAGCTGTAGGTAAACCTTTGATAGAGCACTTGTAGCTCATGAGACCCCAGGGAAGTGAGTACCCAGGCAGCATCCTCCCTATTGATCAGTCCTGCTGCTCAGGGAACAGCTCATTAGGTGATGGCTCCACCTTGCAGCATTCCCTCTGCTCCGTATCCACCGTGTGCCTGAGCCACGGTGCTGGGGGAATGACACCAAATATCCCTGCCCAGAGGGGCTGTTGCGTGTCCTCACGGTCCTGCCTCATCCTGGGCTCTGGAGAATCCCCACTGAGGGAATAAACCTTGCACCAAGTGACTTTGCTCTGTGTTAGTTGCCTGGAAAATGCTCCTGGAAAACTACTCCTGTAGTTGGCTCTTGGCCACGGCCCCGCAGGGAGAGGAGGGTGCTGCTTCTCCCCGGGGTTATGTAAAGGAGTTTGATTAGATTTCTTCTGGCATAACAATTAAAAAGATTCATCAGGATCGGAGGTAGAGGCCTGAGAAGCTGCAAGGCTGCTGTCAGGGCTTGTGTGAGAGAACAAATGAGCTTCCTGCACTTGGGAATTGATGGAAAAGGTACGTTTCCCATGAATTTAAAGATGCCCCGGTCAGGCTGGAGGCAAGGGAGAGATGGTTCTTGCTCCTGCACTTCTTCATCCCTGTGTGGTGTTTGCAGCAGCCTCGACCAGTAAAGCTGAGTGGAAGGGCAGGGACAGAGTGATTCCCAGGCCGTGGGGTGGGGGAGAGGCCTCTTCCTTCTGCTGTAGGGTCCTCTGCTGAGCACACCCCGCTGGTTTGGCAGCTCCTCCGTTTCCGAGGGGTCCTTGTCCTCTGGGAAGTGCACAGCTGGCTCGGGATTCGGGCCGCTCGGAAAGAAACATCTGCTGGTTTTGTTTGTTCTGCTCCCAACTCAGCTGTGTGAGGAGTGGGGATGGAGGGGCTGGGACCAGCCCTGCTCCCAGCACTTGGCAGCTGTGCCTGCTGAGCCCCTCTTAGGGGGGGCTGTGCTGTTCCCCCCACCCCAGAGCCCCTCACCTCGGTGTTCCCATGGAGTTTTCACTGGCACACACTATCTTAGGCTGCTTGGATAGGCTGGGAATGGTCACACTACTGTTCTGGTGCTGGATTTGGGGTGGTGGGGGGGGAATGAACCCATTTGGTGATAACCAAAACCCTCCTCTGCTGGCCTCTTCTCTTTGGGGGCTACTGGAGGGGGCACAGGGAAGCCCAGCCCCCAGAATGGCCTTGGTGTCAGGCTAAAACACTGCTTCTCACCTCATCCCTTTCCATCTCCCCCTCGCAGTGCTCTTCCTGAGAAACCAGCACCATTCCAGTACCCTCCAGGCTGGCCACCAGTGCAGGAGCTGCCCCCGTCCCTGCAGGCCCCCCCGCCCGGGGGGTGGCCAGTGCCCCCCAACCTGCAGTGGGGCTGAGGCAGTGGCACCCCAGAGCCTGGCTGGGGCTGGCTGCCTGCCTCTGCTCTGGGAAAGGGACAGGATTATTTATACACACTTTTGTATCAATAAACCCTCCTCCCGCCTGTTGCAGCCTGTGTGTGTCGTGTTCCTGCTCGCCCGCAGCCTCCCGTGGGCTGAGCTGCTCCCGTGGCTCTCTCCCTGCCTCTGGAACGGGGATCTGTGTGCAGCAGAGCTCCAGCCCCGCACAGGGACTGGCTGTTGTCACCTGGAGCAGACATTCCCCATTTCCCAGGGTAGGATCCATCCCCTCAGATCGCTGCTGTCTGCTCTGCCTACTCTCAGTCCAGCTCTGTGCTGGGCTCCGTGATCCAGGCTTTTAGAACTGATGTTTAATTTCCTCGGGTATTTGTGCCGTGTTTGTTCCTGATAAATTCAGGGTGTGACCCTGCCTGGGTCCAGGTGCTGGAGCTCCCACTGGAGAGCCTGGGGAGTTTCCCTCAGCCCTGCTGCTGCTGTGCTGGAGGCGAGGGGCAAGGAGGGAAAATATCCTAAGGTTTCTCCACAGTGAGAGTTTGAGTCATCTCTCCTTGCTGGGAAAGGGTGGGATGAGAGAGGCCCTTGGCTGTCTCAGGAAGGGAGGGGGGTGCTGCAGTTCCAGGGTAAGGGGGGATCCTGTCCAGCAGCATCCTAGGAGGCAGCTCTGGCAGCGGGGCTGTCCAGGAGGGCTGTGCCCGCTGCCAGAGCATTCCAGGTTTGGCTGGGCAGGGAAGTGGTGGGTCCAGATTCATGAAGAGCACAGGCAGGAGCCAGCTGCCCGCGGCCAAATCCCGCCTGGATCGCTCCAGCAGGGCAGGGCTCCCACCTCGGGATGTGATGGCAAATTGTCACGGGAGCGTCAGCCCCATGCTGGGACGCAGCTCTGACAGGAGCAGGGACTGGATGTGACAGCAGCCTGGAAACAGCCTTGGCTGGAGCCTGGATGAGCTCTAGGTCCAACCAAAGAATGTTTTTATCCTTCCAGGAGCGAGCCCTGGGCTTGCTGGAGAGCAGGAGCGCAGGGCTTGGGCTCCGAGGATGCAGGATCAGCCCTGTGTCCCATCCTCACCTCCACGTGCAAGACAGGTGGATTAACGAGCACCCAGGTGGCTCCTCTTTGGGAATGGATGGGAGTCCCTGGAGCAAGGGAGCCCTGCCCCCAAGGAGATGGGAAATGGGGAACCCCCCGGGGCTGTGGGACGCTCCAGAGTGGGAGCTGTGCCTGCTCTCTCCAAGCTTGGATGTGCATCCCTGTGCCCCAGGCTGGCGTGGGGGGAGGCTCCTGGGGAATGTTGAGGGGCTCCACTGACGGTGAGGGGACAGTGGCTGCTCTGCTGGTGGCAGCCAGGACACACTCCCGGATGCTTTCCGAGGCCACCAGCACTGACAGATCAAGGAACTCCCGCTCCAGTCCCTTCCATGGATTTTTTTCCCAGTCAACGTCAAAATCCTTCCCTGTTCCTCGCGTTGATTGGAGCTGTGCTTTGATCAGCCCCCAGGCCTGTCCCTGCTCCATGTGCTCCAGTTCTGGTGGGTTTTCCAGCTGATCCAGGAGGGGTTGTTTTACCCAACACTCCCGAACTTCAGTAATCCCCAGATCCAGCTTAAATTAGGTAGAGTTCTCTGGGCAAGCTCTGGAATCTGACAGTAAATGAAAATTCCGATGTAAAACATGACAGCTGCAGCCTTTCCATGCTCTTCCTTGCTCCTAAGGAGTTGAGCTGCTCTGGAAGCAGAAATTCCCAATAAATGCTGAAAGGCAAGAGCAGGAGCATTCCCTACTGAGCTCCAGCCTGTCCAGAGGGAGGTGAGAGGGGCTGACAAGGGGGTTTCATTAAAATTGGGGTTTTCTCACAAAACCTGAAGGGTGTGTGGCCAATGGGCCAAGCCAAGCATCACTCGCAGGATGTCATGGATTCATGGAGCCGTGTAACTCCCGGGATCTGGAGGAGGCTGGGAATTGTGGGGTTTTTGGGGTGTCTGTTCCAGCAGGTGGCAGGAGGTGTGACAATGCCATGGATCACCGGGGTGGGGCACAGCTGGTGTGGGCTCATCCACAGGAAAAGGCTGTGGGAGAAGGACACCAGAGCAGGATGGGGCTCTGGCTGCTTCCCACGGGGATGGCTGGTACCCGGATCCCGAGGGATGCTGCAGGGATGGACTCGCTGTCCCCGGGGTGGGGGTGAGGAGCTGCTGCCCGATAGTGAAGCATGAGCCAAAGTGCCTTTGCTGGAGCAAGAGCCGGAGTAATTTATCGGGAAGCTTTTAGGGAAATGAGCGGCTGCTGGGCCCCTGCCAAGCGCAGCCCCGCTGGGCTCTGCCCGTGTCCTCTGGCAGCTCTTGCTGGGAGAGGGGGGACGGGAACAGGAGTGGGAATGGGGACAGGATGTGGACTGGGGTGAGGACAGGACAGAGGGATGGGAAAAAGGATTGGGATGGAGGTAGAGATAGGGTCAAGGATGAGGGCTGGGTGTGGGGGAGAGGAGCAGGGATGGAAATAAGCATGGGAATGGGGATGGGGAGTGGTCAGGGGTGAGGATGGGATGGGGATGGGGATGGAGATGGGGACAGATAACTGTGGGACAGCAATGGGGATGGGGAGAGTGGTAAGGGACAGAGCCAGGGATAGAAATAAGGATGGGGGTGGGACTGGAGATGGGGTTGGGGATGGAGACAGACTGGGACAGGGACAGGGATGGAAATGGGACCAAGACAGGGGTGGAGCTGAGCCCATCCCACACTTCTTGCAGCACAAGAGAGAGAAACAACCGTTACCAACTTCTTCCCTTCCTATCCCAAACACTTCCCGGAGCTATGGAATCGCAGCCCTGCAACCCCCGCTGGGTTTGCTGCCACTTTTGCTCGGTTGTCCCCGTGTCCAGGGGACCCGCGCAGGGTCCTGCTGCCTCCCACCTCCCCTCGCCCGCGGCAGCCCCCACCTCCCGGCACATTCCCTTTGTTTTTCCCTTTCCCGGCCATCCCTTAATTGAATTATCCCGGAGCATCGCTGTTGCAGCAGCCGCAGTGATCCGTCGCCGCTGCGGCAGAGCAGAGACGCGGCTGGGACCCCGCTCCTGCATCCCGCCTGCTCCGGGATCGGGAGCTGCCATTCCAAACCTGCCCCAAGAAATCCGTTCTCCCAATTCCCATTAAAATTAATTGAGCAGCTTTGAAACGCTGAGCTTGGGGGATGGCGTTATTCCTTTTATCTAATTTTTTCTTTCACATTATTGTATTTTCTGGCAAATTAAATTGTCCTCGGTTGGTTGTTTTTTTAATTTTTTTTTTGCTTCTCTTATGTTTATTCACAGTGTCTATAATAGACCTGGTTAAAAATAAATATATATATATACACACATGTCTCCGAGGCCACGTGGCTCCTTTGGAAATGCCAGTCCATAAAAAATCCAAACTTTCTGCGGGGAGATGGATGAAATTTCATTACGGATGCGGAGCCTCCCGCACTTTGCGAGGCAGCTGGAATGATTTCATTGCCGTGGAGCACTTCCCATTTCCATTTCTCATTTGGACGTTCGCTTCAATTTGTTTGATAAATTAGAGAAGATCAAAAAAAGGCCCCACCCAAACCCCAAATCAATAAAACGCCGCCAATTCCTCCTGGCATCCCAAAAATGGGGTGTCCCCCCCGTGGTGCTGCAGGGTGGGAATTCCCATGCCGGTGCAAGGAAATGCATTTTCCCTGTGGGACCGGCCAGGGAGGTGAAGGTGGGGATGTCCCAGCCCCGATGTCCTGGGATGGGCTCCTCCAGCCCCATTCCCTGTGGGAAGTGCCCCATAATGGCAGAGCAGCAGCTTTGCCTGATTCTCTCCCAGCCTTAAGCACTTCCCCTGTTTTTATTTATACCTTTAATCTCTTTGCCATTAAAAATGCATCGCTGGGGGCTCGGGGAGGCCGATCCATTAGGTGGGAATGGGCTCCCACAGCACACATGGATGTGAGGCCGTGAGATTCCCGATGTCCCTCGGCTTGGGGGGTCACACCGGGGCCAGGCCCCAGTGTGTAAATCAGGAGTAACAGGGTGCTCCCCCCCACCAGCCTTGGGGCAGGATCCGCAGCTTGGCCCAGGAGTGGTGACCCCGTGGAGCCTCTGTCAGTGCCCCAGGCAGATCCTGGCTCCTGCTGGAATTACTGTTAATCCAGGTGAAAGCACTTCTGGGAAGGGGCTTGGGCTGAGCGTCCTCCCCGTCGAGGCAAAGGGGCGTGAAACATTCATCAAACCCAACATGAAATACCAGGGCACCAGACGTGGAGAGGGGGATAAAACCACTGCGATCCATGGGAAAGGGCAGGACCCGCTGCAGGATCCACAGCTGGAGTGGGGTGGGGGCCGTGGGAGCTGCTGGGAAGGAGCCAGGTCCCGCTGCCCCGAAGTTCAGGGATGCTGCAGCGCCCGGGATTCTGGGGGTCACAGCCCCCCAAACCAGTGCCCACCTCCCGTGCCAGGGGGACTCAGCACCCAGAGGGGCTCCCAGAACCCCACCCCGTCACCCTCCACCCCAGCATCGCCAGGAGCCCCCGCAGCCCAGAGCGCTTCAGAAATCCCAGTTTTATTTCAGATCGGAAACAACCAACCAGGAAGAACGAAACAGANGGGGGGCAGGGAGGGGCTCCGGGGGGGGTGGAATCCAGCCCTTGGCAGCCAAGTCCATGCAAACGCTCCCGGCTCTAGGAACCATCTCAGGCGCGTGTATTGCTTAGGGGATGATTTGGTTTATCCTAAATACGAGCTCTAACGCTAGATCGGAGAGAATCCGACGGGATCCGCCGCGGGAGGGGCGGCCGGCCCGGCGCGGGGAGGGGGCTCACGGGGCTCCATGCACGTCGCATGCACTCACGGGTCGGTTTTTTCTGGCGAGGGGGGCTCGGTGTGTCGGTGTCGGTACCAAAGTCTCGGTGCTCCGCGCGCGGCGGCGCCCGGCGCGGCTCTGTCCCCTCGGCTGCCCCCCTCCCGGGGGGGGCACGTCTCTGGGCCACGGATGGATGTACATAGAGATATTTATAGATATTTATAGGTGTCTCCTCCTCGCTGTCGCTGCGGGTCCCCGGCGGCCGGGGCGCCCCGTTACTTCATCCCGCTGCGCAGCACCTGGTTGGCGGCGATGAGCATCACGCTGATGATGAAGGCGATGGCGAAGGCGCAGATGAGGCTCTTCCGCACGCAGGTCTGGCGGATCTGCTGGCTGGAGCAGGCTGGGGGTGGGAGAAATACCGCGTTACCCCAATCCCAAATACACCCTCCCCGCAGCACGCCATCCCTCTGGCTGTTGGCATTCCCGCGGGGTATTTGNCGATGTCCCTCGGCTTGGGGGGTCACACCGGGGCCAGGCCCCAGTGTGTAAATCAGGAGTAACAGGGTGCTCCCCCCCACCAGCCTTGGGGCAGGATCCGCAGCTTGGCCCAGGAGTGGTGACCCCGTGGAGCCTCTGTCAGTGCCCCAGGCAGATCCTGGCTCCTGCTGGAATTACTGTTAATCCAGGTGAAAGCACTTCTGGGAAGGGGCTTGGGCTGAGCGTCCTCCCCGTCGAGGCAAAGGGGCGTGAAACATTCATCAAACCCAACATGAAATACCAGGGCACCAGACGTGGAGAGGGGGATAAAACCACTGGGATCCATGGGAAAGGGCAGGACCCGCTGCAGGATCCACAGCTGGAGTGGGGTGGGGGCCGTGGGAGCTGCTGGGAAGGAGCCAGGTCCCGCTGCCCCGAAGTTCAGGGATGCTGCAGCGCCCGGGATTCTGGGGGTCACAGCCCCCCAAACCAGTGCCCACCTCCCGTGCCAGGGGGACTCAGCACCCAGAGGGGCTCCCAGAACCCCACCCCGTCACCCTCCACCCCAGCATCGCCAGGAGCCCCCGCAGCCCAGAGCGCTTCAGAAATCCCAGTTTTATTTCAGATCGGAAACAACCAACCAGGAAGAACGAAACAGAACGAAACGAAACAAAACGAAACAAAAAACAAAAACACCACCCCAAAACCCCCAAAAACTCCAAGGAATGAGAAACGGCCCCAAATCCGAACCAGTCCGTGCCCAGGTGGGTGCTACATACAGGCTGGGGGGTTCCGGGGCGTGCGGGGCTCCCCGGCCTCGGGGTCGCTCCGGCTCTTCCCAAGGGGGGTCGGCTCAAAGTGCATCAAGCAGGAAGTCAGGAATGTCCCCGCACCGGGCAGGTGGGGAAACCGAGGCACGGCACGGNGCGGCTCTGTCCCCTCGGCTGCCCCCCTCCCGGGGGGGGCACGTCTCTGGGCCACGGATGGATGTACATAGAGATATTTATAGATATTTATAGGTGTCTCCTCCTCGCTGTCGCTGCGGGTCCCCGGCGGCCGGGGCGCCCCGTTACTTCATCCCGCTGCGCAGCACCTGGTTGGCGGCGATGAGCATCACGCTGATGATGAAGGCGATGGCGAAGGCGCAGATGAGGCTCTTCCGCACGCAGGTCTGGCGGATCTGCTGGCTGGAGCAGGCTGGGGGTGGGAGAAATACCGCGTTACCCCAATCCCAAATACACCCTCCCCGCAGCACGCCATCCCTCTGGCTGTTGGCATTCCCGCGGGGTATTTGGCACTCCCGGTGCCCGGCGCTCACTCTCCACGTCGACGGGGCACTCCTCGGCCGTGCCCATGTGGCTCTCCTCCTCCGTCATGATGATGTTCTCGATGTCCTTCATGGACAGGTGCTCGCAGAAGGTGTCGTACAGCAGCCGCTTCAGCTCGTCCACCGTCAGCTTCTGCATGTCACACTGCGGGGACCGGGGGGCTCGGGATGACCCCATGGCCGGGGCACGGGGGGCTCTGGGGTCCCCCAGAACCTTAGGATGGGGTGGTTTGGGTGGATCGCCCTGGAATTGTCTGGGAAAGGCCGGGTGTCCTGGTGACCCCCAGCAGACCGAGGGGCACTCGGTGGGTGCTGCCACCAAATGGGGCCCGTTCGTGGAGGGGGCTCAGGAGCTCAGGGGGGTGCACCCTGGGCCTGACCCAGGTCCTAATCCTGGCCCTGATCCCGACCCTGACCCTGAACCTAGCCCCAGACCTTGACCCCGATCCTGACCCTGAACCTGTTCCTGACCCCGGGCCTACCATTAAACCTGATCCCAAGCCTCATCTTAACCCTGATCGTAAACCTAGCCCTAACTCCAACCCTTAAACCAGTGCTGACCCTGACCCTGATCCTAAGGTTTACACTAACCCTAAACTGGAGCCTGAGCTTGACCCTAAACTTGACCCTAGCCCTAATCTTAAACCTAATCCTGACTCTTAAACCAGCCCTAACCTCGTCCTTGACCCAGAACCTGACTTTCACCCTCGGCCTAACCCCAACTGCAGCCTTGACCCTCATCCTAACCCTGGTCCCAACCCCAGCCTTGGCTCTGACCCTGAGCCTTCCCCGGTGCTCTTGGTGCAGGTTCTAGGGTGCTGCCCCAGGAGGGGCTGGGGGTGTTCCTGTGTTCCCATGGGGGCTGGGGGGTGTCCCTGTGTTCCCGTGGGGGCTGGGGGTGTCCCTACATTCCCATGGGGGCTGGGGGTGTCCCTACATTCCTGTGGGGGCTGGGGGTGTCCCTGTGTTCCCATTGGGGCTGGGGGTGTCCCTGTGTTCCCGTGGGGGCTGGGGGGGTCCCTACATTCCCATGGGGGCTGGGGGTGTCCCTACCTTCCAGAAGACGGTGTCGAAGTCGGTGCCGTGGAATTTCTCCGGGATGCCTGAGGTGGAGAGCTTGGGCCCCAGTAATGTCACAAACTCCTCAAAGTCCACCTGCCCGTCACCTGCGGGACACAGGGGTGGCCATCACCCCCTGCCTGGGCACGGGGCACATGGGACACTCCCCACCCCTGAAGGGGCCCCAAGGGTGGTCACAGACCCCCAAAACCAATTGGGGACCCCAAGACCAGCTGGGAACTTCCAGCGAGTTCAGGGAACCTCCAGCTTTGGGTCCCCAGTGCCAGCCAGAACCCCAGTACCAACTGGGGACACCCAGTGTGGGTTGGGGACACCCTAATACCGCCTAGTGCCCCCACAATGTGACTTGGGATGACCCCAGTGCTGGCTGGGGAAACCCGACACCATCCAGGACATGAACACGAGCTGAGCCCCCAATTCCAGCTGGGACCTCACTGCCATCTGGAGGCCCCCCAGGGCTGGTTGGGGTCCACAAAACCAACCAGGGACTCTAACACTGGGTGGGGACCTCCAACAAAGTTTGGGTCCCCAACACCAGCTGGGATGGCCAACACTGGCGGGGGTCCCCAGTGCTGGATGGGGACTCAATGCCATTTACCCCCCTTTCAATGTCACCTGGGGACACCCAGCGTCACCTGGAGCCCCCAGTACTGGTTGGGGCAGCCCAACACTGTCCAGGACTGTGAACAACAGCTGGACCCCCAGTTCCAGCTGGTGCCCCAATTCCAGCAGGGACCCCGATGGTGGCTGTGACCCCGGTGGTGGCTGTGGCCCCGGGGGTGGCTGTGACCCCAGTGGTGGCTGTGGCCCTGGTGGTGGCTGTGACCCCGGCGGTGGCTGTGGCCCCGATGGTGGCTGTGACCCCGGCGGTGGCTGTGGCCCCGGGGGTGGCTGTGACCCTGGAGGTGGCTGTGACCCCGGCGGTGGCTGTGGCCCTGGGGGTGCTTGGTGGCCGTTCTGGCCGTGTCCCCTGGCGGTGGGGGACGCTGGCATGGGGCTGTCAGGGCGGCACTAACGATGAGTAATGAGGGGAGCGGCGGCTTGGCAGCGCTGCCGGAAAGGCTTTTAAATGGGGGAAAAAAGGAAAGGCAATAAATTAAGGAGCTCTTTCGGGTCCCGATGGGCGCGGGAGGGGTGGGAACAGGGTCACGGTGGCAGCGAGTGCTGGAGGGTGCTGGGTGCTGAGGACGCGAGCCAGGGTGCAGGATCCACCCCTGGGTGCGGGATGCAGCCTCGGCAGCGCGGTCCCGGCAGGTTTAACGATCCCACAAGCATCCAGGATCCTTAAATCTTCCCCAAAAAAGCTGCAGTGGCGATGATGATGATGATGATGGATGAGGGAGAGGGTCCAGCTGGAGGCAGAGCCGGGGTCAGGCCCATCCCACATCCCGCGTCGCGTCCAGCAGCCACCCAGAGCGTGGAAACACGGGAGAATCGGGTGTTTCTCCGAAGTGGGGGTCCCGTCCCTGTCCCCATCCCGGGACGCCGGGGTCCTACCGTCCATGTCGAGGCGCTGGATGATGACCTCCAGCTCCACCTCGTTGGGCATGTACCCCAGGGAGCGCATGGCCGTGCCCAGCTCCTGCTTGGAGATGAACCCGTTCCCATCCCGGTCGAACACCTTGAAGGCTTCCCGGATCTCTGCGGGGGGAGCAGGGATGAGTCCGGCTGCGCTTCCCCCTCCAGCACCCACAGAAGCCCCGCGGGGATCGCGCCTGCCCCTCCGGCCAGAATGGAGCCCCCCAGCCTCCCCAGAAGGGTCCGACCTCCGCAACAGACCCCAAATCCTTGCTCCAATTCCAGTCACTCGCTCGCAGCACCCAGCCTGCCCTTGCTACTGCCACAGCCGAAATCACGGCATTCTGCCCTAAAAACGCGTTCCTTGGATGTGCCTGAGCTTGGGGTGCCACCAGGTGGGCACTGCAGCTGGGGGCGTCCCCACAGTGCTGCAGCATCCAGCCGGGAGCGTCCCTGAGGATCCACGGGGGGCTGGGGACTGTCCCCATCCCAGGGTCCTGGGGCTGCACCCCCATCCCGGGATCGCCGGGCGGGATTGTGCCCCATCCCGTGGTCTTAGGGTGGGTCTGTGCCCCCATCCTGGGGTCCAGCGGTGGGTGCTGGAGCTGTGCCACATTTCACCCCAAAAAAATCCCAAATCTTGGCGAAATTGCTGCAGTGTTCAGCCTTCTCTGGTGCAGAGGATGGAAGTGGAAGGTTTGGGGGTTTCTGGTTCAAAATGAACCCCTAGGGTGTGGGGGGAGATCCCTGCAGGGTGGCAGGGAGAGGCTGCAGGGAAACTGAGGCACGGCCTGAGTCCATCCCACCTCCTGCTGCACTCAGGGCTCTGCTCCTTTTTGGGGCAGTTTCTGGCTTTTTGATGCCACCTGATGTGCAGAGCTGGAACCAGGCTGGTGGAAAAGAAGAACCAGGGAATTTGTACTGGGGGACAGTGGGAAGCCAGGCCAGGACGTTTGTGCCTCTTCCTTCTCCGTGTGGCTGCCAGAGGGATTCGTGCTGGAGGATCCCAACAGGAGAAATGGGCTGTGAACCTTGGGTTCAGGGGAAAAAACCCACCTTGGGTCATGGTACTGACCCCCAGTGCTTGGGAACACCCCTGCCTGGACGGCGTCACATCGGTTACAACTTCAAGGTGTTTTGGGGGAGTTTTAGGGGATTTTGGCCTGTCAGTCTGAGCTTCTCCATGGCCAGTGTCCCTGCCTGGGCAGGGAGATCCTCCAGCTTCTCCCCGTGCTCCTGGAGGGCCCCGCTACACTCCAGGCACCTCCAAAATTCATCCTTCAAGGATGCTCATTCCGAAGAGCTCTAAGGTGGCTCCTCATCAGATGGTTTGGGGTCTTGGGGGACAGGCGAGGACGTGTCCTGACAGCGGCCAGAGTGGGGTCCTGGCTCCTCAGCGAGCACCCCCTGCCCCAGCTGAGCCCTGAGCCTGCTCGGCCCCAGCGTGAAGCCGTGTCAGGGTGTCACTGCTGTCCCCCGAACCGGGGGGACAGGGCGAGGTGGGAGCAGGTGGGTGTCTGGCACCTTGTGGGGTCCCCATGGGGCTCCCAGCGCTGCCATCGATCCCCGCGGCCACAGGCGGGTGCTGGGGGGGGACACGGCACTGGGACCCCGGGGACTGGGTGAACTGGGACAACAGCCGGTGCAGGGACACGGGGAGTGGGCACAGGGACACCGCGGAGGGGTGTGAGCACGCACAGACACACAGACACACAGACAGACACGCAGACACACAGACAGACACGCAGACACACAGACACACAGACAGACACACAGACACGCAGACACACAGACACACAGACACGCAGACACACAGACAGACACGCCCCGCTGCAGCGAGGCTGGGACACCCCTGGCATTGACATCGGACCCGTGTGTGCACACGCAGACACACCCCCACCCCCTGTGGCGATGCTGTGCTGGTGTGTCACACACCAACACCTTGCAGGGATGTGCCTGGGTGTGCAAACACACGCACACACACGCACACCCCTTGCACTGACACCGCGTGCACACACACGGACACAACCAGAGCCACCTCACAGTGACGCTGTACCTGTGCGTGCACACCAACATCGCAGTGGCGTGTGAGTGTGCAAACACCCCCCAACACCTTGGAGCTCACGCACACACACACGGGTGCACTCACAGCCCCCTTGCAGTGATGTGCGTGGATGCAACACACACGGACACCTTGCACAGATGCACCTGTGCACGTACACACACACGCAGACACTTGGCGGTGATGCTGCACCCGTGTGCACACCAACCCCTTGCACAGATGCACCTGTGTGTGTGCACAAACACACAAACACCCTGCGCTGAGGTACTCGTGCGTGTACACACTCACACACACACAGCTTCCAGTGTGCACACACATGGACACGCACAACCACGATGCAGTGGTGCTGCACCTGCGCGTGCACACACCAACACCCGGCACAGCTGCACGTGTGCGTGTGCACGCACACACAGATGCACACACAACCCCCCCGCAGTGACATCCCTGTGCCTGCACACCCGCACCCCCTCGCAGCGGTGCTGCACTTGTGTGTGCACACGCATGGACACACACAGCCGCGTCACGGCGCTGCTGCACTTGTGCACACAGACACACAAACACCGTGCACAGCTGCACTTGTGCACGCACACAGATACGACCCCGGTGCAGCGATGCTGTGCTCGTGTTTGCACACACACACACACACTCCCCACCACGTTGCAGCGATGCTGTGCTTGTGCACAGGCACACAAGCACCCTCTGCAGCAGGGCTGTGCGTACGAGCCCGTCCTGCTGTGACGCTGCGCGTGTGCACACGCACACAAACACCTCCTGCAGCGAGGCTGTGCATGGGCACACACACGTGCTGCAGTGACACAAACACTGGCACAGCCACGGGGACTGGCACAGCCACACACACACAGTGACACTGGCACAGCCACACACACAGAGCCACCCTGCAGCGAGGCCGTGCGTGTGCATACAGATGTGTGACCGTACAGACGTGTGACCGTACAGATGTGTGACCGCACAGATGTGTGAGCACACCCGCAGCACGGGGTGAAGGGGGTGTGCCATGCCTGTGCACACACACACAGCCCCTGCAGTGAGGCTGTGACAGGCACGTCAGCGCACACGCACACCCTGCAGAGCTGCACACACACACACACAGCCCTTGCACACCGGTGTTGGCCCCTGCTCGGGGCTCCCAAATGGATTCTGGGGCTCCCTTCACCCCCGGCCCTGTGGCTCCCTGCCTCAGTTTCCCCGCGGGGATGCCAAGGGCTCCAGGTTTGGTGCTGGACCAAGGGTGCTCTCCCCAGGCAGAGTGGGGACATGCGTGGGGTCACCCCCGGCGGCTCGGTTTCCCCCCTGGCGCCGGGTCTGGAGCCGGGGGTTCTGCACCCCTTTCCCCCAGGCTCCCCAGGGACACCCCAGAGCCGGGCACCGCCAGTGCCCGTCCCGCCGCCCCGGCAAACTTTTGGGGCGGAAAAAGCCATTCTGGTGGCGGCGAGCTGAGCTCGGCCCCTCTCATCGCACGGGTGGGCAGAGCCCCGCCGGCCGCTCCTCCCGGCCGGAGTCCGGTGGCACCGGGACTGCGTGGAGCTGCCGTGACCCGCGGAGTGACACGGGTGACAGCCACCCCTCGGGTCCCCCGCGCCACCAGCCAGTGTCATATTATGACAGCGGGGAGGGGGTGACCCCGCCGCGCCGCGGAGGGGGAAACCGCCCCCCCGCCACTGCCGCCCGTCCCTGCTGTGTCATATTGTCACAATCGGGGGCCCGGGACCCCCGCACGCCTCCCCGCTTCGGCTTTCCTTCCTCCCCTCCTCCTTCTCCTCCTCCTCCTTCTCCATCCATCCGCATCCCGCTCGCCCTCAGCTTCCCCACGGCGCCGGGGGAACGCGCACCCCGGCTCCCCCACAGCCGCATCCCGCGGGATGGACTTCCCAGTCCCCCAAACCTCCTCACCCCACGACCCCACGGGATGCCC
>VZTG01005166.1:1361-56538 GCA_013397845.1 Melanocharis versteri | reverse complement strand
CGGCAGGTGTCACCCCGCGGTCCCCACACGCAGCTCCCCACGCCCAGGGAGTTGTCACCCCGCGGTCCCCACAGGCGTCACCCCAGGCTGCCACCACCTCCAGGTCCCTGCACATGGCACCCTGCTCGTGGGGCAGCCACCGTCCCAGCGTCCCTGCGGGTTCTCGGGACTGTCACCATCCCAAGAGGCCATCATCTCATGCGGCACCCCAAACCCAGACTGTCGTCACCCCCAGGTCCCCGCACACGGCACCCGGGCTGTCACCACCCTGAGGTCCCTGCACACGGCACCTCGTTCCTGGTTCAGTCCCTGTTCCAGGCTGTCACCGCCCCGAGGTCCCTGCACATGGCATCCCGGGCTTGGGCTACTGTCACCCCAGTGTCCCCACACTTGGCACCACGGGCTACCACCGACCCAAAGCCCCTGCACGTGCCACCCTGGGCCAGCCATCACCCCGAGGTCCCCGGGGTGCTGCGGGGTGACAGGGACCCCACGGCCGGACCTCCTGCTCCCACAGCAGCTAAAAAATCAGCCATGGAAAAGGCAGGAAGCAGGGCCAGGAAAAAAGCCCTCTGTCCTTGTCACTTTTTCCAGCCATCCCCTGTTTCCCCCCAACCTTGATCACATTTTTCACTTTATTTCTGACTTGGACATTGATTAATGACAGCTGGGCTCCTGCGCCGGGGCAGGTCCCCACCGTGCCATGTCCCCACGGCACCTGTGACATCCCTGCGCTCAGGCACACGGTAAGGGATGCTCCCAGGACCTGGCACGTCCCCCCTCCCAAATCCCGCTGTCCCTCTTCCCTGGGCCGGGGTGTCCCAGCAGACCTCGGCCCACAGGGAGATGGGGGTCACAGTGTCCCCCGTGCCTGGATGGCATCTCTGGATGGGGGACAGGGGCACAGGGAGGCTGCCAAGGCTCCTCTCCGCACCTTTGGAGGTGCTGTGGTGGGAGGGAAGGGTCTGGGGGCCGGAGGGACGCGGTTCCCACAGCCGGAACAGGGTGGGAGAGAGAAAAGGGGAACAGTTGGCACCTCCCAGGTTCTCACCGGACACCAAGGATGCGCCAGAGCGATGGGGAAACCGAGGCACAGCTGGACAGGCTCCAGATGTGTCTCTCATCTTGGCACTGTCACAAGAACCCCAAAAATCTTGGAATAAGATTCCTGCTGCTCCAACCAACTGCTTCACTAAGCCCCCCCTCGCCGCCTGCAGTCGCCGCGGACACGTGCTCAGCCTCGTCCAATTCACCGCTGCCGGGAATTTTCGGGCTGCTCCAACCTCCCGTGTGCTGAGCCCTCCGTCTCCCCGCGGAGCCCCGGCCAGGACCCCGCTCCGCGGCTTCCCAGAGCCCCGCGCTGCCTCCCGGCCGCGCCGCCGCCGCAGCCGCCGCTGGCTCTAACCAGCTGGGGTCCCCTTTAAGCTATTTTTTAGCTGGGAGAAATTTCCCTCTCCGGCAGCAGAAAACCACCCCGGCCGCGCTCCGGAGAGGGGATTTCAGGGATGAGCAATTCCCGATGCTGTGGGGTCCCAGCTTCCTGGGCAGGGTCGTTCCTCCCGGGGAGTCCTGGCTCGGGAGTGGATTTTTCCAACTCTGCTAAAACTCCCCTGGAGCTCGGGATGGGGTTGGGGCACATGGATCTGTGCCCCACAGGGAGTCTCCAGTGTCTGATACTGCGGTTGAGATCCCAGCACTCGAAGGGGGAAGCGCTGAGAATAACAAGTGTCTTTTGGGAGAGGCAAACCCCAAAAAAGCAAAGCCTGATTGCAAATCTCCTCCTTTTTTCTTTTATTTTTTTTTTTTTAACAGATCAGTTTTCTCCTCCATGTTAACGAAGTTCCCTCCCAATTAATTCTCCAGAGGCCCTGGGGTGGAAACTCATTAATTTGTCACCACCCAAATCCCAGCAGGAATAACAGGGCCAGTTTCTGGGCTTTCCCCCTCAAATCCCCAGCGGAGCTCCCTGTGCAGCGACAGGGACCTGTTGGAGCCTCCTTCCCCAGGGATGGGGGGGCCGCCGGTGATCCCGGCTCCCGCTCCCTGGGGATGGGGGTGGGCAGGCGGCACAGGGCGAGGGGGAGGAGAATTAAGTGGCTTAATTGCATTTGAAGCCCTGATCGGGTTTCTGCTCATTAAGGATCCCCGCCGGAGCGCTCCCCGTGCTTTCCCGGAGCCCGGCTCAGCCGCGCTGCTCCCTTCCTCACGGGATGAAGGCTGGGACGATCCTTGCGGGCTCCCTGCGCTCTGCCCCACGGTCCCCGTGCTGGATTCCCTCACTGATTTTGTGGGGAGAAGCTCTGGGATTTCCTCAGAGCTCAGTCCTAAGAAGATGGGGTGGAGGCGGCGGCGTCCCAGGGATTTCAGCTAAAATCCCAGCCACAGCCGCTGGGATGTTGGGAATGTTCCTCTTCAAAATTCCTCCATCATCTGTGAATCCTGGTCACAATTCCCCCCTTATCTCAGCCGGGGCTCGGGCCAGCCTTGCCAGCAGGTCTGTGCCACCTGTCCCCTCTGTCTCTTTGTCCCTCTGGAGACAGCAGCACTTTCCCAACACTCCCAGGTGTTTTCCTAATTAGCTGATCCCGCTAATGAGGCTGGAGAAGCTCGATCCAGGCCTGGTGTTCTGTGGTTTATTCGCAGCTTAAGAGCGATCTCACTGTCAAGGGCCCTCGCTCTGGGTTCACATCCCGACATCCTCATTTCTTTCAGGAATCTGAGGGGAAAAGGACTGAAGTGGCTCTGGCACAGGGACGGGACTGATTGAGCTGTAATTAATCTGCTCCTCGTTTATCCCTCCCCTGGCAGCGCTGAGGGGCCCTCCTGGCTCCCGCCCGCCCTCTGCCCAGCCGAGACTCCTGGGCTCCTTCCTGCCCCGAGGGATGGGATGGGATGGGATGGGATGAAAATGAAGATGAGAATGGAATGAGGATTAGTATCAGGATGAGATAGGGATGGGGATGGAATGGAATGAGATGGGGTTGAGAATGGGCATAAAATGAAGATGAGGATTGGGATGACATAGGGATAGGGACAGAGATGGGATGAGGATAGGGACAGGGTTGGAAATGGGATGGGATGAAATGGGGATGAGGACGGCAAAAGGGATCTCTCACATGAGTGCGGGGGGAAGGGATGGGATGTCGATGGAGATAGGATGGGAACGGGATTGGAGTTGGGATGGGGATGCCCAAAGCCATGGGAAAGCTGACAGGGATGAGGAAACCTTATGGCTGGGGATGGTACAAACCTGTGCTGGGTGCCCTCAAATCCCTCAGGACAACCCAGGGACCTCCTGGCAGCCGGAGGGGGCTGGGATGCAGTTTGGCACCAGAGTGCCCTCCGGACACTCTCATAGCTCCCCTGGGCACCGGGAGGGAACGGGAGCGCCTCAGGGGTGTCGTTGTGACATTTTAAAGTCACTGGCACCGAGCCCTCGGAGGCGCTGGAGGCATCAATCTCCCGGGGCCGTGCTGTCAGGTGGGTATTTAGTGAAATGTTTCCTAAATGAACGCTTGATGGGAGAAGAGGGATGGCTGCAATGTTCCGAGCCACAAGGTTATCCCGGCCGCCGCGCCGGCTGCCAGCTGCCGGTGCCCGCTGGAAACCCGGGAAGGGCAGCGCGGAGAGCCCCCGGGGAGGGTCAGGAGCCGCCTCCCAGCGCGGCCGGGACTGTTCCCACACCGGGACACACCCGGGATGGGGGAAACACCGGGCGAAGATCCAGGCAGGTGGTGCAGCTGGGGAGGGAAGGGGGAATGGAAAAAGCTCGGAGAGCTCTGCTGAATTTGGGTTCTGAAGGGGGGAAATCGGCCTGCCAGGGGAGAACGCGAGAATTCTGCCTAGGGGGAATTTTTCTTTATGGAAAAATGGCAAAAATTGAGATAAGCCTGTCCCTAGCACCCCTCCAAGCGGGGGCAGCCCAGGATGCTGAGCGCAGCCGTGACTCCGCTTGCTCCTGCCAGGAGATGGAGCAGGAAACAACTCTCAGAGACCTCAACCAAAGACCCTCAAACTCATTAACAGCATCCGAACCAATTTTCTGGACAGCAGAGCCTGCCCAGGGGGGAGAGCCGGAGCGCAGGGCTTTTCCAAAGGGAAAAACTCCTGGAGGGAGTTTCGCCTCCGGGACGCCAGGCCTGGCTCAGCTCCCATCCTGCTGCTGGTGCAGAGGGACATCAGCTCCATCTCTCCAGGATGCTGTGACCTGTGGCAGTGGGATGCCCTGCGATGCCAGAATCTGGTGGCACCCAGTGCCAGGATGACAAGATCTGGTGGTGCCTGGTGCCAGAATTCCAGGACCTGGTGCTACCCCGTGCCAGGCTCCAGGAGTACCCAGTGCCAGGATGGCCAGAAAGGGGCAGCAGGCACATCCCTGCAGGGCTGTGACAATGCCCGGTGTCCCTGTGGCCGAGCAGAAGGTGACAGCAGTGGGACTCCAGCATTCCTGCTCTGGATCTGACCCCAGGGCAGGGATGGCAGCATCCCCTGCCTGGTCCTGCACCCCACCACGATCCCACATTCACCACACCTCGCCCAAAACCCCACACTCGGCTCCAGGGATCCACCCTCTGATCGCCGGGAGCTGGAGCAGCTCCACATCCGCTTGATTCCATAACATCCATGTATTATCCCTTCCCGGGGCTGAGTGGGCAGCTCCGGTCCCAGCCAGGGGTTCCGGCTCCGCAGCTGTGGCTTTCCTGCACAATAAATCCCTGATTAACCTGGCAAAACACACGGAGCTTGCCAGGTCTCCGTGGGGAGCGGGGTGGCCCTGGGTGCCAGTCCCCATCGAGGCTGCCTCTCCCCTCCCTTCTCCCTCTCAAATTCATTTCCTTCCCCTTTTTTCTCCCCGGAAGACAAAGGCGGAGGGGCGCAGCCGGCAGCGCTGTGCCAGCCATCAGCGGGGCAGGTCCCCGTGTCTTCAAGGCGCCATCCAAAAAGAGCAGGACCCAGCCGGCTGTGACCCCCGGGAGCAGCGTTTGACCTCCTCACCTGCCCGGCCCGGGGGTGCCCTCAGCACCCTGGGGTGGGTCCCGTGGGCTGCTCCCCCAGCTCCCTCCCCGATGTGGGTGGGCAGAGGGTGACCCCGCAGAGCCACCCGCAGCCCTGGGGTGCCCCCAGCTCCAGCCCGATCTTGTGGTGGCCCATGGCCAGGTGCCACCGTGCCGTGCTGTGCCTCTGGAGATGCACAACCCTCGTGCAAAACCCCTTCCCTTGTTCACACCCCCAACGCGTGCAGGAGCCTCCCAGCCCTGCCCGGGGCTTTGCCAGCATCCCCCTATCCCCACAGTGACCCCCTCCCGTGTCCCCCGCGGCACCCAGGGCCAGGCAGCACCCCGGGATGCAGGGGGACAGCGGGGGGAGAGGAGCAGCAGCCCATGGGTGGGGGGAGGCCGCACCAGCAGCCCCTGGGCTGCACAGCCAGGCCACAGCCATCCTTGCCTCAGTTTCCCCATCCATCCCCTCTGCCCATTCCAAGCTCCTTTCCCGCAATAGCTGCTGGCCAAGGCCATGCACGTTTTGGGGGGGCTCTGAACCAGCACCCTGACCCCCCTCCAGGGCTGCTGGCCCTGGACTTACCACCCACATGTCACTCTGTGTCCCTTTTGTCCCTTTCATCCCCAGCTCTTGACATTTTATCCTGTTTTTGAGAGTATTTAATGGTTTGTAAGTGCAATAACGCGAGTTGAGGAGACTTTGGGGACCCCAAAGTGAAGAACTGCTGCCAAAGCACTCAGGCACTGCCTGGGCTTGGCCAAATCCCTGATTTCCTTCCTCAGGAACCCATGGCTGGGGAAGGGGCTGGGAGAGGTACATGGCAAAGGCTTTTTGATGGTTTCTTTTCCTCGAGCAAAGTCAGCCCACATCAACCCACACCCACAGCTCCTGTTGAGTTCAATTTGCTATAAAGGGAAAAAATCAGGGTGAAACTTCCTTTGACAGGAGAGAAACGGTCTGGGATGTGCCAGGGAGGGCGGGCAGGGAGCTGGCACTGGGCTGGGAGTGTGAGAGGCAGCGCTGGGAGTGTGTGAGGCTGGGAGTGTGCAGTGCTTTGTGCAGAGCCTCTGGGAGAAACAGGGACCCCTGTGCCAGAGGCAGATCCATGCTGGATCCATCCCTGGCTTCACCAATGCATCCTCAGTGCATCCCCTGCACATCCATCCCAGCATATCCATCCATCCCAGCATATCCATCCATCCCAGCACATCCATCCATCCCAGCACATCCATTCATCCCACCCCCTCCATTCATACTCGNTCCCTTTCATCCCCAGCTCTTGACATTTTATCCTGTTTTTGAGAGTATTTAATGGTTTGTAAGTGCAATAACGCGAGTTGAGGAGACTTTGGGGACCCCAAAGTGAAGAACTGCTGCCAAAGCACTCAGGCACTGCCTGGGCTTGGCCAAATCCCTGATTTCCTTCCTCAGGAACCCATGGCTGGGGAAGGGGCTGGGAGAGGTACATGGCAAAGGCTTTTTGATGGTTTCTTTTCCTCGAGCAAAGTCAGCCCACATCAACCCACACCCACAGCTCCTGTTGAGTTCAATTTGCTATAAAGGGAAAAAATCAGGGTGAAACTTCCTTTGACAGGAGAGAAACGGTCTGGGATGTGCCAGGGAGGGCGGGCAGGGAGCTGGCACTGGGCTGGGAGTGTGAGAGGCAGCGCTGGGAGTGTGTGAGGCTGGGAGTGTGCAGTGCTTTGTGCAGAGCCTCTGGGAGAAACAGGGACCCCTGTGCCAGAGGCAGATCCATGCTGGATCCATCCCTGGCTTCACCAATGCATCCTCAGTGCATCCCCTGCACATCCATCCCAGCATATCCATCCATCCCAGCATATCCATCCATCCCAGCGCATCCATCCATCCCAGCACATCCATCCCCTGTGCATTCCCAGTGTATCCCCCTCTCCTGCTGCCCTGGCCTGTGCTGGAAAAAGCTCTTCTGGATTAATTTCAGGATGCAGGTGGTGCAGGTGACACACCAGTTGAATTCCTGTCACCACGGGCCATGTGGGAAATCAGGTCACCCTCCACATCCCTCACGGCTGCCTTCAGCCTCCCCAAAATTCCCGCGGGTGTCCCACTGGCATTCCTCTGGCAAAAGAAACCCCATCCCGCCCCCCACAGCCCTACTTAAAACAACAAAAACCGGAAAAAATCCCCCAGCCTACCCGCGGAGACGAGCTCTGGTCAGGAGCTCCGGTGAATCTCCCGGGATTTTGCTGCCGGAGAGCGGATGAAAAGCACATCCATCGCCGATCCCAGCGGGGCCGGGGGGCCGGGAACAGCCCCGGGGGTCGGGGCTCGCTGGGCCGGGCTGGTTTCATCCGTGATTAATTATAAAATTGAGGTCAATGCAGCACATCCTTTATTTATTCCAGGCAGGACAGGATCAGGGATGGCAAACACCGGGCTCAGCCCCTCTGGGAACCCAAACCCCTCTTCCCTCAAGGAGGGATGAAAAGAGCCCGAGGGACCGGGGACAGCGGGACCCTGGAGCCGCCCCGATCCCGCGGGAGCTGCCGGAGGGATCCCAGCACTGCAGCTGCACTTCCCATTAATCCCGGCACTGTTAACTGCGGCAGCCAGGCTCGGAGCAGCTTTTCCCAAAGCAAAAGAAGCAAAGAAGCTTCAGCTCCCCTCCTAGTGCTGTGAATTTTTATTAAAACAGGAGAAAACAGTTATTCCTTCGAAGTACAACAGTCCAGGGAATGGGGAAGCGGCTGTGCCAGGCCACAGCCGTCCAAACTGCAGCCACGTGCAGGGAATCGATCCCAGGTTTAAATAAAAAGGGTTGGGATGGCATTTACTCCATGCCAAGCCCCGGGCTGAGCCTCCGGAGGGGCTGTGGGTCAGGTGAGGTTGTGGGAAAGAGGAATTGGGGGTCCTGAGGGGATGTGGGGGATCCCCGGGGCAGCACCGGCTCTGCTGGAGGGTAAATTGCAGTTGGAAGAGGATTTCACCCGAGAGGGGCACAGGATGTGGGACGGAGACAGGAAGGGAAGGTCAGGGCATCCCTGTTCCCCCCGCAGGGGGTCAGAGCAAAGGCACCCGCGATGGGACAGGCAGGAGCAGGCACCCCGGGCCCAGCCCCGGACAGCGGCATTCCCGGGGGGCTCCGAGGGGCTGGGATGCCCTGGGACCCACGGAAAGCCCGGCCCAGAAACCCCAGAGCCCCCCAGCCTGAAGCCGCCCAGGTTTGTCACAGTTTGCAGGAACAATAAGGTTTGGTTTGGTTGGCACTAGCTGTTCTCCCGCTCCCTGTTCCCAGCAGGGAGGAGGAGGAGGAGGAGGAGGAAGAGCCCTTCCTCCCACCTCCTCTCCCAGGGAAGCAGCCCAGGATCCCCCCAGCCCCAGGTCCCTGGCATCCCGCTCCCTGCTCCTCGCTCACCCCAGCGGGTGCTGGGAGAGCCGGCGCGACGTTCCTGATTTACAGCACTCCACTGGAACATGCTCGGGATCCTAATGGAGCTCCCGGCACCGCCGCCTGCACGGGGCTCCGGGAGCGGAGCAGGGGCCCCAGGGCCGGCACGTGGAATTCCAGGGGCTCCGGGCTGGCACACAGAGCTCCGGAGCCGGCAGGAGAAGGCCATCCAGAGGCATGTCACCCCTGCCAGGGAGCCCCTCGGGCACACTCCTCCGCTGGCTGCCAGGGTGGGAAGGCACGGCCACAGCCCCGACCCCAGCTCCAGGGAAAAGCCTGGAGGGCCGAGTCTGGAAGCAATGCTAGAAAAATAAGGAAAAAAGCTGGAAAACCCAGGAAAACGAAGTGTCAGGAGGAAGAGGATGCTAAGCTAGAGAACATCACAGAGTCTGTGGGCAGCCGGCCCCGAGTTCCTGGGTGTGTGGAGGCTGGAGCAGCCGGCGGGGTCCAGGGAGATCCCTTTGGGAGCCCCCGGCTCCGGGACAGGCTCCGGCTGGGCGGGAGCCATCGGGAAGCAGCAGCGGTGCGGAGCAGTCGTTTCCTAGAGCTCCTCGAAGAAGGCCACGCGGGACTTGGTGCTCTGTAGGGTGAGCTGCAAGAGAGCAGAGCGGGATCAGGGGGCACCCCAACCTCCCATGGGGCACCCCCAGGAGGGAGCTGCTGCCTGTATCCCTCTGAAAATACCAGGGAATGTCGAAGCCGGGGGGTTGCGGAAGCCGGGGGTCGTGCAGCCCCCACCACAGCAAGCACAGCCCGAGGGAAAGCGGGGGCAGAGACTCAATCAAGGTCATTGGCATGGCTGAGGCTTCCAGGATGTGGGATACACGGGAGACTGGATCCAAGGAGCCAGTCCTGGGACCCCTGACAGGGACATGGGGGTCTTGGAAAGCTGGAGGAGAAACACCTCAATGAGCTGAGGGAGAACCCACACCTCCGGCAGCCACCGGACACATGTCCCCTCTGTCACCAAACGGGGCCCATCCTCTCCGTGCTCACATCCAACCCCATCTCACCACGTGTGGTCCATGCAGCCACCCTGGCATCTCCTCTCATCCCACCCCGCTCCATCCGTCCTGCCAGAGGACAGAGCTGGAGAGCCTTCACTCCCAGGACTGTCCTTGCAGGCTCTGCAGGACTCGGAAACCCTTGGAAAGCTTTCCACAGCCATCCCAAAAATAACACCCCACAGAGCAGCCGTGAGCCCAATTGCTAATGGGCCAAAGAAGATAAAAGACATCCTCAGCGGCGGGGAAGAAATCCCAGGATTTACAGACAACCACCCAATGGAGTGCAGTGGGAGGAGTGCCACCTTCCAGCCAGCTGCTGGATCACCAGGAGTTTGCCAAAGAAGCCGGCTAATTGCCAGGGCTTCGTTTCAGCTGGATTAAGCACGGAGCCTTCCGCCGGGAACGCCGGTTTTGCTAAAACAGGAATCCTGGGATCACCTTACAGTGAGTTAAGCCCCTCAATGGAGCCGTCAGGCGCTTTCCCCTCTCCCTGCTCCTCCCCCATGGCTTTTCCTCAGTAATTCCTTCACCGCTCTAATGCCAGTCGGAAAAAAATCTGTATTGCAGAGGAAATTTCTGCAGGGGCTTAATAATCTTTCTTGGCAGCAGCTCCCGGGCCAGGGCTGGCTCTCCTCCTCCTCAGCATCCCCCTGGCTGCTCCAGCGTCCCCTCCAGAGCTGGCTGGAAGGTGGGTGAGGTGGGACAGGGATTCTGTGTGCTACAGGCAGCGTTTTTCATCTCTAAGGCTGGGAGAGGGAAAAAAAAGGAGCAGAGAGGCCCAGGCTGCTGCTGCCAGACCCACTGCTGGGGCCATCTGACAGGAAGCCCCATCCTTGAAGCGTTCCAGTGCCTAAAGGGGTCCAAAACAGCTGGAGAAGGACTTGGGACAAGGCCTGGAGCAACAGGGTAAGCAGGAATGGCTTTCCATTGCCAGAGGGCAGAGTTAGATGGGATACTGGGAAGGAATTGTTCCCTGGGAGGGTGGGGAGGCCCTGGCACAGGCTGCCCAGAGAAGCTGTGGCTGCCCCTGGATCCCTGGAAGTGTCCAAGGACAGGTTGCACAGGGCTTGGAGCAGCCTGGGACAGTGGAAGGTGTCCCTGCCCAGGGCAGGGGGTGGAATGAGATGAGTTTCAAGAACCCTTCCAACCCAAACCATTCCTTGCTTCCATGATCTACCTGCCATCCATCTCCTCCCCAAGGCTGTGCCTCCAAATCCATCCTATCTGCAGCCTGGCTGGGGAACCAGAGCCTCCCATCCCCCCAGCCCACAGGAGCTCATTCCTTCCCAGCACAGTGAGGGGAGATGCCCCCGGGATCCCCCTGGCAAAGCCAGTGCTCTGTGGTGGGAGGAACGGAGCTGGCTGCAGCCGCTGACGGAGCACAGGGAAGATGTTTCCCTCAAGCTTATCAAGGAATCTGAATGTTTCGAGCCTGGCTCTCTGCCTGCAGCTACACACAGCTCTCCATTAATCCCCCACATGTTTTTGGGGTCCTGGGGTACCCCGAGGGCAGCCTGGGCCCAAAGCTGTGCCTGCCTCAGCCCAGAGATTTGGGAAGCAGGCGGAGGCAGAGCTCTGGAGCATCCAGCACAGGCACAGGGAGAAAGGAGAGATGCAGCCCTGCTCCTCTGCTGGATGCTTCAATCTTCAGCATCCAAAGGCTCCTGGAGAGGCTCAATGGTACTTTTTTTACCTATCCAGGGAATCTGAGGCACAGGAAGAGCAGCCATACAGAGAGTGGGAGCAAAGGTGGGTCTTGAGGAGATGGAATCTCATTGAGAGGAGTGAGCACAGACTTCCCAAAAGGGCCGTGCCCTGTGGATCACCGGCTCCCAGCAGTGACCAGATTTTGCCACCTGAAAGGCAAAGACCACAGGGATTCCTCTTCGGTGGGGGGGTGAGGCCCTAGCACAGGGTTCCCAGAGAAGCTGTGGTTGCTCCTTGATCCCTGGAAGTTTCCAAGGCCAGGTTTGACAGGGCTGGGAGCAGCCTGGGACAGTGGAAGGTGTCCCTGCCCATGACAGGGGGTGGCACTGGATGGGTTTTAATGTCCCTTCCAACGGGGACCAGGACCAGGATCAGGGTTCCCCAGCAGCTCCAGGCAGCTGCCTCCTCACATCCCACTGCAGCCAGGCACCGGCATCACCTGAGAGGAAATCAGGGCTGCTCTTGACTGCACCCTGACTCTCCACCGCCTGTGCCAGGAGGGAAGACTCTCCTCCTCCCTTTTTCCTTCTTTTACGGTTGTTTTCCTCACTGTGGAGCGCAGGCAGGGCTATCCTCACTCCCACAGGGAGCACTACACGGACCAGTCCCGAGGGATGTGCTGGGGGAAGATGGGAAGAGCTGAGGGGAGCTCCGGGGCCATCCTGACTCATCCCGGCCGGCGCCGTGGGGGCTGCGGGAGCTGCTGGGCACGGGGAGCTCTCTGCAGGGAAATCCCACTCCCTCAAATGGTTTTCCTTTCTTTTCTGCACTGGGATGTGAAAGCAAAGAGGAGAGCACCACCCTGTGCTGGCCTCTCCATCGTCTGCTGGGGGGAAAGCCTCCAACACCTCCAAAAACTTTCCGCAGTCTCCGCATCCCCTTTTCCTGGCCAGGCCAGGAGAAATAAATATCCCTCCCCGTAGCGTAACACTGTGCAGGGTGATTAAGAGGGAGTTACATCCTCGTCAGCGCGGAGGAAAGGAAAAAAAAATTGATTTACAAGCAGTATTATGATAATCTCCTTCCTGCAGGAGGGAGGGTGGGCTCCTGATGCTCTACCAGAGCCATCAAGGAAAATTTAGAGGGAGAGAGAAGCAGTGCAATTAAGCGGCCTGAGCTCAAATGAATCAAGATCTGAGGAAGGGAAGAGAGGGAAGAGTCCTGCTCCCTGCATTCCTGCGCCGGGGCTCCTCCGAGCCTGCTGCTACCCAGGGCTGCTGGACTGATTTGATTTAGGAAACACAAACAAATCCAAGCAACCCAGTAAGTGCCTGGCAGGCACAGGCGGTTTGGAGCAGGTAACCCAATAACTGCAGGCACAGCACTGCTGGGGCCGGGCAAACCCAAGCCAGGGGAACCCCCTGAGGCTCCTGTGAGCCCCCGGAGCTGGGGCAATCCACAAACACCAGGCAGGGGAAGGGGCTGCAACCCACAGCAACCTTCCCCCAAGCCTCCCCCAGCAGGGAGAGGTTTAAGATTTCTCATTTCCTTGCTGTTTCCCTATTTATCCTGCAGCCTGGCTGGGCTGGAGGAGAGAGCGACCTGTGCCACCCTCACCCCATGTGATGTCAGGATGTTTTCCTGCTGCTGGGAAGATCCTTGCTAATCATCACCCAGTGCTCCACACACTAAATCCTCTTTATTCCCCACTCGCTGCCCTGGTGCCTTTCTCCACCCCTGCTCACTCCCCAGTCCCACCGGCCAGGTGGACCTTTCAATTCCCAGTGTCACTTTTGAACCCACACCCTATTTTCCTGTGATTCTTCCCATTTCCCTCCCCGCTCCTCTCTCACTCCCACGCTGCCGTTTATTCTCTCCCGAGCACAACTGTCCCCCAGCCCCCGACGCTTTGATGAGCCCGTTTGAAAGGAGAAGATGACGCTCCATGTGAAGGAAACGCTTTTCAAAGGCTGCCACAGAAATAGCTGATAGGCTTGACGTTTCCTACTTTCCTCTTGTTCCTTGTAAACAAGGAAAAGAGGCTGCCGTGTCCCAGTTTAACTGCCTGGGAGTTTCACTTCCCAGCTCCGAGGAGAACCAGGAAGGAAATGAACCTGGAAGGGATGTGGTCTCTCACACGTGGCGGTGTGTGGCCAAGATCCACGTGGGATGAGCCTCCATCTCCTCCTGCACTTGGAAAATGTGTTCCCAGAGCTGCTCTGCCCACCGGGTATCTCCCGGCTCCCACCTGCACCCCAGCCAGGTGCCAGGCTGAGTGAGAAGCTGGCAGCCTCACTCATCTTTTCCAGCCTCACAGCTCCCAAAGGAATGGGAAATGCCTGTGCTGCTGCTCCTGGGAAGTCCCTTGCTGGTGGTGTGCCCATTCTGCCTTCCTTTTCCAGCTGGGATTGGGTTATACAGCTCTGCAGGAGACTAAAGAGCACCTCATCCCTGTCCCAGGATCCACAGGGAAGGATGGCAGCTCAGCCTGCTCTGTCCCACCCAGGCTCCCTCCTTTTGCCCTTCCCAGAGCACTTCTTGTGCTGGTCCCTTCTCTCTGCAAGGGGCACATCCTCCTCCCACCAAGCCACTGGAGCAAACCAGACCTATTCCAGGGAATCTGCAGTTCCAGAGGGGGAGAGGTGAGGAAGGGAGTTCCCAGGAGGTGATAGGACCCCACAGGAATTGTGAAGTCCTCAAGGGATACATTTCAGTGATCCCTGGCACGCTGCTCACCAGGTGCAGGTGGAAAACAGGGAAGGTGTCTGCCCCAGCAGCAGCTTCTCAAAATCCTTCCACCTGTCCAGATGATGAAGGAGCCTTGTGACATTTGGGGGTGGCACATCCTGTCTGCAAGATGAGACACTCAGGCAGCAGTGCCATCACCAGCCACCAGTGTCCTTACAAGGACAGACCACAGCCTCTCCCAAAGGTGGCAGGAGGGAAGACAAGGCTGCAGAAATCCCCTTGGCTCTGCCTCACTCACCCTTCTGTGCTTCCAGCCAGGAGCTGTTCATCGGCTAAATCCAAATAGGACCTTAAAGCCCGTCCAGTGCCACCCCCTGCCACAGTCAGGGACACCTTTCACTGTCCCAGGCTGCTCCAAGCCCTGCCCAACCTGGCCCTGGACACTTCCAGGGATCCAGGGGCAGCCACAGCTTCTCTGGGCACCCTGTGCCAGGGCCTCCCCACGCTCCCAGAGAACAATTCCTTCCCAATATCCCATCCATCCCTGCCCTCTGGCAGTGGGAAGCCATTCCTTGTGTCCTCTCCCTCCGTCCCTTGTCCCAAGTCCCTCTCCAGCTCTCCTTTAGGAACTGGAAGGGGCTCTGAGGTCTCCCTGGAGCCTTCTCTTCTCCAGCCTGAACACTCCCAGCTCAGAGAGCATCTCAAAGCATCTCCACAACGATGATTACCCAAGCCAAGGGCAACACTGGATCCACATCCAGGACCAGAGCCAGGAGAGGAGCCAGCAGGATCTGCACAATCCCCACAGGCCCCAACAGTGATCCCCTGGGAGTGAGCTCGAGCCCTGGAGAAGCTGCTCTCAGCCACGTGAGAGCCTGGCAGGAGAGGCCAAGGCTGCCTGTGGAAGGACCAGAGGCTCAACGACAAAGCTGCTTGTCTGGGAACAGGCGTGGAGATTTGCTCCTTGCCGGGATACTTCAAAGGGCTTAAATCCCAGTAAATAAGCATGACTGTGCAAGAAGAAAGCAACTGGAATCAAAGACCTGATTGTGTTTTAGCAGCCTGTCCTGGGAGCTTTCCTGCAGCGGAGGAGATGAGGAAGAAGTGGGTTTTTCACCCTCTACCACAGCCTAAGTGACAAACCCTCCTGAATCGGAGCCAGCTGGAGCCACAGCACCAGCCCACGGCAGGGAGCTACGGAGAAGGGAGAGCAGCTTCCAGATGAGGTGTCTGTGCCGTGCCCACAGAGCTCATAAAAAGGGATTAGCATGTTAACCACGTAATTAAACATGAAAAACTTAGCAGGCGCCTTCAAAGGCAGGCACCAAACCCCAGAGGTCACACTGCAGCGCTCGCTGTGCAGCTGCTTTAATTATGGGGGCTCCTCCCGGGCACTGGAGCGCTCCCAGCTGCTGGAAGAGTCTTTCCACAAACTGCCAGGGCTCCATTTCACCTCCTCGTGCTGCGGCCGCAAGTGGATTTCACCCCAAATGTACCTGCCACGGAGCTCTTCAAGCCAGGCGGGATGGGATAACGGGTTTCATCCACAGCCAGTCTGACTGGAGATGGCCAACACCTCCCCCAAGGCAGCCCAGACCTGCAGGGTCACCCCTTTTAGCCTCTTCCCCATGGAAGTGCTTAACAATGAGAGCAGCCTGCTTTGGGGAACACCTGCAGCTCCTCAGAGCTGGCACAAACCCCGAACTCCAGGGATTTACAACCCCTGGAGTGGCTGGTGCAGTGAAGGACAGCACAGACTTGTGCTGAGTTCTCCTGGGTAAAACATCCTTCTGCCTCTGCTCCCGAGCTCCAGAGGTGCTGGGGAATTGCTCTACCTTTTCCAAAAGCATTTCCCACAAGCTCTGCCACCTGTGAGTGCCACTATCCCAGCACTTCCCTGGGCACCACCAACTCCAAGCTCACAAAACCCTGCGGCTGTGCAAGAACCTTGCTCCAGGAAAGAGCAGGAAAGCTTCCCCAAACTCACCCTCCCAAAGGAGGGAGTGGATGCTTAGCACACACAGCCAGTGGATCAAGGGCAAATCCTTGGAGGAAAGCAGGCTCCAGGAATAAGAGAGATGGCACTAATGGAGCAGGACCCCGCAGGTGGGAGGAAGTGAGGGACAGGCAGAGGCAGTGCAGGGAGAAGGACAACTCCTGTCCTCTAGTGACCTTCTGGCCCAAGAGCCACCTGCAGACACCAGTTTTCCTCAATCCTCTGCTTTACCTTCCCGGGATGCTTCTCAAACAGGCAGAGCATCCTCGTGCTGCTCCACTCCAAGACAGAGCTGCGCATTTTTAGCCTGCTTTGACAGTGTTGGCAGCAGAGCTGATGGGGTTTGGCTGTTTGTTTGGGGTATTTTTTTCTACGTCCTGAATTTCTTCCTGCAGCAAACAAGGGGGGAAGGTGCTGGTTTACTTCATTAAAGGAATCTTCAAAGGCTGCCCTGCACCTCCGATGGATTCCCAACCACCGGTGCAAAAAACAGGCGTGCTGAATTATTTAAGTGCCTCTACCTGCACTCCCGCTCTGAGGTTGCCAACTCAATTTCTGCCAAGAAAGACGCTTCCCAGCATGGAGGATCAGGTGTAGGAACAAATGCAGAGAGGCTGGGAGTGCTCCCGAGGGAGGGAGAGCCAGGCTGGACGGGTGACCGCGGGCAGCCGGTCCCGCTGGAGCGCAGGCAAGCTCATGCACGGGTTAGTGCCACAGCCAGATCCCAGCACCCCCACGCAGAGTACCTGGAGTAACCTACTTGGAATTCTCAAATGCAGATAGGTCTTCTGCCCTGGGCTTGAGGCTAAACCAGCAAAATAAAATGAACAACAAATAGTAATAATAATCCCTGTGTGTGATACAACGGCAGGTGATTTGTGGGATCTTAGGGCTTGCCTGGAGCAAGCAGCAGCTTCCAGGTGAGGCAGAGGGTTGGTGCCATTGAAGTATTGCTGGACTGATATCCCACTCCCAGTGCCCTGTGTTTTCCTTGCTTCACCACTGCGAAGACAAAAGCCCTGCTGACCTCCTTGAGCAGGGCAGGCTGTAATTTCCCTCTGATGTCTCCACTAATAGTCTATTATTTGGGAACCTTTGCTCCTCGCCGAGATGCAGCAGCCGGGCAGCCCCCGCTCCCTCCGGAAGGGAGGGGACGGGACAAGACTCCAGCTTCAAAGGGAGGCGAAGTGACGGCACCGTGACAAGCTCTGACAGACACAGAAATGATGGCCCAGCCACCCTCTTTAAGGGAGACAAATGGGACCATCAGCTCTCTATGAACTCCTCTCTGTCAGAAGTGAAAATTTAGCAGTTTCTGTTTAAACCAAGGACTTGGAACACAGAGACAAATCCTACCAAAACCCACTGGGAGCAGAAACGCCTCCAGATTCTACAATGACAAAAGGGGCTGTGAAGATTTTTATTTTCTCTGCTCTAGTGTGACAGGAACCTGAATAGCTCCGGGCCAGCACGGGGAAACTGGCGAGTGAGCCCTGCTAGATTCATTTTCCTGCCCCAATTCAATGATCACAAACTCCCGGCCACGAAAGTCGGCAACGATTGGTATTTCTAAATCCTTTCAGACATAACTCTTGGCTGGGAGTAGTAAAGAGAGCAGGATTTGTTTTTCAAGCCTGGAGTTGCTCCCACAGCCTGCATCTCGTGCCGTATGGATTTCCGAATCCTTCCCAAGGACAGCTGCTAGCGGAAAGCCAGCCAGGAAAAAGCCTTTGCAGGGAAAAAAGCCTTTGCAGGTGAGTGGGGCTGACCACCACCATCCAAACCCATCGTGGATGTGCCCCCAGCCCCTCGTTACAGAGCCCAGCACTGAGGCAAAGGAAAAAGATGGGATGTAGAAATTAAGAAGGGGTTTTGTTGTGAGCTTTCAGGCGACCCCTGGGTCAGCAGACCCAGGCAGCCTCAATTTTTGGCTGAAGTTCCTCATGTCAGCCCCATTTCAGGAGGCCGGCGGCTCCAGGGAGCAGAGGTCTCACATCCCCTGCCAGCAAAGGCTTTGCTGTTAGTGACTGAAGCTGCACTACAGGTTTCTCTAGAGAGATTAAAAGAGAGGAAGAGCTTTTGGCTTTTTCCACTGAGAGCTCCTAAGTCAGAGTATTTCTGCCCTCATTATTCACCAGACAAGCTCAGTGCTCGTACGGAATGGCTGCAATAGGCAGGGAGGGCTTTTCCTGTTCACTAGGGATGCAGATCCCTTCCAACAAGATCCCTGTACAGCTTTTAAGGTTCAGCAAGACCTTCAACCCTGGAGACCTTCACATCTCTCTCCACAGCCCTGGAGAGACCAGGCTGGGTCAGGACATCAGGACCACCAGAAGCTGGAATTCTCAGATCAAAGCTAAGCAGCTAGGGAAGAAGGCCTAGGTCCAACAATTTTATTATCAAAAGCAGGGTGATTTTAGGGTTCTTTTTAAAGGGTTTCATCAGGGGAGATACAAACAGGGGCCCTCTGATACCTTTTTAATAGTGTTGTGCTTGCTGTTGCCCCGGCTGGAGTTCTCGTTGTGCAAAATATCCAGAGCTGTCTCTCTCTCCTTGAGCTTCAATGCCTCGATTTCTGTCTTCAGCTCGTTGAGCTGCTCCTGCAGGTGCTTGCTCTTCTCCAGGTACTCCACCCTAACACACACACAAAACAGCCCCGGGTTAGCACTGACCAGCTGCACGTGGTGATGTGACACCTGACAACAGAATTATAACAGGAACAGCTTTCCTTCATTATTTTTAGCGTGTGGAACTGGTAATATCAGTTTACAGCACACAGTGAGCTACTCAGGGCAATTATTTGTTCCTTATTAAAGAGGACCCAGACAGCCAACCCAGCAATAAAAGTGTAAGTTACATTATTATACAAAATTAAACCCAAGCTGGGTGGTATTTTAAGTCTCCCAATTTGCAAGTGAAGCTGACACACGTTTACACCACACAGTGGTTTAAGCAGCTACTCAGGAGAGCTCTACACCCCTGCACCCTTTCCCAAACCTGCTTCACAACCCAAATCCATGAATCTTTCCATGAGGAAAGACCCTGGTGTACTGACTTGTCGTGTTTTAGAGGGATTTAGCTCGTAAACTGTGTGGGAGCAAGTGCTGCCCCCAAAATATCAGGTATCTTGTAGACACACAGCATCCCTGGCAGAGAGAAAGCCTCCCAAAAAGAAAAAGAAAGAAAGGGAAAAAACCAACCCCCAAAGCCAGCCATTCCCAGGACTCGTCCTGAACTGCCTTCCACAAAGAAAAATCAACTGGAAAAATCACACCATAGGTTTTGCACCTGTGATTAACCCCCTACGCCAGGTCAGAGGGCCAGCAGGGTAATAGGAACCCTTTCCAGTGCCAAAATTTGTAGAGAGGTTTGTCCCAGCACCCGAGGAAAGAGAACAGCCCCAGAGAAACCAGGAAAAGCATCCTATTGCTTTCAGCATCTGGCAGAAGCAGCTCTCCCTGCTCAGGAGAGCAGGATGACCTACATAGCAACCTGGGTACAGAACCAGGAATTATCCAGTTATTTTCAGCTTCTATCTTTTTCCTTCTGGCTTTGGGAAAAGTTTTTAAAAGTTCTTAATCTCCAGTCTCTAGGTCTGTGATTTCATACACAGGAGAGGGCACAGAGCAGAGGCAAACCAAAGCACCCTCTGGGATCCAGGGGTGTGTCATTGCAGCCTCGGGAAGTTTTGGCCAGAGCAGGATGACAGAGCCATTGTGGCTTTGATCTATGACCCAATCGATGAACAAAGCACATCATTACTACTGAGATTAAAATCTGATCTGCTTTGATTTCTGCTCAATTGGTAATTTTGCAGGCTACACTTACACCCTCAGGAAAACACAAGATCAAAGCTCATAATCACATCCAAACTTGCTGGCGAACACTTTTCATCCAGGAACGTGACACAAATTCCAAGGAAAAGGGGTTAAAGCCCTAGTGCAGGACCTTAACACACCCCAGCCATCACCATATTCCCTGGACACCTGCAAACCCTCAAACTCTGGACTCCAGCACTCAGCCTGCTGTTAACTCTTTCCACCACTGCGGGCAATTCCAGCCTCAGCAGGAGCCAGGATTCCCACACGGAGAGGAACTGCCTGGAGCAGGGCCCTGAGCTCACCCGTGAGCAGGTGGCAGGGACAGGTCTGTGACACCAAGTCCCCACCAGGAAAAGGATCAGCCAGGACAAGCACAGAATTGTTCAGGTTGGAAAAGCCCTCTGAGGTTACCGAATCCCTCCATTCCCCAGCACTGCCAAGGCCACCACTGACCCACGTCCCCAGGTGCCACATCCACACAGCCTTTACACCCCTCCAGGGATGGGGACTCCAGCCCTGCCCTGGGCAGCTGTGTCAGGGCTGGACAACCCGCTCCATGAAGAAATTTTCCCAATATCCAACCTGAGCCTCCCCTGGCCCAGCCTGAGGCCGTTCCCTCTCCTCCTGTCCCTGTTCCCTGGGAGCAGAGCCCGACCCCCCCGGCTGCCCCCTCCTGTCAGGGAGCTGTGCAGAGCCACAAGGTCCCCCTGAGCCTCCTTTTCTCCAGGCTGAGCCCCTTTCCCAGCTCCCTCAGCCGCTCCTGGGGCTCCAGCCCCTTCCCCAGCTCCGTTCCCTGCCCTGGACACGCTCCAGCCCCTGCAGGTCTCTCTTGGCAGGAGGGTCCCAGAGCTGCCCCAGGGCTGGAGGTGCCCCAGCAGGGCCAGCACAGGGGACGGGCACTGCCCTGCTCCTGCTGCCACCCCAGGGCTGGCACAGCCCCGGTGCCCTCGGCCTTCTTGGCCACACCTGGCTCATGTCCAGCACAAATCCCAGCCCAGCCTGGACTGGATGCGTGCCACGTACTTCTCCTTCTCGATTTCCATGGACAGCCTCTTCATGTCCGTATCCTTGAAGTCGAAGGAGAGGCTCTCGCTGATGAGGTTGAAGCTTGGCAGGTCAGTGGGCAGTGCTGTGGTACTCGAGTTCATGGACTGCTGAAGAGAGAGCACGAATTAATCATTCCGGGCCACACAAGTGTCACTACAGCAAATGTTCTGCAACGCCGACGTAAAATCAGAGCAACACTCGAGCCCAGAGTCTCAAGCACCAGATCAGCCTGGAGATCCCCTTGCTCCATTCTCAATTTGCTCCTCAACTCAAAGCCATTGCTCCCCCAGGACTCTTTGCAGCACTAAAGAGGAGACAAAACACCACCTGCCTTCAAAATCTATTGACAGAATTTGGTAAGATCGAGGGTTTATCACTGCCGTGTCACTTTAAGTTGGACAGAAGCTGCCTCTTGGGAGTCATCTGTCAGCTATTTAACGTTCCATCAGGTTTATAAAGTTCAAGCTGCGAACAGGGACAATGTAAGACCCCGTATGACAGCAGAGTCCTGCACTCCACAGCTCCCCAAAGCCTGAGCAAAGACCAATGTGACCCCAAGGATGCCATTCCAGCAAGGTCCGTGGAGATGCACTGACACGTTTTTATCTCCTCAGTAATTAACAGTTCCAAAGGTTTAGAAACCACTTCTAGATTCAGCTGGAAATGGAGATAACACAGCAAATCACTCCTGGAACACCTGAGCAAGGATTTGGGACTTTCTTCCTCCTGCAAAATGCTTTGCTATCCCCCAGTGACACACACCGCCAGGCCCTCAGATTTTATCTTCTCTAAAAAAATGACCCTTCTTCCTCTCAGTCAAAAATTCTGTCACACCTCTAACAAATGGGCTCATTAGGAGGAGAGGAAAAGCCTGCTGGAGTCATGGCTCTGCTCCTGCAGCACGTTGGATGAGGTGGCAAACAGGGCACACGTCAAGGGTGGCACAGCAGCATCAGATGGGGCTGAGTCACAGCTGCTGCCAGTCTGCTCAGCCCTGCTCTGGGATATGAGAAATCCAGCCTGGCATCCCAAAGATCCCCCACCCCCCTCCTGGATGCTCCTTCTTGCTTTAAGGGATTCCTGTAATGAAAACAAAGTGCCCAAACCTGGAATGGCACTGCTCTAACAAACGAGAGTTTGAGCTTCCACTGGCTCGCTCTTTCCCTCATTTCTCCTATTTGGGATACTCCAGGCACCGGTTTCAGTCAGCTCCTCTTCAGCAAGACCTGCAAGCACTGGGGTGACAGATTTACTCTGCACAATAACCTGCCTCTTCCCTCACCACCAGCCTGGAATTCACAAACAGCCAGGGCTCATTCCCAGCCTGGACAAATCTGAGAGGGACAACATTTCATCGACCGGCGAAGCTGGAACACAAACACCTCGTACAAGCATAAACAAGGTGGTGCCTCAAACTGCACTTGGCCTGGCTGGAGCCTTCCAGGTGAGTTAAGACCCACATGACAAGGAAACCCAACTCCTTCCTCCCCCTTTGCTGCCAGCACGGAACAAAGGCACATTAATTCTGGAGCAGGCGCTGGAAGGGACAGCTCAGTACCTAAATTCCAATCTCGAAGGAAAGGGGACAGGTCTGCCAAAGCACTTAACTGATTTAAATACTTGCATCCCATTGACATTCAAGTCCCTTCCCTGTAAGGCACACAGGTGTTCCCAAAGCGCTTCCCACGTGAGGTTCTCCCGTCCCCCCAGCACAGGGGAGCCAGGAGCATCCGAGCCAGCCCACTGGCCTTCAAACAACCTTTAGCTTGTTTTTTTTCAGTACAAGCCTTGTTGGGTTTTGTTTTTAAAAACTCCCAACAGCAGCAGTAACAGTTGAGCAGGAATTTCAGTTGCTGCAGCCATTAAAGCCCGAGCCAATTTATAAGGGTTGCTACAGCCACTTCCTTCTCTTCCCTCGGCACTGCTCTGCCATGGAGCAAGGAAAAAATTGGTGGAGAAGTCAGAGAGCAGCAGGAGCGAGGAAGAGTATGGAAAAAGCAAAGAGTGAGCAGGTTCAGGGCTCTCAAAGGCATGGGCTTGATATTTGGAGCAAAGCATTTAACAGCATAATGGAATAGGTTGGGTGGGAAGGGACCTTAAAGCTCATCCAGTGCCACCCCTGCCATGGGCAGGGACACCTCCCACTGTCCCAGGTTGCTCCAAGCCCCGTCCAGCCTGGCCTTGGACACTGCCAGGGATCCAGGGGCAGCTACAGCTTCTCTGAGCACCCTGTGCCAGGGCCTCATCATCCTCACGGGGAACAATTTCTTTCCAATATCCCATCCATCCCATCCATCCCTCTGGCAGTGGGAAGCCATTCCCTGTGTCCTGTCCCTCCAGGCCTGTGTCCCAAGTCCCTCTCCAGCTCTCCTGGAGCCCCTTTAGGCCCTGGAAGGGGCTCTGAGGTCTCCCTGGAGCCTTCTCTTCTCCAGGTGAGCATTCCCAGCTCTCCCAGCCTGGCTCCAGAGCAGAGGGGCTCCAGTCCTTGGAGCATCTCCGTGGCCTCCTCTGGACTGGTTCCAGCAGCTCCAGGTCCCTCCTGTGCTGGGACCCTGGATCTGGAGGCAGCTCTGCAGGTGGGGTCTCCCCCGTGCAGGGCAGAGGGGCAGAATTCCCGTTGCAAATTCCCTGCCATTTGCAACAATCCTGGACAGGTCTAGCAGCAGGTGTGATAAAAGGGACAGGGAGCTTTTTCCATATGTGTTTCCTCACCTGGAACAAACTGCAAAGCCCTGTTCCTGCATTACAGCAATTTCCTGCAGTTAACAGAGGCAGCGGTCATCCCTCTGATCCCTCTGGAATGCAGAGTGAGATGGAGGAGCCAGAGGGAGCACAGAGCAGGTCAGGAGGTTTCCCCCGCAGGGAAAGCTCCTGCTGGTGCTGCCACTGCCTTTACTCTGCTGCTCAAGAATTTGGGCAAGCCCAAACCAGCCACTTACAGCTCCTACAGGATCAGAGGAGAGGTGATTGCCTTTATCTGGCACCTGAAGGGCACTGAGGGAGGCAAAGAGCTGTCGCCAAGTCTGTAAGGAATGAGTTATTTCTCCAAGCCCTGACGGCCCGAGACTCAGATCCACATCTCACTTCTCATGCATCACCTACCAGTGACATCATAAAAGCAGCCTGGGCTTCAAGGACTAAAAAGACACTGAAACAAGCTTTAAAGAACCCAGAATTGGAGACTGGAAAGTTGAAAAATATATCTATTTAACTGTTTCTTTTGCCTTTTCTGCAGCACAGAGTTAGGTCAGGGATTGGACTAGATCACTTAAGGATCTTTCCCAACCTAAATGATTCTACATCCATCCACTCCGTCCTTCCTCTCCTGCTCTTGGGAAGTCCTGGTGAGCTCCCAGAGTCAGGGGACGACACAGCACAAGTCTGGGGCCATGGAAAAGAACAAGCCCTTGTTCAGGAAGAGAAAAGTTGGAATTCTGCACTGTTCAGCAGAGCTGCCATTTACCTGAGGAACACGAGTTTCCCTAAAGCAGTTTTCAATATAGGGTCCTTGCATGTGCTGGTAATCCAGGAAGTGTAGAAGAGGATGGAAGAGCCCACCAAGGTGTTTTCACCTGGATATGGACATGCCAGTCACACCAGCCTCCTCCTGACCTTGGAAAACAACCGCCATGGAGTCTGGAGTCTGTGCAGCACAGCCCTCATCCCAGGGCAGGGAGAGGGGCAGGAGGAGCAGCTGCACAAGGGGACCCTGCCACCCAAATGATGAGGAAAAAGCATTTCCCTTCCCGCCAGGCACTGGCAGCTGCGTGTGGAAGGCCAGAGCTCTTTAGGGAAGGCAGAGGACACAGCCCCATGTGTCTGGAAGTGGCAGCTCTGCCTCCAGGCAGATGCAGCTGGAGGGGTGGAGCTGAGCTCCATGCAATCCCACACCATTCCCCTAATGAGGCTCTAACTCCACAGGAACAGAGAGGAGAGCTACCCAGCTGCTCCCCTGCACCGGGATTTCAGCGCAAGGGCTTCGAGCTGGGACTCTGCTGGTTTCACTCAGGATGGACATGGCAACACGAGGGAACATGGATGTGGAAGAGCTGCCCGAATTCCACACTGGGCTGGTGCAGCCATGCAGCAGAGTTCCAATGAGGACACCCCTCCCTGTGCACAAGTTAAAGCCACAATTAAGGAGCTGGTGCATCCCAGAATTCTAGTGACTTGTAAAAGAAGGAGCACTCCAAAGCTGGGCTTTATCCAGCACTCACTTGACTGAGTGTCCCAGAGCTGAGAGCACCTGATTATTTTCCATCACTGTTATTTTTAACAGCTTCCAAATATTCTTGCAGGGAACTCCAGGGAATCAGGATGAAAAGTTGCTTCATCTCAACCCTTCTCCAATCTGCTCCTATAAAGTTTCCAGAGAAAGGGGGAAGGAGCCTACAGGTACAAATTCCAACCTCGGTGCTGGCGTGTCCATAACTCCCACGTCCTATTTCTGATGCTCTTCCCCTTCCCGCAGGCCAGCAAGGAACACTGGCAGGTGTGAGCTGCAGGGATGGGGGCATCTGATGGGGTTTACAGGCACAATTAGGGAAGCAGAGGAAGAGAACTGCCAGACAAGTCAGAGCAATGGTCATTTAGTCTGGCGTTTCGGTGCCCGGCAGGAACCAGGACCAGATGCTTCAGAGGAAGGTGTGAAATCCTCTTAATGGACAATTACGGAATAATCTCCCTTCAAGTAAGTTTTTTTCCAGCACATAAAGGTCCAGTTTATGCCCAAAGAATGAATTTACAGGTTCTGAACAGTGTTTATCCCACCTAACAAGAATAAGGACATACTTAACCCTATTTTAAAGGTTACTGCTGAGCTGCTGCACTCCACACGTGCTGGCGAAGTGTGGCTCTGACACGGCTCCTAAATTGGTTTAAAATTTGCTGCTTTAATTTCACCAGCAGCTCCTTTGCTCTCGTAGCAAGAGGTGGGTGGGAAAAAAAAAAGAGCATAGTGAAGCTCTTCTGGATGAGATGCAGGGATGAAAAGGGCAAGCACTGCTCAGGATTTCTGAGCAGCAATGAGACAGCTCAGCTCCCTCCATGGCTGGGATGGAGAAGGAGGCTCCTCCAGGCTACACAGAAGGACAGGAAACTGGGAATTACAACACAGATCTCTCTTACTGTGTAGGAAGACTTGCTGGTGATCTCCAAGAGCTTCTGCTTTGCCCTGCGCTCCGACTCACGAGCCTCCTGCAGGTCCTGTTTGAGCTGATCAGCCTCCTTTGCCCTGCAAAGACCAACAGCAAACAGCAAATATCAGGTTGGAGCCAAGAAGATGGGGAAGCAGGATCACAGTGTGGAATAGGCAAGAAGAGATGGAGAAGGGCTGTGTTCATCCGAGCAGAAGGGCTGACAACTGGCAGGCTCTCACACAGAGAGGAGTAATCAGCTGGAAGGAAACAAGGCTCATCTTTTACTTGCTCACTGCCACATTCACCGTGGGACCTGGGCTCGGGTATCAGGAGGGTGGAAACACCAGTTTTAACAACGAGCAAAGTCTCTGTTCAAGGCTAACCTGGAATAGAACTCATGGCTGGAAAGGAGAACTGAACAACTGAGAGATAAGTAGAGGAATAAGGAGAGAACAGGGAATGTAGATCTACCATCCAGAGGAAGAACAACCCCCAAGTGGTATCAATGTTGTTAAATACTTTGGGGAATGTAGGGGAGGGTTGCAGAAAGCACCCAAAAGCAGAGCGAGAGGGAAACCAGCTGAGCTAAAGGGCCATTAGCTGATGGACACATGTGGGAAGCTGAAGGAGGATAACTCAGAGGGATAACTTGAAGGGGGTGGAAGCAAAGCAGAGGCAGCTGCAAGGTTGTACCCTCTGACCTCCTCTCCGACTCCTCGGCCATTTTCAGTGCCAGCATCTCTGCCTCCAGCACCTTCTGCTCCATCAGCCGCTTCTCCTCCTCAGTGCGGATGGCCGTGGCCTTGATGCGCTGCATCTCCTGCTCGGCCTCAGCTGCCTTCTGAGCCAGCAGCTTGGCCTCCTCCTCCGTGATCTGCGCCTTCTCCGCCAGCAAATCCGCCGTCTCCTCCGACCTCATCTGACAATTCCAGGACACAAAGCCATTAAGCACAGCCAATGCCTCCCCAAATGTGCCCACAGCCCCCAGAGCAGGGCCCTGAGCTGCTCACTCTGACACGCTCCATAGAATCCCTCCCTTCCATGAAAGCCTGCAGCCGTCTGCCGCCAAGGCCGGGATGTGCCCAGGCTCTGTCCCAAATCATCCTCTTTGTGCTCCTCCCAAGCAGCCCAGCAGGACGAAATAGCTCCATCCAGCCTGCTGCTCACTGGCCACTGGCAGCAGTTTGGGAGCAGTCTTAGGGCAGTCACAGAGCGCTTCCAAAAACGCTTCCGCAGTGGAAAGAGCGAGGAGCAGCTGCAGTGCTCGGGAAACAGCCTCCCAGGGACTTACCAGAGCCTCGTTGGCCATCGTTGCCTCCTCCTTCAGCTGCATCAGCCTCCTCTCCAGCTCATCCCTGGTCCTCTCAGCCTCTTCTCTCATTTGCTTCTCTCGCGCCAGGCGCTGCCGTTCCATCTGGGAAAAAGGGATTGGGGAAAGTGAGGAGAAAAACACACATGAGGAAGGTTTTCCATGGATGAGAAAGAGTCACAGGTGAGGCTCAGAGCACTGCTGCCTCCTCTCTGCTTAGTGACAACAGGAACATCCCTGGACTGGGGTGACCTGATCAAAGAACAGAATCATGGAATCACTTAAGTTGGAAAAGACCTCCAAGATCATTGAGTCCAACTGTTCCCGCAGCACAGCCAAGGCCACCCCTAACCCATGTCCCCAAGTGCCACATCCACACATGTTTTTAACCCTTCCAGGGATGGTGATTCCACCACTGCCCCGGGCAGTGTGTTTGATGCTCCCTTGAAAAGTGCCAGTCCTGAGACAATTCTCATCCTCTGCTCAGGCTGTCACTCACAGCATGGCCACAGGAGCTGCCTGCAGGTGATGATGTCCCCAGACAGCGCCCTCCTAGGCTGAGTCACAGGGCAGAGCAGGACAAGTGGGTCTCAAGATCTCCAGCTTAACTCCCTGGAGTTCCTTACAGCAGGACTGGGCTTAAGGACAGTCTGAGGGCATCTCGCAAACACCACAGCATGTGGCAGGAGGCTGAAGGACAAGGATAGCTGCTCCTTTTGATCAGGTATCCAACCCAGCATCCTGGAACCTTCACTTCCATTCATTTAGAGGGAGGTCACACAGAGAGTGCAACCACCTCTGGTAATTCCTGGATACAACAAATCCTCTCTGTTTGCAGGGAACAGCAATGCTTCTCCAGGAGAGGAAGATCCAAGCCACCAGGATCTGCCAGCTCTTCCCAGAAGATGCTGGGAGGGTTGTTGTGCCCAGTGACTGCCTCTCCACTAGCCAAGAGCCCAAGGGAGCCATTGGGCTAATTAACACGCTGAGTTTAATCCCTCCAGTCCCACAGGGATGGGGCATTATAAATATCCACGCTACAGCCAGGACAGGAGACCTGCTGGGTTTAATAAGGGAAAGAAGTGAGACAAGCCACATTTCTCTGCTCCTTGGACACCAGCTGTGCTCTGAAAGCGGGACGCCCACTGTTCCAACCGTTCTGCTTCCTTCTATTACAGGTTCCCCTCATTAATTATCATTATGATCTGCATCCCGCTCAGGACTTCCATTAACAAGAATTCCTGATCTAAAAGGGCTCTCTGAAACCAGTTAATGACTGTGGATGCTGGGGAGGGAGCAGGGAGCAGGGCAGACAGCACGGTGGCTCGCTCAGGACAGGAGCCTGACCTTTCCCATGGAGCCCAAGTGCTCTGGATTTCGGAGCTCATGTGAAGCCGTAAGCTGCTGCTCCTTCCCAGTGCCCTCACCTCTCCCAGCAGCCCAAATAAGCACAGGATCTTGGGTCTGGTGTTATCCAAACACATCAAAAACTCACAGACCGTAAAACTTAAAGACCCATGGAATCTTTAAGGTTGGAAAAGCCCTCTAAGACAAAGCCCAGCCATTATCCCAGCACCACAGTGTACACCATAAAACCATATCCTTAAGTGCCACATCCACTTTTGAACTCTTCCAGGGATGGTGACTTCACCACTTCCCTGGACAGACCATTCCAATGCCTGACCACCCATCCCTGAGGCTGTCAGTGCTTGGACACCGTGCTGCTCCTTCCGAGGACCTTCTGCTCTGCTAAGGACATGGCTAAGTGAACATGGTGGTGGAGGGTTGGTGGTTGGGGATCCCAGAGTGCTTTTCCAACTTTAATGGTTCTATAGTGCCATCACCTTACTGACCAGAGGAATCCTTGTGGGAAGCACAAGCTCCCCCTTTCCCAGTGGAGCCTGTAGTGACTCAGGTCCTGTCCTCTCCTGCCACTCCATGAGCTACAGGAGGGAGAACTGCTCCAGGAGGTGCCTGAAGGACAAGTCCCATCCTATCTCCAGCCCAGCTGAGCCCTTCAATACCACACAAGCACCTTAGGAGCTGCCTGAAGGACAAGTCCCATCCCACCTCCAGCCCAGCTGAGCCCTTCAATACCACACAAGCACCTTAGGAGCTGCCTGAAGGACAAGTCCCATCCCACCTCCAGCCCAGCTGAGCACCTCAGCACCACACAAACACCAAGAGGCACCTGCAAGACAAGACACATCCCATTTCCAGGCCAGCTGAGCACCTCAGCACCACACAAACACCAAAAGGTGCCTGAAGAACAAGCCATGTCCTACCTTCAGCCCAGCTGAGCACCTCAGCACCACGCAAGGATTGATTGAGAGGAGCTTGAAGGACAAGCCATGTCCCATTTCCAGCCCAGCTGAGCACCTCCACCCCACACAAGGATTGAGAGGTGCCTGAAGGACAAGCCATGTCCCATTTCCAGCCCAGCTGAGCACCTCCACCCCACACAGGCACCTCTGTGGCCATGCTCAAACCCAGTAACGCCCCAGACCAGTGAGCACAAGCCCCTGCTGGGTGCAGCAACTGCTCTGGCTTCTCCTGCTCCTCTCTAGTGGCTTTCCTGCCAAAGGGCCATTTATATTCCAAGCACCAGTGCTCAGATTAGCTGTGTGGGTTTCAGTGAGTAGAAAAGGTCTACGAGCAGAAAACAATGATTCATACAATTCAATTTGCTGATCTCTGCTCGTGGGCTCCACGCCGCTGCCTCCGCCGCGCCGTGCCGGCCGCCCAGGCTGACCCGCGGCACGGAGAGAAGCCAGCATGGAATTAGCATTCCAGGCTGCACAGCCTGGAATGTCGGCGTGCATTCCATCACCCTGCAATTAGAAATGAGGCAAAGAGCTACGGCAGAGCACAGCTCCCCCTCACAGCCCCCGATTTATCAACTGTCCCAACACATGTCTTGCCACACACTTGTAGACACCCAGGGCAGCTCTTCCCTCTTGTCCTCTCAGTTTTCTTCCCAAACTGGGGGCTGGACTCAGGCTGCCATCAACCTACAGAGCCAAGCTGAGATGACTGGAGAGCTGGGAGCAGGCTACTAAAAAATGTTCAGCTGGACCTTCCCTCAAAGCTGCTTTGATGTCGTTCCAGAGACCTGTCCTTCCCAAGCCCATCTGCATTTCTGATTTTGGCTCACTGGTTATGGGACATGTGGCTCACCTGCTTCCTGGCCTTCTCCTCCCTGGCCTGTGCTTTCATCTGCTGCACCTCCAACGAGTCTGCCTTCCTCCTCCTCATGAAGAGGTCGTGGTTTCCAATGCACAGCTGAAGAATCTGTTCCAGTCAGGGATGAAGAGCGGAGAGAAACAGCTGTATGTGTGATGGCGATGAGGTGGTTTGTATTCTCGACACACAAAAACACTAGAATTGCTTTGATTTGGTGCTTGCTAGTGCTTCCACCCACTGAGCTCCAACCCTGTGAGCTCTCACAGCCGTAGGAGGGGCAGGGAGCCAGGTCCCACACCAAACACCAGCTCTTGGGTATAACAGTTCTTTGCAGAGACCTTGCCTCCAGCACAGCAAGGGTGTTGTTTTACACCCACCCTAAAAAGGCAAGAGGCCAAATAATGAAATAAAAATTTCTACAGCTCTGCCCAGTTCCCTGGTTCTCACTGCCCCCTTTCTTTAGGCTCAAGATGAATTTGCACCTTCTCCCCAGTGTGTGTTTAAGGCACTGAGATTAAAAAATAAAGTAAAAGAAAAAAAAAAGGAAAACCACTTTCCACTTGGACAAACAGAAGGCTTATCAAAAACTTGCTTGGGCATCTCCAGATACCTTTGCTGAAGGGATTCAAGCCCCAGTGTGGTTCTCTCTCTGGTAAGGACCAGGGAGGTGGCAGTGCTAGAAGAGGGTTAGCACAAGGTGGGCACACAGAGGAGTGAAAAGATTTTTTTGGCAATAAAAGCAGGGTTCTAAATTTGGATTCTTTTCTAAAGGACTGATTTACATGCTCCTCTTCCATTTCATAAAATCACAGAATCATGGAATGGTTTGAGTTGGAAGGGACCTTAAAGCTCATCCAGTCCCACCCCCTGCCATGGCAGGGACACCTTCCACTATCCCAGGTTGCTCCAATCCCTGTCCAACCTGGCCTGGAACACTTCCAGGGATGGGGCATCCACAACTCAGGTCACAAATGACATTTCCCAAGTCATAAATGACTTCTCTGGAGTCAGAGGAGCTTTCAGCACTATGAAGCTGATGATGCAGGGAATGAGGAAGCCTCACTTCCTATGGAACATGAAACACAGCCAACAACCAGGACAGCAAAGGTCCCTGTGCGACCTAACAACGGATCCAGATCCAGAACATCAGCCAAAGCTGGTCTCCAACACGGACAGCTCCACACAGTCCATCCCTGTCCAAAGAGAGTGTCCTCAGAGGGGAGAAGCCAGGACTCTGGTAAAGGTGCCTCCCAAAACAGGGAAAGCTACCACACAGGGAAGAATGGGGAAGATCCACAGGGGAAGAAGGAGAAACTGAGCAAAGCTGGGAGTTGTATTTACTAAGCGCTTCCACTATTTAGGTCAGCTGAAACCTAAGAGCTCTGAAAGGGAGCAAAAAACAGGGGAGGGGGAGAGGTTCTGTGGAGCAGCTTGTCTTGGGCCTTCCCCTTCCCTCCTTCAAGGAGCAAGCAGTAACTGCTACACCCCATCACAGCCACACAGCAGCAGCTCCCTCTCAAAGGAAAAGCCCCAAAAGCTCGCTGTCTCACACTCTCTGCAGAACCCACTGCTGCAGGCAGTAAAAAAAGACTGTCTGTGCACTTACCAGCTTATTCACACGCAGCTTTGATGAATTGAATTTAAAAACATCAATCTTTTTGTCCAATGGCTTAATCGTAAACTGAAAAGGAAAAAATAAAGAGGGAGAGAGTTATCAGAGAGTGGTGCATTTAATAAAAATGCAGCTATAAAATTCTTCCTGAAAGCTCTGGCTCAGAGCAGGTCAGCAGGGTCAGACACCCGGCTCAGAGCCGTCCCCGTGGCTCTGCGCCAAGCAAGAGGACTCGCATCAAAAGCAGCCAAGGAGACAACTGTTCCTCCAGTCAGGAAAACATGGGGGCCACAGGAGCTGGTGTCCTCTGCAGAGAACCCTGCAGAGGTGGGGGTTCAGCTCAGCACCTCCCCAGGCAAGATGCTGCTCTCCTGGGAGCTGCAGGGAACACAGCAACCACAGCAGGAACTCGGGATGCTTCCAAAGGGAGGAGAAACCAGCTCAGCTGCCTGATGGAACCACAGAATCATTAAGGTTGGAAAAGTCCTCCTCCAAGATCATCAAATTCAAGTGTCAACTCAACACCACCGTGTTCACCCTCAAACCACGCCCCAAGTGCCACATCCACAAGTGTTTTGAACACTTCCCTTGGCAGTCTGGGCCAGGGTTTGACAGCCCTTCAGCGAAGAAATTTTCCCTAATATCCAACTTAAAACCTTCCCTGGTACAACGTGAGGCTGTTTCATCTCATCCTGTCACTTGTTATCTGGGAGAAGAGCCTGACTCCCACCTGGCTGCACTCTCCTGTCAGGGAGTTAAAAGGGCAGGAGAGCTGCAACAGGAACACAGCAAGGAGCTGCTGCCCTTCCCACTAACACCTCCACTCACAAGAGCTCCCCAGAAGAATTTTCCATGCATTTTCTTCTCCAGAACTCAGCCATGTCCTAAGACTTCCCCACAATTCAAACTATTATTCCCTGGTTCTAACTTGTATTTACAGTCCATGTGCCAACCAAACGGCTCTACTCACGGCCTGGCTTCACCCCCTCCAAAGCTCTCCCACAGTGGCTCTCTCAAGAGGCCAGTGGTGGCACAAATCCTTCAAGGGCTTTGGTAATGCAGCCCTCGGATGGAGAGAAGCCTCTGCACTATCAAAAGGGTACTTGAAGAGATGGAGTGCTCCGCAAGATGGCATTTTTTAGGAGACATGCACATATTCCATCACTCCCCCACACGCTACAGAAATAACGGGTTGAGGAGCTGGAGCAGACAGAGTGTGTCCATTAGAGTGGGAGATCTGTCAATACACGGCCCTGCCTGCAAAGGGCCCTGCCCTGGCACTGCCTCGCTCTGGCAGTTTAAGAGCCAATCTTTTAAGACTTTCACAAAAGCAGACGTGCATGAACGTCCCTGGATTCGGGCTCCGGCAGAGCCCCCAGCAGTCGCTGAGAGCAGCAGCAGGAACGTGCTGGGAGAGGAGTTTCAGCTCCTTGTGAACAGTCAATCTTTGTTAGGAGGGGTAACCCCCAGCGTGGCGTCGGCAGAGCTGCTGTTCCCAGCTATTGGCCCTGTTCGTATCAGGTCAGGCCTGCTCGTGGGCACCTGATTACACAGATGATTGAGCTGATGGAAGGGATCTGCCTTTCCCCTGCAGAGAGCTCTGCTACAGTCCTGTGGCAAGGCCTGCTTATGGAAGGATCAGTCTCTGGATTCTGGGGAGCTCCCACTGCACTGTCACAGGCACGGAAGCTTCGGAAGTCACTCAGTGCTGGGCTTTTTGCAGTCGTGAAGCTCTTTAAGGAGTAAAGCAAGTGGAGACAATTCCAGCACAGATTTACTGCTTATAAAACTTCACAAGACATGCAATAAACGCAGCTGATGAGAAACCTTTAGCAGCTCCCCTGATCAATATCATGTTTAGATTAGAAAACCATTTTTAATTAAGAAGTTAATTCTCTTCCTTACCATGAAGGCAGCTGGTTTCTTTGAGCAGCTCTCTCAGACTTACAATGGAGCTGGCTCAGTCCCCTCTCCACAGCCAACTGCACTTCTGTTCTCAATTAGGTTTGGGGGCCAACAATTCCAAAGACCCATATTTAGACTCTGGATTTAATAAATAACTATCCAACAGCGGGCTTAAATTGCTCAACTTCCTAAAAAGATTCCAGCTGCTATGCCAAGCCCAGCAGCCTGAAACCCAAGATGATGTAATGAGATGGCAAGAGCTCTTCCCTTCAGGAATACATCTCCCTGTATTCCATAATACAGAATATATATACAGTAATAAATACTGTAATATATTCAGTAAAGATGAGATTTTAACTTCTGAACTCTGGTATTTAGGCTAAGCACATCAACAGCAATTTTGGGTTTTTGAAAAGATTACTACATAGAAGGTTCGAAACCAAAGAGGAGCACCAGCTCCCCAGTGACCCTTCGCACGCCCACTCCCGCCCAGTTTTAGGAAGGCTTGGATTAAGGTTTTTCAGCTGGAGGAGTTGAGCTGCCCTTAGCTAAGCTGATGAGAGCAAGCACAGCAGACAGAGAAGCCGAGAGAAATCATTTCAAATCCCAGTTGTGTTCTTACTGCTCTCAGAGAGGAGACACATCCATACCTCTTTATCGCTGTAGGAGATATTCCGGATCTCGTTCCATGGGAAGGAGATTTTAGGAGTCAACCTGTTGTCTGGGTCATAAATGTGAAGACCCAAGGCATCAACTCCAAGGAGCAGCTCTGTGCCCTTTTTATTCTGCAGGAGAAAAGAAAAGAGCAGAAATCACTCGGAGGGTCAGACATGAACCACTGCTCCCTCCTCAGCCAGCCCGGAGCCGTGACCCAGCACTGGGTACCAGGAGCTGCTGCCTCCCCTTAGCACAGCTGGGGTCCCCAAAGTGCCACCTCCCAGCTCCCCAGGCGCTCTCCAGGAGATGCAGATTACACTGGCAGGAAAACAAGACCCTCAACCCACCCACCCAACTCACCCTGATGGCGAAGTAGTTCACGCCATACATCTCCAGGTCCTGGGCTATCTTCAGATACTCCATTTCAGCTTCATCTCTGTCAGGCAGGAACAGTGTTTGGGAGGATCAGAGGGGGACATGGCTGCTCCTGCTGATCATAAGCACTCACTAGGCTTTAAAGCCTGGACTGTCTCTATCACACAGGTCAATCCCGTCTTTGCTGGCAGGATCAATAAAGTCCAAGAGCAAATCCCACTCTGCAGTTGCCAGCATCTGAGTGGCTGCTGAGATGCAGCACTCCAGGCCTGGCTTTGTTCACCTCCAAATCCCTTCAGCATAAATAGGAAATCCCTGGCTGGGAGGCCACTGTTTCAGAACCATGGCTTTAGGTTTATCCCCCAAAACGAGCGTTTTGCCACCTGAGGCAGCCATATAGCTTGAATCTCTATTTCTTCTCCCAGCCCCAGAAGCACCCTGATCCCTGATGCAGGTGAGTCCTTAACTTTGCATCATTCCTAAATTCTCTCGAGGGTTCTGACAATGACCAGGGGACAGCAGGGCACATGCAGAGCAATCAATAAAAGTCCTTTGCCCTTCCCGAGGCTGCTGCAGAGATGTGCTGGGATTATCCTGCTGGCAGAGCTCATCCAGTGCCTGCCCAAGCCCCCCAAAGCCTGGTGACTCTCCAGGGGAGGGGACTGGCCCTGACCCAGACCCAGCCCAGCAGCACAGGCTCACCTCGCTCTGCCCCGGTGCTCCGCATACCAGGCTGTTATCCTTTCCTCCCACATCTCTGGAGTCATCTGGTACAGGTTTATTACCTGGGATAGGTGGGAGACAGAGACCAAGTCACACTGCTGCTCCTGGCTCAGCAAGAAATCCAGAAACACCAAGACAGGTCCCAGCACCCTGTCCAAGCTCAGGACAGCCTGGACACCGGCTCTCTGGCTCTGCTGAGCTCCTTACCCGCTTGGGAAGCAATTCCTCCTGTGCCAGGAAGCCTCTCTTGTGGACGTTGGGATCGTAGTCGCCGTACTGGGGAGAAGCACAGACACGGTGCCCACCCCACGTTAACAAGGGCAAGTCAAACACTTCACTCCCTCACACCCCGCTCTGAGAGACAGCAAACACAGCCTGCTCACCCCTTCACCCCACGAGCACAGAACCTGCTGCTCTCTAAGGGCAATAACCTGGGTTTCTTTGTCATTTCATTGCTAATAGAAACTAAGAGCTTCCTTCCATTCATGCAGCAGAGGTGGGAGCAGAACAAAACTTCCCACCACCACAGAATCATTAAGGTTGGAAAAGGTCTCTAAGATCAAGTCCAGCTTGTGACTGAACACCCCCATGGCCCACTAAAACATGTCCCCAAGAGCCACATCTGCTCAGTTTTTGAACACTTCCAGGGATGGTGACTCCACCACTTCCCACAACTTCAGCTGATGACCACCACCAGCTGATGTCCTCTATCAGTCCAGCTGGACTAGATGATGGTTGTCTACTCTATTCTCAGTATCATTCCCTAATTAACATCTTCCCCAATGCAGGGCAAGACTCTATGGCGGAGAGGTCCTTGCAGTTCCACAGGTAGTGGAACAAAGAAATAAGACATGGACAAAGACCTGTCCCCAAAAATTGATGGATAGCAGTGATTCAGGTTAGGCAGATGGCAGTTCCTCTGTCGCTGCTCATCACCCTAATGAATAAATATCAAAAAAATTAGAGGAGTTTGACAGATTCCTCTCAGGCAGGTGGCGGCTCTTCCGTCAGAGGGTCTGTTGCTCAACTGGGTCATGGAATCCAATTCAGATTTGTTAAGTGCATCCACTAATTACTAGTATTTGTTTAGATTTACATCTCTTTGAGCAGCATATAAAGTGACTGAGAAAGAAAACTGCTTATTAACAGATTGAAGAGCTGCGTGTCCCTGTGGTGCATGTGAAAATGAATTTACCTCCTGCACGGCCTCAGAGGGCAGGAAAACACCGGAAAACGGCTCCTCCAACAACCCAGCAAGTTCAGGAGGAGAGGAACAAAGCATGTGAGCCACATACATGGAGTGCTGTGACTTCCACCCGCCTGGCAACCAGGACTTCTGCAATGACAGAAGTGACAGTCCCTGACTGCACGAGACACGGCGCTGTCCGCTCAAGCCACTCATTTTGCAAGTGAGGCAACCCTTCCCTCTCTGCTTTTCTGAGCAAACTCGGCTTAGGAGGTGCAAAATGGTGACAGTTTTTAAACCCAAGACCAAGAGGCACCCGGTGGTCATGCAATAGGTCAGGAGGCTTTTCCTCTCAGCCTCCTTTTCGTGCCAGGACCATCACACCGTGCACCGAAACCAGAGCTCAACATCAAAAGTCTACACACATCCCACCTCTGCGCTTGGGAGACAACACGTGGGGATTAAAGACACAAATATTGATTTGGAGCCAATGCAGATGCGAAGGGAGCATGTAACAACAACCAACACTGACTCAGACTTCAATTAATAGAACAAAACCAGTCCGGATTTCATCCAAGAGCGGCAGCAACTCTCTGTCTTCCAAGGTCTTGGAGCTCCTCAGGATGCAGCACTTTGCAGGTACACAGCCCTCCAGCCCCCCTCGAATGGAAACAGCACTAAAAACGTGGCACTGGAGAAGGAAACAACTCCAATAACCTTGGACAGGCAGCAAGTAAATCATTTATAGGTGATGAAAATAATAGCAAATAGGATTAACACGATTATTTTCTGTTGTGATCTTCCGTGGAGAACCAAGACTAAGTACGGATTATGTGACTTTTCATGTGCTAAAAAATACTGCCGTGTCCCAGAGGAATATTTGTACTGAGAGGGGAGTCTGGATGAGAACATTAATTATTCACAAGTCAAAAATCAACAAATGGCTTAAGTATTGCAGAATTTGTTGGCTCAAATGATTTTGCAAACGTACTTTCTAAAGGCCTTTCCAATTAAATCATTACTTTCAAACTGTCATGGAATTTCAGCTCTTGTTAATTGAACTGTATGATTAATATTCATGATTGGGCATGGAATTGCCTTTACCACATTCATACGCCTGGCTTAGATTGTTGGATAAACACAGGCACGCTCAGCTCCAAATTAACACCAAGTATTGCTTGTTTTGGAGAAAAACAATAATAATTAAAGAGCTGTTTGCTGTGCTACAAGATTTGGAGTGCTGAGAGAGTTGCAGCACGGCAGCGACCTGCATTTAAGGGGCAAAAAAATAGAAGAACCTCCTGGATGTTCCCATTCTTTTTTCAGTTGATCCCACGTCTTTCCCAGCTATTTAAAATCTGAACCACCTCCAACGTCTGAAAGCGGTGTGGGTGGTTTGAACAGAGCTGGAGGGGAAAGCACATAGTAATTCCCCAAATGAACACAACGAGAGAGAAATAAATAAGCTGTTATTTTTACGACCCCCCTGTTTCCTTTGCTGTCTCAGGTTGGTGTGGATGGACCAGCAGCACCTGGCTGTCAGTAAGTGGCTGCTGGACGCACACACGCTGCTGTGTCAGGCCATTATGCCCCTAATCATGCAAATCAGCACGTTATTAGTGAAATTACTGTGCTCACTGCCTGCTTTCTTGTCCAGGAAGGACATCATTATCCTATTTAACTGGAAGGAGATGACCTGCAACATCTTTCTTCCCAGTTCCCCATCAAAGATGTGCTTCCAGCTTTTGCCTTTGCCGGGAGTAAAAGCAGAGGGGGAATCCCAGGCTGGAGGGGCAGCAAGGAAAGGGATGTCTGAAGAAAAGCCCGTTAGTGAAGAGCAGAAAAGTCATCCCTGCTCTACCTTCTCATGATCTCAGCACGGCCAGAACTGCTCTGACTCCACGTGGCCTCCTCCCAACGCCCCAGGACATCCAAGGTGCCAAGGGGACAAAGGGGACGGCACAACCGACCTGCACCAAGTCACAGCCTGTTCCCGAGCACATGAGCAGGAGCTGTCCCGGCCAGGAGGAAACAGAGCTCAATATTTACCCAACGTTTATTCATTCTGGCAGCCGGAAAAGTCATTCCCTATGTATCTTCAGCTCAGGTCAACGGAGAGAAAGCCAAGGAAGCGTTTACTCATGCACTCTAATAAGAGTGATGAATGTTTCACACAAACAGTAACATTTCTAAAAGCAACTTTTCTTTGCCCGGCTGATGAGTCTCTTGAACAAAACATGGTTTCATCGACACCCTGATTATGAGAAGAAAACACCGATTTCTAGTAAATTGAAACACCTGCCATCAAAGAACATGGCACCCAGGGCTCTACTCAGAGTGTGGACTGAAGGGTTATGAGGAAAATTACATGGCCATAGGGAGAAAACCATCCTGGATCAGGGCCTCTGTTCAGGCAACAGAGCCAAACCCCCTCTCCTGCACTGCCAGCAAAGGTGGCACAGAGCTGCTCCTCCTAAACCTCTCTACAGCCATGCTCCTCAAGGACAGCTGGACTTGCCAGACCCAAGGCACGGCCACCTGCCTGTGGTCCTGTGAGCCAAACCCTCCCAAAATCCCACCCAGAGTCAGAACCAACACGGGCAGCAGAGATAACGCGGCTGGGCTGTGCTCAGACTGCAGTCGCTCCTCTATCAAAGACCTGATCTTTGCACACACAAACTGCAGATGAGCTCCAGGAGCTGTTAGCTGAGCAGCAGCACATGTTGTGCATACACAGGGAGAAATTATGTCCCCCACTAAATATAAAAAAGTCCCTGCCACTGAACCCTGGGCTGCTCCCTCCATCCCAGGAGTCTCTCTGCCCTGGGCAAGCTGTCCAAGGCTGCACACTCCAAAATGGAAAACAGAGTCCTCTGGAATAAATCCTCGGCAAAACCCACCCACCCTGGGCCCAGAGCAGAATCCAGCAGAGGAACAAGGGGAACTCAATGAACACTGACTTCTCCCTCTGCCTAGTGAGGCCAAGCATCTGAGATCAAACCCAAGACAAAGGGAGAAGCCAGGAAAAGCCCCTTCACAGTGCAATAAAATGGATGTGGCAGCTCTAGCACCAAAATAAAGTCATTATTATGGTAAATATACTGGAGGAGCAGTGGAGCTGGGAGTCCCACGGCTGGCTTGCCTCTGGCTACACTGGCAAAAGCAGGGAGGAGATCCAAAAAACCTCAGGCTCAGGGAATTCATCTGTTCCAGCAGTAGGCCACACTCAAGCACGCTCTGCAGCTCATGAGCTGAGCATTTGCTAAAGAGTCCTGGAAAGAGAAAGCAAAAACCCATCCAAAGTCTGGAGGTAGCCAGGAACCAGCCATGTGGAGAAGGCAGCAGTGCTGGTGTAGCCCCCTCACTTCCCAAGCTTTCACAGCTTTCCCTGCCTTTCCTTTCCCCAGGAAGTGGCTCCACCACAAAGCACCTGGCTTGCCTGGATCAACACTACCCCAGCAGGCCCCTGAGCATCCCTTGGTGCCTACCTTGGCTTGGACAGCGTAAGAGGCCAGCAGGACAGAGGCTTCGGGAGGACAGAAGATCTTCTCATCCAAAATCTGCTTCTTCACCTGCACACAGAGCAGCAAAGGACAGATAACACACGTTTAGTGGAGCACAGCAGAGCATGACTGTCACAGCAGATGGCTGCAGTTTGTTTTAACTCGAGCTGTCAACCACACAGAGGTAACAATTTTCCTTACACTAATCACAGTCCAGGCCCGCAAAGTCTCTGGCGGCTCCGAAGGGCTCAGGCTTTCACAGACCAACCTTTCTCAGGTTGGTGAGAAGAGCTAAATTTGTATGTGGAAAATGACAGCACCTCTATCCTGTTGCTAAAGGCAAGGAGGGCGGAAAACCTTGCATGTAAACACAGCGATAAAACCTCTCAAGGCACAAGCTACGGATTGATAGGACATCCAGCCACGCTGCTAAATAAAAGAGCAGCTTGCAGCCGAGTCTCTGAGCACTGCAAGCTTTGCTCTGGGATATTCAGGCCTCATTGTGAGTCAGCGCCCACCTGTGCTGGAGGCCAATTCCTTGGATCCCAGCACGGAGAGCTGCGGGTCACCTCCGTGGCAGAGCTTTTAGCAGCAGGCAGAGCCCCGCGCGCGCTCCCGGGAGAGCCAACGTGCAGCTCCCCAAGCCACAGCTTTACCTCCTTGGCTTCTGTGCATTAAAAAATTAAACCTGTCATGTTCGATATTTTTTGGGTTGGCACACTTAATTTTCCTGATTAAAGATGAGGGGAAAAAATAAAAAAAGCCTGCGATTTCCTAGGAGGCTTAAATGGATTGTCAGAGATGCAGGAACATCAATTTGAATTTATAACGTGCTTTGAGTCCTCAAAGTTGGGTACAACATAATCACAGCAGATATTCTGCTGCATCAAGATAAAAAACAGGAGAGTTTACAAGCTTAGATGTGCTCCTGTTTCCCAGATGCATTCAGGAGCCCAGGCTCCTCTCAGCACAGAAATCCCAGCAGCAAAGTCATGGTCTGCATTTAGAAAATGCAGCTTGAATGGCTTTTCCTCTCTGATTTTCCTTCTCAAAGATGCCAACAGCATTGTCCCTCACTGTGGATAAAGCTCCTGGCAAATGAGGCATTTAGAAACAACCCTACAGAGACACCAGTGCACGAGACAGAGCTTGGAAATTAACAGGAATACTTTGCATTTAGAACACTTTTGGCTCTGGAGAAAAAAAGATGGACTTTGGAAGAGTGAGGACATCAAGAGGCTGGTGAGCTCACTTGGAAAAGGCAGGACACCCTGCAGGCTACAGAGGTATTCCCAAATCCAGGTTGTCTTGACTTTGGTGTAAGAAACATAAGAATGAGTGACTTTTAAAAAATTTTTATAATTTATCTTCAAATTAACAGCCACAGAGCAGCTGAAACATCCCAGTGAGTACCCAGGGATATAACTAGGAGTGTTCTATTCCCTGTAACTGTGCTTGACACAACTCCTCAGAGGAAAAATGTGTCAGAAAATGGATTTTGTTGCAGAAAATTGATCATGTCTCTGAAAGAGAGCTCTTGTGACAGCAGCTCCTCGTTACCGACCTCGCAGCATTGCCACATCATCAGCCGAACTGATTTCTCAGGACACAAAGTTTTGTAGAGCAATTTAAATAAAAAAACCCAACCAAGACCTGTTCACCACAGTTTCCAAATGCTTAACTGAAGGGCAGGAGTTCCTGGGGCAGGTGAAACCGTGAGGTTTCCCCTTCTCCTCTGTTTTTCCATCAGAGAGCTGAGCTGCTGGGATTTTCTTCTGCTCCAGTTACCTGAAGGCTGTTTAGTGAGGAGGTGAACTTTGCTGTACAGCCTGGGAACAGGCTGGCTGCACTCTGCTCTCCAGGATGAAACTCCCCTGCTCCACACAATGATGCCATCACGTCCACAGGCAGCTGCCACCCCTCAGCACAGCTCATCCCACACCCTGCAGAGGGACACGAGCCCTTGGCTGACAGATCTGTGTCCCTGAGCCACCACCCATGGATATTATGGATCACCTCATCATTCCTGACTGCCAGTTCACAAGTCTGCCAGTCTGGGCAGACTGCTTCCGCCACAAAAATCATCCTTCACCTATTTTAGGATGTTTATGTTGCTGAAGACAAGTCCCTTTGGAGAGGTGTGAACACCAGGATGTGGAGCACACTCTGCTGACCAACCCTCTGACCCTGGAACCTTCTGCTCATCCTGGCTCCCTCTCTCTCAGGTTGGATAGCAGCGTATTGACTCCTACCTGCAGGAAGAACAAGTGCTGGGTGATTTCCTGGACCAGTTCCTCCTCTGCGTTCTCAGGGTAAAACTTGGCCAGGAAGTGAAAGGTTTTGGGCTCCTCTGTGGGGACATCATGATCCAGGACCTGGGGGATACAAAAGCCATTTGGTTTCTTCAAGACAAGACCCAGCTCCCTTCTGTTCAGAGCAGCACATCTTCTGTCAGACACTTTTAGACATCTAGAACAGACCTAAACGGTTCAGACACCGTAGTTAAAAAAAGAAAACAAACATTTCTGACACTCCTAATGATGCAAGAGAACAAAAAAAGGCAGACACAAACAGCATGAGAAATGAGACAGTGAAGGTTGATCCTGATCTGCCATGTGCTCACTGCCTCTCCTGATCCTTGTGGAGCGATGCTGGATCCTGCTGCGCCACCACCCGACTTTCTCCTTGTTTCCCTGCACTGAGTTTATTTCAGCTGTGTTTCTCACCACCTTGCTCTGGTACTGCCCAGTCAAATGTTGGTTTAAAACCTTAGCATGAGAGGTGAGACACTCGGACCTCTCTCAGTGTCCATGACCATCTGATTCTATCGTTACATCCTCTGGATGTGAACAGAGTCACATCTGACACCTTCAAAACCCACCCCTCACAGATTTGGGAAGCATTTCCTCCCTTATCCCCATCTCCTTTTCACTCTGGTTTTCCTCCTCCCAAGCTCTCTGTATTTCTCAACAACAAAACAAGACACAACTCCACTTTTCTGCTGACGGTTTTGTGTTCAGGGGCACAAAAGAGAGAGTTTTAGGTTTCATTTGCTTTACAGTCACCCCAAAGTGCAGCACCCCAGCATGGCTGCGTCCCAAAAATGTCTCCAGGGGATTCAGTGTGCACAGATTCTGGGATGAGGCATCTCTGCCAGCTTTTCCCAGTCTGACACCCCCGGGTGCCACAGGGATGGGATTTAAGTACATCTATCCCAGTTCACCCATCACACAACCTCAGGCATTCAAAGAAAGAGGAAAGGACATTCTCCTTTGTCACCCCACACAACCTCTCAAGGGAAATATCCCTGTCCATGGCAATGGCTTGGAACGAGATGAGCTTTAGGGTCCTTTCCAACCCAAACCATTCTGGGATTTTGTGAACTTTGGTTCCAACCTTCTTGTCCATTTTGAGCCAAGCCACTGTGTCCTTGATCGTGTACTGGAGCCCAAAGAACCAGGTCTCCCGGAGTCCCAGTGTCCTGCACACCAGATCAAACAGGTCCTTCCCTTTCCACTTCACCTGCCAGAGAGCAAACAGGAAGCAGAGTTATAAAGATGGATTTCAGAACTTCTCTCTGTTCAACCAAATGTACTGTTTTCACCTCACAAGGTCAATTTTAACCCCCTTGCGAAGGCATCTGGTACAGACAAAAAAACACCCTAACGAGGCACAAGTTATTTCCTTCCATCTGATCTCATCTGCAGATCACCAGCTCCTCCCTCAGTAGGAAACTGAGATGTGATTTCCCCCCTTTTTCAAAAAATGACACTGTAAAGCCCCTGTTTCTTGCCCTGGGGACCTAAGGGTTCATTTAGGCTCTTGCTGAGCTCAGGTTTAGGTTCCTGACATGTTTAGGCTGCGCCTGTTGCCAGCAGGGAATAAAATCCCTTTGCACTGCCCCTTGGTGGCTTTAATGTGCCTCCCTACAGGCCCAGGAAGCCCTGCACAAGCACCACCATCAGCACCCGGGGTTCAGAGAGGAGCCACAAACTCAGCAGCAACACAATCCATGCACAGAGCACGTGCATCCAGAGCCACAGACCCTGCACGGATAGAAGGGAAAAAGAGCTCAAAAATCCCCATCATTACCACTGAAGTCAGCGGTTCTCTGGGAGCACATTTTGATAGAGTCAAACTGCATTTTCCGCTGAAAATGTTGGTGACAAAAGCAGCCTAGGAGCAGAGAAAATTGGTCCTGCTCAAGGACCGTGTCCTTTGAGCAATCCTGCAGCTGCATCCGTGATGCCACTGAAGTTTGCTCATAAAAGCAGGAGGTGTTGGGAGGCAGAGAGGTGAAGAGGGACATAAACCACATGAATCTAATATGCCAAAGCCACTTTGGTCTTCCATCTGCACGCTGAAAACAATTGCTGGACCGAGACATATGGCCATTACTCCAAAGCCCTTGGGCAAACAGATCTCGCGCGCTCTCTTGTCACTACAACTCAATCCTGGTGCCACCTGGACACATCAATATTAATGCCGGGGCCGCTCCCGCTGTCACCCACTGCCGCCTTGTGGGCACAGCCAGGCCCAGCTCAGCCAAGCTCTGCCTTTCAGTGATGACTCCGTCACTGTTCTCCCCCTTCCCAGGGAGCACAGACGCACACGCTGACAGTCCCGGAATAGGACAAAGCCGACGCCACCCTCCCGAAAAACACCACCCCCGGACCGCTCGCCGCGATTCGGATCGGGTGCTGTCAACACCTCAGGGTCAAAACGCCAGGAGCAGCAAGTTTGGCAGTGCTGTAATTATAACCCCCCTAATTTCACACATTTCACTATCCTCCAGCCCCCAGGATGGGCTCCAGCTCGGCACAGGATGGCTCAGACTGCAGAAGATCTTTTCCTGACTATGATTTTAAGTGGGAGGTTAATTCGAGGGCTCAGACAAAACAGAGTGAGGCCCATTAAAAGAGCTATTTGGTAGCATTTTTGCAGGCACATAAAAGCAGGCTGCCAGCAAAAGGCTATTTCTTCACTAAACTGCTTTGTATAAAGCATTATGGGCTGTTTTTCCTTCTCTAAGACCATATTTCAGTCTCAGCACAGCAGTGCCTGCACCAAACCTTCCCAGGACAGGCTCCTGCCTGCTGCTGACGGCAGCGCCGCCTCCCGGGACATCGCTCCACATCCCATGGGATCAGTGCGTTTAACCTGGAATTTCCACCGGCTGTGACTTCTCACCAAACCACCTCAGGCACCCAAACTGTGCCCAAGAGCGGACAGGACCCAAAGGTTTCCTCTCAAAACACAAAACACCAGTTTGTTTTGAAGAGCAGCACCGAGGATTAAAGCAGGAGCTTTGTGTGGTTTTCACCCCTGCATTTTTAACTTGGCAATGGGAATTGTGCAATGGTTTGGGTGGGAAGGGACCTTAAAGATCACCAAAATCCACCCCCTGCCATGGGCAGGGACACCTTCCACTACACCAGGTTGCTCCAAACCCTGTCCAACACGGCCTTGGACACTTCTGGGGATCCAGGGGCAGCCACAGCTTCTCTTGGCACCCTGTGCCAGGGTCTCACAGCTGGATTTCTTCCTGATACCTAACCTAAATCCTTTAGTTTAGAATCATTCCCCCCTCTGCTATCATTATCTGCCAGCGCTAAAAACTCTCTCTCCCTTTTTTACAAGTCCTCCTTTAAGGGACTGTTTTTTAAGTGAGGCTTCTGCTGCTGCATTTTACACCAGTGCTTTGTCACCACAAGTTCCTGTGGTGGCACGAATAGACATTTAACATTCCTGCACAATGCTCAAAACTCCAGCCATAACAGTACACAGATCCTCCCCAACTGCGCTGAATTACCTTCATTAAATATATCAATGATCAGCAGCCACCTTTATTCCAACAGACATGATTTCCCTCCACACCTCGGTACTTAAAATAACGATCTGCATTCAAGTGGCATCTTTTGACAGCTGAACTCCAACCACTTTACAGACATCCAGGACCTCAGCCCTCCTCACCAGTACTTTACAGGCTTTGTATCATTAACTGCCACATTTTGTGGTTTTAAACTACTAAAAAAAAAGCCCCCCCAGGGCATAAGGGGATGGACAGAGCTGCTGTCCAGGGAGCCTGGGGGACAGCCAGGACAGGCTGGCCATTCCCATCCATCCTGTGCCTGTCACGCCATTCCCTGCACAGCACTCAGGTGACACCTGAAGCACAAAGATGACTTTACAAGCCATTCTGAGCTCCTGCAAACAAAACTAAGGCGCTCAGAGCAGAAAAAAACCTTCTCAGCCATATGCTGGGGTGGCTGGCACAATGCTGTAAGAAAGCTCCATCTCCCAGCAAAAAACTACATCACGATAACCTCAATGTGACCGTCAGGACAGAGCGGGATGCGTCACTCCAGCAATCCTCCCTGTGCTGCAGGCATCACCTCTGACATTTGCAGCTCCCTTCCCATTAGCAGGATCACAGCACGGGTGGCTGCAGGGATTCAGGAGTTGCCAAAGGGACACGGGAATGAGGTGCTTTATAAACAGGCTGTTACTCCACCGAGCTGTTTGTGTTCTTTACTAAGTACAGAGCGGTTACAATCTATCAGCAAAGCATTTTAAATTAACTGCACTAAACACTTAAAACTCTGCAGCCAGTGGCTAGAACAGCGTATTTCCAGTCCGGATTATTGGCATCATCTTTTTCTCCGGCGGAGACGGCGCATTTGGCATCTATTAGCAGGGTTTGCATTATTTATTAACCTGCACCAGGAGTCATTTCCAAAGCACAGGCAACTGCGCGATTTATTTCGGAGCATAACCTCTCTGTCAAGTTTCACAACTGCTCCTCAGCTCCCAACTCAATAAAGCAGCTCCAAAAATGAGCAGAAGGGTTGTCTGGTCCCCTCATCAGGGGGTGACAAGAAGGGAGGGCAAGCCGGAGAATGGAGCTGTCAGGAGGTTTCAGTGGAGATCAGGGAAAGGTTCTTCCCCCAGAGGGTGCTGGGCACTGCCCAGGCTCCCCAGAGAATGGGCACGGCCCCGAGGCTGCCAGAGCTCCAGGAGCGTTGGGACAGCGCTGCCAGGGATGCCCAGGGTGGGATTGTTGGGGTGGCTGGGCAGGGCCAGGAGTGGGACTCGATGATCCGTGTGGGTCCCTTCCAACTCAGGATAGCCCACGATTCTAAAAAATGGGCAGCAAGGGACAAGTGGGTGCAACCGTCCTGCACGGACAGGGGTTGCACGAGGGGTCGACAGAAAAGAGATTCCTAAAACATTGTCAGGCTGATGCTTTCCTTCCACCAATGTCAAATGTGGTAAACGGGAAGCAAGAGGGATGGGTTTAATTTAATATTTAGGTTCCCGGGGCAAGAGGCTCTCCTGGGACAACAGGGAGGTGCCCAAACTCCAGGGGACAGAACCTGGCTCTGCTCAGGGGGGGCAGATGAAGATCTCACCTTCTCCTTATCACGAACACAAACCCCTGGAGCTTCAGCTCTTCCGGGGTTTAGGGTGGGCAATAAGGGCACAAACAAGTGGCCAGAGGACACCAAGGCTCAGCTGCTTCCCAAGGAAACCCAGGGCAGCGGTCCCTGCACACTCCACCCACGGGACGAGGTTAACGCACGACCTTGCAGAAATGACTCACATTTATAGAGTATTTTACTGCACCAATTTACCCGTAAATAACACAGAAAATGGCTTTTTGCTTTGCAGATAATTTTATTAGGTGTTAGCTCTGTGCTAGGGATGAGAAGAGAGGCAAGAGCCCCTGCTGTGACATGACAGCCAAAGGACTGCTGGGAAAAGGGGACCAAGCCCCAGGAAAAAGTGCTCAGCTTCCACAGAGCAAAGTTATTCCTGTTTAGAACCAAATTTTAACGAGAGAACACAACACCTCTCCACTGAAACAGGGATGGAGACGGCAGAAGGGAGAGAGCTGGGCCTGAGCAGAGCATCTCTCCACCAACCACCTGGGAACGAGGAAATGGATGTAGGCTGTAGCTATTCCAAACCCCTGTCCCACAGGAGATGCCCAAACCACCCACCCGCAACAGTTTACAACTGAAATGGAGATGATTTTGAGACTGCAGACCACACTTATTTCTCCTTCTGGACCTGAATGATAACCACAGTGCCACAGACAACCATTTATTTAGATTTAAAGCCCATTTGGAGCAAACAGGGAATCAGAAATGTAATATTTGTCAATTTTGTTTTAAATAAAGTGATGTCAAATATTTTCAATTGCCACTTACTGAGTCACAAGGCAGGGCTGTAAAAGTTATTTTTATTTACTAATGCTACACGACAACTTGATAATGAGCTTTTAATTAAAACCTATTTCTGTTAACCACCGAGGAGGCCAAAAATGCGCCCAGGCGTGAGGATGCAGATGGTGCAGCCAAGCACGTTCTGTGGTGTCTGCCCGAGACAGAGACAGAGCAGGAGCACCAAGAACAGCGGCTGTGACCAGACAGAGCCAGGGGAGAGGCAGGGGACAACGGGTAACAATGTGCCCTCTGCCCCGCTCAGGTGAGACCCCACCTGCAGAACTACCTCCGGCTCCACGGGCCCAGCACAGGAAGGACCTGGAGCTGCTGGAGCCAGTCCAGAGGAGGCCACGGAGATGCTCCAAGGGCTGGAGCCCCTCTGCTCTGGAGCCAGGCTGGGAGGGCTGGAAATGCTCACCCGGAGAAGAGAAGGCTCCACAGAGACCTCAGAGGCCCTTCCAGGGCCTAAAGGGGCTCCAGGAGAGCTGGAGAGGGACTGGGGACCAGGGATAGAGGGACAGGACACAGGGAATGGCTTCCCACTGCCAGAGGGCAGGGATGGATGGGATATTGGGAAGGAACTGTTCCCTGTAAACACAGATTGAAGCTGTGGCCGCCCCTGGATCCCTGGAAGTATCCAAGGCCAGGCTGGACAGGGCTTGGAGCAGCCTGGGATAGTGGAAGGTGTCCCTTCCTATGGCAGAAGATGGAACTGGATGAGCTTTAAGGTCCCTTCCCACTCAAACTGTTCCATGATTCCATGTCCCATTACCTCACCCTGTAGGCTGGGCTCACACAGATGAAGAGTTATGGGGCCAAGCAGAAGCTCAACGCAGGGCAAGAAGCTCCAAGAGGATGAAAGGAGGATTTTGATCTTGCAGAGAGCTCTGCCAGGCATGCACAGAGCTGTAAAATCAGCCAGAGCGGTCTCTGCGCTGCACTTCCACATCTGCAGCACAACACTGCTCCCTGCCCTGGGCAGGGACAGCCCCAAGCCCTCCCTCCATGCAGGAGCTGATTGCTGATGGACACGGGGTGCTGCAGCCCAGCCTGACCTGCTTTGATGAGCCCTTACACACTGCTGAGCTCTGACCACAGACAGCTCACCCGGGCAGGAGAGGGGCAGCCAGCGGCTCACCTCCGAGTGAAGCCAGGTTAAATGCCACTCTTCCATTTCCAGGGCTGTGTGATTCCCTACCAGTGCTGCTTCCCAGCTGCAAGGAGAATATTCCCAGGGCTGCTTCCCTGTTCAAGTACCTTTAATTTCAAAAACCACCTACTTGAAAGACACTGCCTGTACAAAGGAAAAAAAAAAAAGAGGTATTAAAGAGCATCAAAACTGGAGTCTACACACCAGAAGAGAAAGATTTACTGTCCCAAATGCTCTCCCTCCTTCCCCTCTGCATCGACAACACATCTCTGGATTAATTAACAGAGTCTGGGGATTGACAGCAGTTTTGAACAGTCTTTGGAGAGAAGTAACAGGAGTTTCCAACTGGCTTAGAAGAGGCTGTGATGGGAGCAGGGGATCCAGAGAACTTTTCAGGTGCAGGGTGAGGCAGCAAAGCCAAAGAGAATCCATGTCCTTAAGTCACAAAGCACAGCTTAAAGGAATGAACTTGCACCAAGCAAGACACCTCCAAAACATTAACTCCCAAACAACACTGGTGTGAATCAGAAATTCTGAGGTTTTGGGGCATAAACCTCTCCAAGACATGAGTGAGGAAACAGCCCTTACCTGCTGTGTCTCAGATTTAAAGAGAGCAGCACGTGCTCCTGAGTGCTGGCTCAGGATCAGGGCACACGGGGGAACCGAACACTGACTTGACAGCTGGTATCCCAGCAATTTATTGAGGATCATGGTGGAGCTGAGGTGGATTATTTCTCTCAGCTTTTTTAAACAGCTGTTCCCGCACACAGACTGGTCTTTTCCTGTTAAGTTTGTGCCCGCTCACAGAAGCTTTGCAGCCTCAAGAGGTCACTGCTCCTACCAGCACCACGAGCTGCTGCCTGAAACTGGGGATGCATGGATTTTTGTAAACCCCCTTCCAAGCATCCTGCAATGCAGAAGGAAGCTGAGGGCACTCCGCTCCCTGATTTCCTCCTCCTGCCTTTTTATTTTGGTGCAGTGACTGGACAGAGCTCAAAATTCAGCTCATATTTTCTGCACCAGCTCTTCCTCAAAAACTCATTTTCACCCAGATTTCCACCACCAAATCCTCGGTTGTTCCTGTTCCAGAGGATGAGCTTTGCAGCTCAGCTACACAACTGCCTGTGTCTGGTGACAAAGGGACAGCACTCGGCCGCACGTGGCCGAAATCAGGACTCTTCTACTTACAAGGGCTTTACATCCAACCTCATCCAACTGGCTCTGCACCGAGTGGGGCACTGGGCTAAAATAAAGATCCCTTCCAACCAGGATTATCCTCTGGACAGAGAGGAACAGCTTAAGCACTGAAGCAATAACAGGATGTGTGTTTAGACCAGCAAATACATCAGCACAAACCTGCCTCTTCTCGCTGCTTGAACACTTAAGCTGTTTCTCCAGGCTGGCTGTAAAGCTTTTCCAATTCATTTCTAAGATGCCAAAGGATTAAGGTTGGGAAGCAGCTGGGCAGTGAGCTGCATCTTGATGGAGTGACCATCCCTGCAGGGCTCAAGCCCAAGATCACAAACACAACAGAAAGGGATAAAGAAAAGACACACCCTTCAGAAAATGGGCTGTGGCTCTGAGATGGAGAGGAACTAACGGTGCTGAGCACTGTGAGAGGAAGAAGTGGGCAAAGACATCCACGAGGCCAAAGGAAAGATGGAGGGGTTCTCCCATCAGCCAGAGAACTTGGTTCTGAGAGGGAAAAAACTGCACGTGGGAGAGAGTGAGAGCAACCTGACAGCAGCTGCACCACACCTCTGCCATCCCAGCAGAGGCACGGGATAAACAGTGCTGCGGATGTGGACTCAAAAACACCATGGGATTTTCATTACTGAATGAATCATGAAATGGTTTGGGTTGGAAGGGACCTTAAAGTCCGTCTTGTTCCACCTCCCTGCCATGGACAGGGGTGTCTCCCAGTATCCCAGATTGCTCCAAGCGCCATCCAACCTGGCCTTGGACACTTTCAGGGATCCAGGGGCAGCCACAGCTTCTCTGGGTAACCTGTGCCAGGGCCTCCCCACCCTGAAAGGGAAGAGGTTTCCACACGGCTGAGGTTCTCAGGAAGGTGAGGCAGCTGGGGTTGTTTCAACACAGGGATTGAAAAGCTATGCAAACATCTACCCTTCCTCCAGATGTTATCAATTAATTAGGTATGGCTCAAACCTCCGAGATGGAAGTAACAAAAAGAAGACACTCGCTTCATGCCTCCAAAATTTCCTCAAACTAATTTTATGTCTTTAAAGTGAAACCCCAACTGTGATTATTAATCTCCACTGCCGTGTTAGAAAGATTAAGATTTAATTTCTAGGAATTATTTTAGATTTAGGCTCAATTTAGAGACATCAACTGCAGAATAAACAGATGCAAAGCAGGTTTAATCCTTTAAAATGCACAGCTGGGGATTCCTAGGGAGCAGACACTGAAAAATTAACACTGAGAAAGAAGGTGAGTCTCCAGCAGCTACGGCTGGGTCATAGAATCATGGATCGTCCTGAGCTGGAAGGGACCCCCAGGGATCATGGAAGACCAGCTCCAGACATCCACAGATCAGCAGCTCTCTGGCCCTGTCAGCATGAGGAGCCACTCACAGGCCACAAAAACACATCTCAAGAGCCCCCAAAGTGCAGGATTCCCACTGCACGTCCTTCCACTGATCCTCCAAGTGTTTCTGAGGCAGAGTTCCCTCTCTCAACCTCCTGCTGGGATCAGCAGCTCTCCTTCCCGGGCAAAGACACCTCAAGGCACACAGATACTTGGGTAAACAGTCCTGCTCACTCTTCTCCCGGCAAACCTTGGGACAGGGGCTGGATTTCTTCAGGGAGGAGCAAGGTCCTTCCCAAAAATCGACTCTCCCACCCCACCGACTTTCAGAAGGGCACAAATTCCACTCCTGGCTCCAGGCCTCACTGTGGGTGTGGACCAAGCCAAGCCCTTCCCTGGGCCACCTTCCCAGTCCCAGCAACTCGGCTGGAGGTGTGTCTGATCCCTCCCTCTGATCCCTCGGTCTGTGGATGTTTCTGCACAGTCAGCAAAACAAAGAGCTTTCCCCAGAGCCTCCCAAGTGTGACACAAAAACAGGAACAGAGATCCAGACAGGGAGCTGGACTGCTCAGATGGAGCTTGGATAAAACTCACAGCTCCAGCTGGGCTGCCCTGGGCCTGGAGCAAGGCCAGGAGGCCATGGAGATGCTCCAAGGACTGGAGCCCCTCTGCTCTGGAGCCAGGCTGGGAGAGCTGGGGGTGCTCACCTGGAGAAGAGAAGGCTCTGGGGAGACCTCAGAGCCCCTTCCAGGGCCTAAAGGGGCTCCAGGAGAGCTGGAGAGGGACTTGGGACAAGGCATGGAGGGACAGGACACAGGGAATGGCTTCCCAGTGCCAGAGGGCAGGGTTAAATGGGATATTGGGAAGGAATTCCTGGCTGTGAGGGTGGGGAGGCCCTGGCACAGGACGCCCAGAGGAGCTGTGGCTGCCCCTGGATCCCTGGAAGTGTCCAAGGCCAGGCTGGACAGGGCTTGGAGAACCCTGGGATAGTGGAAGGTGTCCCTGCCCATGGCAGTGGTGGGACTGGATGAGCTTTAAGCTCCCTTCCAACCCAAACCACTCCACGATTCTATGAAAACTCACTCCTCACCTGCAAGGTGTGAAACAGCCCCATCACCCACCTGCATCCAACCATTTCCTTCTCTCCTGCTCCAACACTCTATGCTGAAGGATGAGGCCTGGAATTCCCTCTGCATCCCCCCAGCACCAGCTCCAACACGGCCCAGGAGCCCTCGGCAGGGCCACCCTTGCAGCTCCTGAGCTCCCTCCAGCTGCAGAAGCCTCTCTGCAGCAACAAGTTCTTTTGGCAGGAAGCTCCCACAGAAGTCAGCTGGAGATGCTCAAGTTCCACAGTCAAATCCCACGGGAGCGCTGCCCCATCGCTGCACAAACCCCTCACCCTGATCCCAACGGGAAATGACACCCAGCCACACCACTGAAATGAACAATTATTTACTTTCCATCACCAGGTATTGCTGCAGCCTGGGGAAACCAGGAAAAACGGAGCCAGGAAACTCACACTCTGCTGGAAGTGGGAAGCTCACACGGCTGCCTAGAGCAAATCCTTAATCCCTAGGAAAACCAGGAAGTTCTTCAGGGCTGACAAGAGATTTCCAGAGCAAGGCAACTGGTGACAACAAACACCCCTTGGCTGGTGGGCACTGGGATTCCGTTAGGGTTTGGGTCAGGCTACAGAAATATAAACTATTAAATGAAGAGGTTGGAGTGGGGAGAGATGGGTTCAATGTTTGTGTGGCCAATCCCTCTGCATCAGCTGAAAAAAGCAGGAAAAGCAGAGCAGATCCCGGGGTTTGGCAGCAACGCCACAGGAGAAGGTTTTACAAGTTCCAAGGGCCCAAAAAAGGGGAATTATCACAGAAAAGCCAGACCCAACCCCCTGCAGCACCCCTCATCTTCATGGTGAGCTAAGAGCCCAGGAAAACGCCAAAATTCTGTCCCTGGGTGTTTGTGGAGCACTTAGAAGTTGGATTCCTGGGGATTCAAGCCTTGACACTGAGATTCCTGGAGCCCTGTGACAGCCACCGTGTAGTGGTGGCTTGGGCTGGGATGGCAGGATAACACTGGATTAGAGCCCAAATGAAGCTGGGTTGTAATGAGAATAAAGCTGAATTATAACCAGAATAAATCTGAATTATACCCGGAATAAAGCTGAATTATAGCCAAAGTATAAGACGAATTATAACCCCAATACTGCCAAATTACACCCAGAATGAGTCCAAATTATAACCAGAATGAAGCCAAATTATCACCCAAATAAAGCTAAATTACACTTGGAGTAAAGATGAATTTTTGCCAGAATAAAGCTGAATTATAATCAAAGTATAAACTGAATAATAACCAGAATAATGCCAAATTATACCCAGGGTAAAGCCAAATTATACCCAGGAAAAAGCCAATATATGACCAAAACAATGCTGAATTACACACATAATAACGATGAATTATAGCCAAAATAAAGTCAAACTGTAACCAGAATACAACTGAATTACACCCACAATAACACTGAATTACAACCAAAATAAAGCCAAGTTATGACCAAAGTAAAGCCGAATTACACCGAATTATAATCAAAGTATAGGTGAATTACAACTAAAGTAAAGCCGAATTATAACCAAAATAAAGTCCAATTATAACCAAAATCACACCGAATCACACCAGGATAACGCTGATTTATAACCAAAACAAGGCTGTGCCGCTGCTGGCCCGGGGCAGGCCCCGGGAAGCGGCGGAGGGACAGGAGGGACTGGGAGGGGGGGTCCGGGCCCCTCAGGGGCCTGGGGGTGTCTGGGGGGCCCGTCCCCCCTCAGCGGGACCCCCGCGCCCGCGCGGGCCGTCACCTCGCAGCTGAACTCCATCTCGGCGTCCATGGTGGCGATGCGCACGGTGAAGGTCTTGGGCTGCTTGCGCTTGAGGGAGCTGAAGCTCATGCGGGACGCGATGGCCCCGGCCATGGCGGCGCGGCGCGGTCAGCGCGGCGGCGGCGCCATGGCGGCCTGGCCCCGCCCC
>VZTG01005165.1:186107-234895 GCA_013397845.1 Melanocharis versteri | reverse complement strand
CTCTTCTCTTCTCTCTTCTCTTTCATGTGTGTCGTGAACTCTGCTGGAAGCTTTGAATCACTCCCAGCTGCTGTTCAGTGTTTGAAAGAGTAGGAAAATGCTTTTTGGAAAGCACCACAAGAGACTTGTGGACAGTTTATGATTTATCTGTTCTCTCAGAGGTGACAACTTCTTAAATACAAACATATGGTTAAATTTTCAGCATTGCTACATATGGCCAGCATAACATTTTTGTTTTTCAAATTACTTTACAATTATTTAATTTCTAAAATCAATTTCTAAATTAGAAAGGTTATGAGTTACTGGAAATATCCAAAAGTCTTTTCAAAATTTATATATGTGGACATGAGAGAAGGAGATGAGCAGAGGCTCCCCAGGGAAATGGTGGAGTCATCATCTCTGGAAGTGTTCAAAAAATGGGTAAATATGGCACTTCAGAATATGGTTTAGTGGATATGGAGGTATTTGGTGAAAGGTTGGCCTTGATGAGGTCTTGGAGGTCTTTTCCAACCTTAATAATTTTTTTTTTTTTTTAAAATTCTGTAAAGTGACCACATTTCATCACGATGGAACATTATATTTTATCTGGATTAGACACACCGGGTTTGTGTATGGATCCCACATTGGCCATGTCTGCGTGGAACCCACTTCAGAGAAGTAAAGCCTGATTTAGGCTTTGATTCAGCAGCTCTTTGTCTGACTCGACCAGGAGGAGGAGTCCTCCTCGCTCTGAGGAGGAAGGAGCAGAAGTGACAACGTGTGATGAACTGACCCTGGTCCCCATTCCCTGTCCCCCCGTGCTGCTGGGGAAGGAGACAGAGAGGCTTTGGTGGGCACCTGCTGTCCAGCCAGGGTCAACCCACCACGACAACAAGACTTTGGTCTTGTCTGGAAAAGCAGCCTGCAAACAGTGCTCAGTATCATGTCCCATAGGACAAGAGATCAATTCCCAAATCAAGATGGCACTTGGTTTATGTTTTAAAGCAAAAAAAAAAAACCACCAGGCTTTGTAATCTCTGCCTAAGAGAACAAAACTGCATAACTGCTATTCTTGTTCATACTTAGCTAACATTTTTCAGATCTTACTAAATGGCTCCTCCACCACGTCCTGCAGCACCAGGCTCCTTCCTGGAGAGTTAATCATGCACAGCGTAAGCACACACACCCATTTAAAGTTTGTTGCTTTTAATTTCATCTGTGGTAGAGGTTGAGTGAGCTGTGTCTCCCAAAACAGCTCATAAGTTATGAAGGTTTATTTAAAAAATAAAAAAAATGAATGGAAACTTTTTTTTTTTTTTAATAATTTTCACTGTCATAAGTACAAAGAGAATTTGTAATTGAAGCCTGTTGTGCTATCACCTTCTGAAGGCAGACTGACTCCATTTACAGCAAGGAAAAGGTTGCATTTGACATTTTCTCTTTTCAGGGTGGCTCTGTACCAAAGCTGGTACAATTATCTGAGTTCAAAACTAATAGCAGCAAAACCTGACATACAGTACATTCATTTTTGGAGGTGGGAGCATGACTGGCAGGAAAATAGCTGATGTTGCTGACCTCTGGGTTTTCATCATTAACCTTGAGAACGTATGAGCCATTAAAAGGGAATAAAGGATTGCTGTTACTCTTCAACAGTTTGCATGTCTATGTGCTCTAAAAAAGTCCTGTTGTTGACACTAAAATCCACTTTTTCATCCTACACCCACCCCAGATTTTCTTACTGAGATGTAGCACTGGTCCTCCACCCACTGACCAACTGACTTCTCATTTTTTGACATCCCTGAGACCAAGTTAATTTGGCCGATGGAGTTTTTACATACAGAGGGTTCAATCCAGACTTCATGAAGGCAATGGAAGTCGTTCTATTTATTTTACTGGTTGTTGTACCAGGTTAGCAAAGAGCAAATGCTCCTACTTTAAGTTCAAGTTATTCCTCATTAAAAGGACAAAAAAAAAATCAAAACAAGCAAAAATAAATTGGCAGTGACATCAAGGAGAGGGCAATTTGAAGAATGCTCACTGGATGAGATGACAGTGGCTTTCTCCTAACAAAATGACATTCACACTACGCCAATAGCAGTCAGCCATGTGGGAGACACACGTGACAGCCTGGTTTGACACTTCTCAGCAGGGTGGGAAATACTGAATTGGACCAGCTCAAGGCACAGGACAGAGCTAAAACACAGGTGGAGAAACTGAAGAAAGTGGTGAAACGAAAGCAGGTATCTATGAAACAAAAAACCAGGATATAGATTTTTCTGGTCCTCCTGCCACCAGAGCATGGGAAGGGTGAAAACAGCTACATTTCCTGGTGCAGGTTCAACCCACTCACCACAAAAAACAATTATTATCCTGTGTTTGCCGAATGTCCTCCTCCAGTACCATCTGTCACAGCATCTAACCTGATTTTCCTACACTCTTGCAAGAAAAGAGAAGAGTCCAGGAAGATTTGCTGCTACCTCAGCAACTCTGTTGCTTATCCCTAGAGCTGCCCATAGTACCTGCTATATAAAATTACTACAGTTTCAGGGATGTTTGATACCAACTGGTTTTGATTTCTTCAAGAAAACTGTTTTAGTGCTGTCTAACATACAGAGGTCACGGAGATGCCTCTGAAAATGCACATAAACTCTGGGGAGTGCCACCTGAGACAGGAGAGGATTTTGAATTAAGTCATTGAGATCATAAAAACCACAGAGTTTTCTTAAAAAAAAAAAAAAGAAAAAGAAAAAGAAAAAGAAAAAGAAAAAGAATCTGTCTTAGTTTTCAAAATAGAATAAGGGAAAGCTTATTCATTTCTTTGAATGAAATTTCTTAATGAAAGATGTGACTTGTGTGTCAAAACAAATTACTTTTACAGATCTTCATGATTTTTCTTTTAACATTCAAATGTGTATGTCTCAAAAAATATCCCAGTACAAATTTATATGCCTAAATACAGCTCTGATCTCTCTCTGCCTACACTAACTGCCATTTCAGATTTCTGGAACAGAGCAAGAAAGAAAACACATTGAGAAACTTCAGGTTAATCTCTCTACTATTATATTTTTTGCATTACTGACTTCTTTCCTGTTACCTTTCTATCCAACTTAATCAAGTGTGTTCTGCTAATTCTTTTTCACAGAAGCACTCCTCCCCACTACTTATGCTTCTTACTTTTTCTGTTGTCCTTTTGAGGACTTTTTTTATTTCTTTCCCTACGTTTTTAGAACAAAGTGATCAAACTCAAATGCAGCACTCATGGTGAATAAATGCAAGTTATTCCTATCATAGCTCTAATATTTGGTAAGGGATTTTTCGTGCAATTTTAATTTATCCTTCAGTCTCACTTTTTTAAAATCACTGCTATACATTGAGCCTGTGTCCTTCAGTAAATGTCCTTGCAGCCTTTCCTCCCTGACACTGGGTTTTCTCATGTTTCAGCAGCACGTGTTTCTGTCAGAGCCCCCTGATTAATTAACAATAGAAATATTTAGGGAAAACATGCCAGTTTTGACAAAAACAAACCCCAAAAACATAAAAAGAGTGCCTTCCCTCCCAGCCCTAGAATGACCAAAAGTTTTACTCAGAAGTCTGCTTAGGCCATGGTAAATTGAGATGAAGTCCTAATTCTGCCTAAAATTGAGACTCGTATCACTGACGCAAATCTGTTATTAATTCCTCAGTCACCTAGCTGTGCTTTGCCTCTCTATCTGTTTTGATAAAGAAAGCTTCCTAAATTGTTAATTGAGCCCAATGTGGGTCCTGGAAGCAGCAGACTTTCAGATTTTTGTGGAGCAAGGAAACCATCTTATACCTAACCTTAATAAAACTTTACCACAAGTTCTGTGGGATGGCAGCTCCATGAAATCCTTCTGAACAAATGGAAGGATAAATTATAATGAAGCTATATCATGATTTCTTTTCACTGTTCTATATGTGCAGGCTGAGCAGATGCCACCAATCTTATCTGGCTTCATGTTAATCTCATCTCCAGTAAACTATATTTTCACATGTAGTCACAGGTGAATAAAACATTCTCCCTTTAAAAGGAAAACAAGCAAAACAATGTAAAAAATACTTTTCCATTTCTTTCAGAGCTGCTGGAACCCTCCAGGATGTTTTCTTTTTAAAATCCACACACATCTTACCACCCTCTAAGAGCATTGTACTTGACTAACAGGGCTACTCCTTGAAACAAAACATAAAGTGTTAATGAATGATTTTGAGTCTGATAAGCCCATGTAAGAACACTGTGCCTGGCACACTTGGCCTGCCATGAATCACAACATTTAGGAGATAGCTTCTTCCTTTAACAAGGTGGCTCTGTTGATTATGGAACATTATTTACCAAAAATCTTACATTATCTTTTATTTCAGCAATGAGAAGTATGTAGGTGATTATATGATAAGATTTATGTCAACGGAAGTAGATAATGATCTTCGTTTTGCTTTGGGGGTTTTTTGTTTGTTTGCTTGTTTGAACTGATTTTGGAGAGGAAATTACAGTGAACAAAGATTTAGATTGAAAGCTCTCTCTTAGTAATGAGCAGGATTTATGCCTTTGGACAACGCAGTTTCTTACTTCCACCTGTGTCATGGGGTTCCCCTTGGCACAGGAATACACTCACTTTGTGGTCTACACATGTGTCCATCTTTGCTGTTGGAGGACAAGAGATGGAAGGTGGAGATTAAAGACCATCCCTATTTTCTGGTTTCCATGAATTTTCCTCTGGATCCCATAAAACATTTAGTAATGTCCTGCAGTACTTCCAGCTCATTGCTGACCATTCAGAATAGCAGTTCCCTTGAAGGCACTGCTAAGCTCTCCTTCATCCAATTATCCAATTGCTTTTCTTAATGCCTATATTACATAATCAAATATAATTAAAATTAATGAACCCACAAAAATACAAAATGTACAGAAAGTTAGATTTCTGCTTTGCTTTATCAAATTAGTTTGTTTATCCTAGAGAAGCTAAGAAGAAAAGTTGTGGGACAGGTGTGTGTGCCGTGGGTCAGTGTGGCTTCATTGACTTACACGTGCTGAGAACTGACTACACAAACTCCTGCAATAAAAATCTTTGCATCACTTGTATATTCAGGTAGTTCTCTCTGCCTGTAGTCAGGGAAGGGAATATTGGCATGTGAAGCTCAGCACATTAGCAAACAATAATGAAATACTGTCATTCACTTGGTTAAGCACAGGATGGAACAAAGTCAAGGGTTTGATGCAGTTTTTGGAGTTCAGATGCTGAGCTGGAATAGATCAATATTGCTGTAATTAGCTGTGTTGAGTTTCATAATCTGCAAATCAGGTTCACTGTTAGGCTTTTTCTCCCCACCTATATCAAAACATATTGCTCTTTACTCTGATTTAACTCTGACTGATTTATTGATAATGATGAAATTTTAAATCCTGATAAAGAAAGTAAGTTTAAAGATGGCATTTAGGTCCTCCATATTTTTGAGTACAGAAGGATGGTCATGGTATGGCTCCTGATTTCATCTGTGTTTCATCCTCATTCCCCTTAGATGGATAAGTTGCTCTGCTTTATGTATACATAAATGTCCTTTAAGGCTCTCTTTATTTCATTCTCTAGCCATATAGAAAATAATGAGGTCCCCAATGAAAGCCTTAAGGGTCTCCTAAGCAATCAGGGAGGAACAACTGGCTGTCTCGTGAGCCCTTGTGAAAATAGCAATTTGTTCATTAATCATGGAAGCAAAGCCTCATCACGGGAGAATTAAGTCAGCCTCACCCCGTGGATAACAACAAAAACACCTTCAACATGAGTGAAACATTCATCGTGCTGAGCCTGTAAATTCCATGTAATGGCTCTGCATTAACCCTTTCCTTTTCTATTTTATGAAGATCTTTCTTGGTACAGTAATTATGACTGATCTAATACCTTCTTTCCACCCCATAAAAAAGAGGTGAATGAATGTAATGACCCTGGAAAGTGTGTTTAATCCTTTTCTTCTAACCTGGGGTTTTGAGCATTGAAGTTTCCTCTCATTATTAGCAACAACTGAAATTACTTTACAACACTGCAAGTTATGTAAAATATAATGATTTGTGAGATGGAGCCAAACACTGGTACTTATTTAGGAACATACATGTTGCTGGAAATTCTGCCCAGAGTTAGGAAAAGAGCCATTAGAGGCCTCAGTTATCAGTTTCTCCTCAGCAGTTGCCAGTGAAACATCCATCTTTTGCAGGATATGATTTTTGCTGGGTTTGATCCTTTAACAAGCTCACCAGCTGGTTACAGGGGCACACGTAGGAAGGAGGGTGGGCAGCTGAGATTCAGTTTACTTGGATTTAGGCTGGTGTAGAGTCATGCCCTTAGAGTAAATCACACCAGTCTGTGTAATATATAACATAGTCTTATACCACTGAGTTGAAAATTGCCATTTAGAGTTTATGCCCTTGCACTTAAATATTGCCTTCAACATTATTACATAATTACCTTGGATCTCATTTTGGTGGATAAATATGAAACATGGGGCTAGACCTTGGAATTTGCTTCGGAACATACTCTGCCAGACTTTATTTCACATGAGAAAATGCAGAAGTACACATGAGAAAATTCACAATAACTGATATTCTCTCTGTCTCCACATGCATACATTATGTATAGCTTGAAATTAAAAAAAAAAAAACCAACAAAAATCATCGTAGTGAAGAAAAATGTTTAAAAAGAAACAGTATGGAGTGAGTCTTTATCTTAAGTGGACATAAATGGAGAATACACAGGGGATGGAATCCGGCTTTCATGGATGTGCACCACAAAAATACCTAAAGGAAGCAGTTACAGGCTGTCAGGATGGAAATTCTCACCATGTGAAGGCAGATGATTTTTTAAGGAGGGTAGGCTGGAATACAGCCCCTCAGGGGCTGTGAGATGTCTCTGAACAGTTTCTAAACTACAGCTGGACACATCTGGGCAAGGCACTAATCCACCTGATTAAAGTTTGAAGTTAGTTTGTGTTCTCTCATTTTTATTCATTATTTATCGCAACCATTTTGCAAAATTTGTTTTCCTCGATTTTTTTTTTTAATTATTTTTTGTTGCATTATTAACCTTCAGAGGGTTTTGTTATACAGGGCCTGGCCCTCCTGGAGATGCAAATAAATGAAAACTGTTGTAAATACCTCCTACCAGAAACATCAAAACATCTCTTTTCACCAAATCTTAGTCTTATTCTGCTACAGTGTTCAGTCAAGAAAGGTACAGGGCTAAACAGATGGGAAACACAAGCAAAGGTCCGGTGGAACCCGTGGAAACCAAACCTGAATTGCCACGAGTTGTCTTCCACTTGCAATGCCATTAATAGGTTTGAAGGGACCCGCTGCACACAGGGGGGCAGACTGCATTCTCCTCTTCCCCTCTATGAATTCTGTGAGTATAATGGTGGTTTGGGGGAAAGGGAGATGTTAGAGTGCTGTGCAGACTCTGCTTTCTTTTGTGTGCCCAGCCTTCGTGTTCCCTTCAGGTCTTTTTTTTCTTTTCCTTTCCTTTTGTGGATGAGATGCTGAGTAATGAGGCTTTGTGCTGGAAAGGTGACATATATATCACTGAAATTTTCATCTTGAATTATGTTCACAAGAATACAGCTCAGAATATTTGTTTTTAATTTCCAATCTCAATTTCAACAGAAACTTTTAGGGGGGCTGCTGAATTCACCTAGGAATAGCAAATGTGACTCGCTGTCAACTGTTCCCTTCATTGTGTGCTTGGGGAAGAAAAAACACATACAGAGACTTTTTTATTTCATATAAGGCAGTTTTATGGCATTGCATGTTATATGCATTCTTCTGAACAAGAGCAGAAACAGGACATTGAATAAAATCAGTGAGTATAGATGTTATCATCAACGACAAAAAAAGCTTTTATTAGTGCTATGCAAATTTTTTTAAAGTGTTTTTTCTCCGTTATGTGTTCAAATAAAGATGGTGTTAATTTTTTTAAAATGATATTACAAGAAGCCTTAGAAGAAACAAATCAAAATTTTACCTCTATGAGGATACCCTGACCCAGAACTTATTTTCTCAACAGGTAACACAGAGGGTGATGCACCACAGAAAACAAAATAAAACAAACCAAAACAAACAAACAAATAAACAAAAAAAACCAACCAAAAACCGGAAACAAAACAAAAAAAAAAACACCAAAATCACTGCCAGTCAAAGTACAGATATTTTTAGTGCAGTCTCTCACAGAAAAAGATGAAGTCATGTTTCATTATGCAATATCACTTAAATAAACTGTTACTTCAGGAAAGAGTGAAACTTTTATAGCTCCTTGACATAATAAGACACTTCCATAAGGTTCAGCGGAACTCATTGATTGTACATAGATAACAATCCCTAAAAGCTACAAAATTCACATGTTTTTAAACTCTAGCTTTAATTAAAAATTGACAGCCCCAAATTTAGTCCTTTGGCAAAGTGAAGGACTGAAAACATATATGTTTGTGATACAATGATAGAATTTAAAACAAAAATGTCCAGCAAATACTGGCATTAGAGAACTTGACTTCTTTCCAAAACTGAATTAATAATTTCTTTTGAGTGATCTGTAGCTTTAGTAAATTAAAACTAAAAAACAGCCAACAAACCAAACAAACCAGCACCAAAGAAAAAAAAAACCCACCCAAAACCACAGAAATAATTTCAAACCATTTCTTTCTGTTCTAAATATTCATTTTAGATATTGAAGTTATCATTTCAGAATACTGGCTTAAAAAGCTAGTTCTAAATCATTTAAGTCAAAATCCCAAAAGATCTCTGCCCAAAGTACCACATTCCTGCAAAACGTTTCACTTTCAACAAAGGCAGTTTCTCTAGATGATATTTGTAAAAGGAAAATGTTTTCTTATCAGAGGAAAACAGCCTGGGAGAGGCCAGAAAGCATTGAGTTAATGCAGCCATCTGCCCCTTAATGGGATCAGCTATACTGTGTCACTTTAACCGCTGTTTTCCTCTAAGAAGTTTTCAGAAGAGGTTAAATAATCTATTCTAGTGCTTCATCACCCTGACAGGAAATATTTTCTATTGTATGAACCAGATTTTCTTTTCCCAATGAAGTTTAACTTTTTGTTTATGTGTTGCACCCATCATGAACATGGCAGACTGTTGTTTTCCAATCCTCCTAGCAGAATTATTTTCCCTATATTTGAGATGCAATATCTCAATCTCTCACCTTACTTTGTTAAGCTTAAATAACTACAGTTTCTTTCACTCTTTCTTCAGAGGTCATATTATCTAGATGACACAATCCTTCTTATTTGAAATGTTTACACCGTTTCTGTTATCATGGCATTATCATGTTTTTAATCCCTTGGGCTATGCTTCTAAAATACAGGTAGATCAGAATCACCATCACCTGACTTATAGGGTTTTATTGTTTTCCTGTTTCTTTTTTTCTTTTTCCTTTTTTTTTTTTTGAACACAAACTTGAAGTTTCTTCTCAGAAAAAACAACTTGAATTTCAGTTGCCTTGAGTATAATTTCTGCACATCTGTGTCCACCAGACTGAGAATATCCATTATCAGCAGAAAGCCCTTTTTCTGAAATATGCATTTGTATTTGAAATAAAAAATATGAATTTAAAACCAGAACCTACTCCTAATTAAGCCAGTGCTAAAAACTCCATAGGAATTCAGTAGAAGGGGAATCAAACCCTTAAAGGGCAGCAGGGCTGTAATTTTATTGCCTGAAATAGGCTCCAGGTATGATCTATAGTTAAAGAGATAGAGAAGAGTTTTGAATAAGTTAGGACATCAGTAGCAGCATAAAATATTTCATTTTAATAACTATAACAAAAACAAACAAACAAACCAAATAAACAAACAAACAAAAAACCAACAAAAAAAACCCCAAACAAATCGCAGATACCATTTCTCCATGAGAAAGCAAAGATTACTGTGCCACACAAGATAAGAGTAGGAAGTTTACTTCTTCACGTGTAANACAAACAAACAAACAAACCGAAACAAATTGCAGATACCATTTCTCCATGGGAAAGCAAAAATTACTGTGCCACATAAGATAAGAGCAGGAAGTTTACTTCTTCACATGTAAGTTTCATTGCATATACATTTTATAGACACTCTTTCCCTACAGGTTATTCCAACCTCTCTTGGCTGCACTTCACCATTCTATGTCTGTCCTCTTCCTCACTCCAATCCTCATCTATCTGAGTATAATTATTGGGGGCTTTCTCTCATGAGTTACTGCAAACCTTGAAATACCTCATCTTTTACCCACAGCCTTGACTGCAAAAGACAAGGATCATTAGATTCCATATTCAGATATATAAGACAGGAAATCTGCTTAAAATATCTGCTTTAAATGATCCCCAAAGTCTTAAAATAAAAGTAAAAATAATGGCATAGGTCATGGTTGTAAAGTAACGATATAAGATATCCCAGCTTTTGGGAGAGTCTGAGTACTTTTTGTTTTTTAAAATAATTTTTTGAGTTTGCAGTACTGAACGATGCATAATTTGAGAAAAAGGTTTGCTTATGCTTATAGTTCCTATAAAGACCCAAATGGAGTCCTGGTCCAGTAAAGGAAATGACAACCTTGCCACTGCTTTACACGAGCCCTGGATTTCACTCCGGTGTGTGCTCCTCTGCACTGCTAGCCTGAGCTATTACACCTGCAACCTCAATTTTTGCATTTTCTGGTTTTTGATGGATTTATTGCAAGACACAATAGTACAGTGAAATACTCAACAAGATACATAGGAGGAGACATTAAAGGAAAAACAAGCTTTTGCTCCTCTGCACAAAGAACTTGTTTCTTACTTACTAGAGCATTTCTTCTAAGTGACAAACAGGAAAGACTGGCAGACTCAAATTAGAGGTTAAGCAAAGGGTAGCTGAGAAGAACAAGAGTCAACTGCTTTAGTTTAAAAATAGAAATAGAATGAAGCTAGCAACCTGAGGGAATTGACATGTAGCAGATTATGAGGAAATTGGGAAGGTTCTTTTATTACAGTTAAAACACAGCAGAAATGAAAAAAAGTGCCTGCTTTACCAGGTTCCAGTTCTGCCTTCAGCCAAGAAGAAAAGCTCATGGTATTAAACCAATTAAGATTAAAATGAAACTTGAAGGCAAGAAGAGATAATCCATTCCCTGATATCCCTTTTGGTGTGGTGCAACCGATGGGATGTATCCCTTCCCCACAAGATGGCCTATAAAAGGTTAATGTGCACTAAATTTTTAGAATTAAAGCAAGGCTAAACAGCTTTTTCATCACAATTAACATTAAAGGTTTGATTATTTTTTCAAATTAGACTCCCTGGTTCAAGTTTTTCATTTGCAAACCAATTCTGATTGAATATTGACATCAGAGGAGAAGAAAGTATTCCAAACACTAGTCAGAGGGAAAAACAGGATGAATACTGCAACAGAAAAAGTGGGAATCTTCACCTTCAGTTACAAGATGCTAAGGTGTGTTGGACTTGTTCACTTTATGACTTGCATGTACTCATCTGTTCTGCTCTCGGTAAAGACTGCTCAGATTTAAGAGAAATAATTATATTCATTGCAGTACAGCTTAGCAAACTTCTGAAACTGGTAATTTCTAGATACAGTCAAGCAACAGAATTCCTTCCAGTGGAAAATTGCCTTTTTGATGAAAATCCTGAAGCTTTTGTTATCTGATGAAAATTTAAAGTTTGAGGAAAGCAGACACTGTAGGTATGTGTTTAATGAAAACACGAGTTCCTACACAAGAAATTTCACAGAAAATATTTGGCAGACCCTAATAAATTCTTTCTTGCCTTATTTCTTTCTTGTGATGCATTACTGAGAAAGATGTAAGCAGACAGAATCTTGGGTATTCAGGTTCCCTTAATCCACCTTGGTCTATCCAGGACAAGACATAGCATGTAGTTTTCAGTAGTTCCCAGCTTCTAGAAATAGAACCATAAAATCATAGAATCATGGAAAAGTTTGAGTTGGAAGGGATCTCAAAGATAATCTCATCTCAAGCCGCCTGCCATGGGCAGGGACAAATTCCACTAGACCAGGTTGCTCAATGCCCCATCCAATGCAGCCTTGAACTCTTCCAGGAATGCGGCATAATATATAAATTCATAACCGCCAGAAAGGAATTTTTTTTCTTTTTTTCCTCATAGATTCCTGGTGCTTTCAGAAAAAAAACAACTCCTTGTACTCTAATTTTAATTTAGACATAGAATAAACATACTTCAGAGCCTCTTTCAGGGAGGCCTTGACTGGAAGGGCTCAAGAAGCAGTTACATGTTTTATATCTTTTCTCCTAATTAAAAAAATCTTCAATATGAAAGTAGTCCATCCACGTGACTGAGGCTGTTTTCTGACAAGGAATATGATGTCAATATCTGGTTTCATTTTAAGAAATGGACTCTTACTCCATAATGATATTAATTTAAGGAAGATTGTCCATACCATTCCTATGCACCATTACTCAGTGCAACTGAGCAGGTCGCAGGCTCAGAGCCAGTATTGGCCCATGTTTAAGAACAAAGCCTAAGTGGCAACAATGCTGCACAAAAAATGAAGTAAATCTGACAATGTGTTTAGGGGATAACGTCCAGTGTGAGTCCCCCAGCAGTTATCTTTTCCTTCACACTGGAGTCCTAAATCAATTCCTAATGTATGAAATGCACAATCACTTTAGTTTCCCTTAGTGCGGGTTTAATTGCTGTCATTCGTGGGGGGAAATAACACAAAATAACACAAGAACCAAGAAAAATCAGTATTAAAGGAAGAATAGACAAAGTTAGAATTCCCATTTGAAACATAGATGGTGTTTAAGTCCAAAACCTGACTTGAATTTTACACCTAAAATCAAGAGCTAGCACTTTTCTGTACCCCTACTTCACGTATAGAGAGGAATGAATATAGACTAATCTAAATTGTAATTTCATAGGTTGTTTATGCTGCATAAATAAGGTACAGCAGCTGTTTGAAAGGCAAATTGAACTAAAAGGTCTCTGGATTGAATCCTAAAGTATTTATATTCAGTTTTTCACATTGTGTTCTGTTTTCAAAACCGTTGCTGAATTTGTTAAATCACTGGTGTGTTTGTTAAAGAAAATAATATTGCATGAATGCTGGCTACCCTTAGACTCTCTCCTTGAGTCTAAACGTTTGTAGCTAAATACAAAACCTTTGACATAGCTGTCTTTACTGAAGCAAAACAAACTGCAGTGAATTCTTGTTTAAACTCCATCAGCCATGATGATTATACTGTATTTGTAATGAAGCAAGGCCTCCCAATAACACTACGAGGACACATTTCATAGTGTGTAATGGCTTTTACTGTATATATGATTTCACATGTCATTAGCCAGACTTTTCAAATATGTTCCAAGTAGCTTATAGAAAAAACACTAACACGCTGAAACAAGATTATTAGCAAAATCAATATCACTGAATGGGCAATTTATTTTTTCTTTTCCTACTTGCTGTTGGTAACTACTCCAGCAAGACCAGAAGACCAGATTTAAACTGAAAGAGGGTAAATTTAGATTTGATATTAGAAAGAAATTCTTTCCTATCTAGGTGATTAGACACTGGCACAGGTTTCCCAAGAATCCAAGCTATCCCATCCCTGGAGGTGTTCAACGCCAGGTTGGATGGAGCTCTCAGCAATCTGGTCTAGTGGAAGGTGTGCCTGCCCATGGTAGGGGATTGGAATGAGATGATCTTTAAAGTCCCTTTCCATGCAAGCCATTCCATGATTCTATGAATATAATATTAATATACGATGGTTGCAAACCAAATATCACAGCTTTTCTCAGAAGTATTTGCTATACAATGTCAGGACGTTATTGAAGTTTTATTGAAGTTTTTTCTCTTTCATGCAAGAACTTTCACATAAAAAATTCCCATTCTTATTAGCCTCAGGACTATAAACTTTAAGCAAGGTTGATAATTAATTAAGCTGGTGCCAGGTTCCTCTTATCCTACCTCCTTTCCACCCCACGACAACCCCGGCTTCATAGCGAATTCAGACAGACCAGGCTTGTAGCTAGCTTGTGAACTGTTCACTCTTTTTGAGCTATTTCCTTCCCATGCCCTAAATTTTCCCATCCCATTTGCTCAACAGCATTACTTCAACATTAAACATGGTTTCCAATTCTTCTGCCTTTCCTTCTTCTCCAGCTCCCCAGGAAAGACCCCGGAGTGGGAGTGATTTGAGTATCCAAAGTGTGAGGGTGGTTTAACATCTCGTAAGGGTGTGAGGGTTCCATCCATCCATTAGCATATGAGCTAATATGAGGACTGGGGTCCCTTGGGAAAAGTAAAGAGAGCATGTGCCCTGGAATAAGAACATTGAGCTGTCTGGGGGTGGATTTCTGCAACTTCTCATTCTTATGACAGAGAAAATAGAGAAAGAAAGTCAAATCAGGCAGACTTTTGGTCAGAATTTCCTGCCCTAAGGAAGCATTTCTAGTTAGTATTTTCATCTGTCTGACTTTGAGGAAAGCAGAACCGAATTCTCAGAGGCTGTGGATGTTAGAATTGGGAGAAGGCAGGTAGGCAGGTAAGTCACACTTTTGGGGACAAGCAACAGGGTTAAGATGATTTAGGAGGTCTGAGACAAGGAGAGAAACCAAAGCTGTGTTTTTTCTTTTGGATAACCATTGTAATGTCACCAAGACCAGTGAAAAGAAGTATGGAATTTGACTGCCAATGCTCAGAGCTATTTATCTGATTATGTGTAATCCTGATTAGAAATGGTGCCTTTAGACTCTTCTGATAATTATCTATGAGCAAGCACTCAATTTTCTGATTGTATATGTGATATGATACAGCACTGATGGACGTTCTCCTTGGGGGATGGAAATGCTATTATTTAGTGTTTGTTTATAAACATTCACTCTTTACAGGTGTAGATGTGTCATTAAGTCCCTTAAATAATATAATTATTTCCAGAAGATCTGGAGCTTAAGTGTTTTTTCCTCCCTCTCCATTTGGATAGATATTAGTAATTAACTTCAGTAGTATAGGAAGGACATAAAAAGGGAGTTAGAAAAACTTTGACTGAAAAGGATGCTGGCATCCTATATCCTTGTCTTGCAAGAATTTATGTTCTTGCTGAACTTCATTCGTATGAGCAATCCTATTTTTATGCTCACAGCCAAGAAATAAGATCAAGGTATTATTTTGTTATTTAAAAATTAAGGACTTGCTGTTGTTATTAAAAGTTTTCTGTGTGTGTGTGAACAGAAAAATGTCTAGAAGTAAAAGCTAAAAGCAGGGGAAAGAGTTTTTTATCTTTCCATCCACATTATCTGGAGTAGTCGATTCAAAAACTGGAAAGTTTAAAGAAAAGGAAATAAGTTGTTTTTGCAGTTTTCCACAAGAATAACAGCATGGACATCACTCGAGATAAAAACACTATCTCACCAAGCAAAAGTTTGAACAGCTTTTCTCTGAGATACACTTTTTATCGGAATGATTATAGAAAGCAAAAGATATATTGGTTTGAGTTTGGACATTTTGCAGAAAAGAAAAAAATCCTCATGTAGTTATATAAAACTAATTTTATTTCAGACTTGTATTGCTCATTTACACTTTGGGGGTCAATATGGAAAGATGCTGCAAGATGGTTTATTTCCTCAAGAGTGGTCCTTGTTGCTTAGGGTAGGCATTTGCTCTACTCTGACCTCTCTGTCCTCTATTAATATGAACGTAAATAAAACTCAATAACACGTGATTCAATTTATTCTGAAAAAATCTAGACCAGCAGTAGTGAATTGCTTTCTGAGATTTTCTATTGCTTTCCAGTGACTACAGAGAAAATCCAGAAATGAAATGTGAACAGACCTACCGTCCACGTGCTGATCAACTCTTTGGATCTCGAGTGGTCAGATATTAATCAGAGTTCACACCTCTGTATTTGGAAGCACATGGTTCTTTAACTGGGCCTGTCCATGAGCTTGACACTCGTAACACCAGGGCATTTGTTCTGACCCTCCTAAAATGTTCAATTTTTCTTGCCAGCATCAGAAATTTGCTAAGTTGCGTGATACTTGCTAAATGTTTTATTCTGCTTTTTAAGCTGTAGTATTAATAGCAGGCATTTTTCTAAGGTTCTATCCCTTTGCATGCTATTTGCATTTCTTTGACAGGATTAAATAATAAATAAATCCTGTCTGGCTTGTAGCTGCACACACAAATGGTCACTGCTTGCCTCAGTTTCCAAATTGTTTATGGCATTTGAAATACCTGAGGTTACTTTACCTTTCCTGCAGCTCTTCGTTATTCTTTTCTATTTGTCAGCTCTGTGCCAATATATCAATATACTAAGATGCCTCAAGTAGTTTTAGTTTTAGTTTTCAGTTCTATATTGAAACCAGTCCGGTTGAGAGTCATATACTTATATATGTGTGTCTAGAGTTTGGTTCTTGGCTGTTTTGATTAGGTCTTCATTATCATAGAATCCCAGAATCATAGAATATCCTGAGTTGGAAGAGAACCCACAAATTTCAGCACGTGACAGCTGATTTACCCCTCAGAACTGAATGTTGCTCCACGCTGCCCGTGACATCTGTATGGGACCAGCAAACAGAACACAAGACCTACAGGAAACCTGCATCACTCCAGCTGAGTTAAAACTCTACTTGCAGACAAATCCTTTAATTCCAATCTAAATTTTTTGGGTTGAAGTATTTCAAGAAGACTCTAAGAGAAGAAATTCTGGTGGGAAAGCAATCTATTGGGCTTTACAGGACCTGACAGAGTCCTGTCCAGTACCTTCCAGGAGGCTGAATCAGCATTGCCTGGATGTTTGACACTAAGGAAATATCCAGTCATCTTGATAGAACAAATTGAGGATCTTTTGAAAAATATATGGCCAGTCTTTGGTGCAATTCAGTTGCTTGGACAGGGGTGTCTATTTCCATCTGAGCCAAATACAAGCTCCCAAATATCCACCCCTGTGCTGTGGCTGCTGGATCACAGGTGGGACCCAAGAGGGCTTCTCAAGTGGAATTATGTGCCTGCACCCAGGAAAAGGGATCACCTTCTCCAAGTCTTCAGGTAAATAAAATTAACAGTGAAAGAAATTAAATAAACTTTCTGTTTATCACTTATAATTTAAATATAGCTTAACAAGGCAAACAAAGCAGAGTGCCTCTATCCCATTATCTTTTTATATTCTGGGAAAAAAAAGACAATGCACAAAAAGCGTCTAAAATTGAGCAGCTTATGGTTATGTTGCTATAGTTACAGGATGATCAGAGGCTTTGCTAAGCCAGAAAAAGAAATGAGCAGTTTCAGATAGTTTTGCACCTAGTCCCTGCAGATAGTGCTACACTTCCAAGTACACAGTTTTGATCTGCTTCGCATTGGTGAAATGCAAAAAAACCATTTGTCTCCGAAAATTTCTTATGAATAAAAAAAGCCTTTGCATTTTGCATCTGAGAAATCCCATGTATATTTCAAATAGGAAAAACAGTTTCTATTAATAGACATGGTCAGAAAATTTGTGGGTTTTTTTCCTCAGAATAATTCCTTTTATCCATTTTTCTTTACAAAATGAAGCACTTAACATTTTTGTGCTGAAAATAAAAAGTTCTTTCAAGCCAAAGTCTGTTATCAATATACATGAATCTGTAATATCCTTCAATTAAATACTTAGGTTACACAAGAATAAATACACCCATGTGAAATGGTCAGTTCAAAAAATAAAAACAACACCACGATTTTTCCTAGAAAAAAAAATCATAAAACTACTAACATTTTCCCTTTCAAAAAATAATTTCAGTGTGGGTTGTGAGTAAAAATTCTCACTCAGAAATGTCATTGCTAAAGATTACAATAGAGCTTGGGAAGCTCTGCCGGTAATCTGTGCATAAAAAGCTGAATTTGCACAAGTCTGTGCCTAAAATTGTATTCCCTTTTTAATAAAAACTCTGAAGTTTGCTTTTCCATTCTGTTTTGCTGAACAAATGAAATGCTTTTATACCTGAATACGATGACTACAGAAGACTAAACATTAGCAAATAATTTTCCCGATTTTCCCAGCCCCTCCTCCATGCATTTTCATCCAGGAAATGAAGTACCTGCTTCTCCTAAACTTGCCCGTCTTTCAGTGCATATTGAAGTGCCTGGTGCAAATCTGTTATTTCTCTTTCATTTATTCTATGGTAAGTTTATCCTGCCACCCTCTAAAAAGACTCCACTGAAAATTAAAATTTGTGCTCTTATAAAAACGGCTGCATCATACTGAAATCAGTAAGGTGGCAAAGGGAGTCCATTCAGGCTTCAAAGAGCTCTGTTTTGAAGTGAAGAAAGGACTTGGGCTTAAGTCAAGGAGATCAGCTACAGCTCATCAGGACCTGTCCATTTAAAGCATGAAGGATGATTTTGATGAATTTCACTGGCCCTTTCCACCTATCTCTTGTGCGTGGGCCTTTTAGGCTTCTGCAGGCTGATGTTTTAAGCAGGGGCTGGACCCAATGGCCTCCAGAGATCCCTTCTATCCAAATTATTCTGTGACCCATTCCGCCCCTCAGATATCCCAGATCCTGTGGGTCAGCACAAATCAAAATTCTTCTCTGTCCCTGAACTTTGACGTTTTACTGACCTGTCCTACCTGCCTGTGGTGGAACTCGTGGGAAATCATTGATCATCTGAATCAGAACCAGCTACTTTTGAGGGAGCTGAGCATGGCTTCAGATTTTCATTGACTGAAGAGAATCAAATTCTCAAACAGAGAGTTTAGGCTCATTAATCACTTGTGAGAACCTAATTTATATGCATGTACCTGTAGATATCTCATCTGTAGACTGAAACACACGGTTACAGTTTCAACGTCAGTAAGAAGTTAATTACTCGATTTTTCTTTAAAAGTTGACAAAGATCTAAGATAAGACTCATTTCAACTCAGTGTAGATATCTGAAGTAGCTCAGAAGAATCACTCCCTGGAAACGATTCTGTTACTCTGATTCTGTTAGGACAGCTGGTTTCATTTGGGATGTCTCAGGGAAAACTGTGGGTCTCCTGATCCTTCTCCAGAAGCCACTGGTCTCCAGTGGGTCCGAGGTCAGATTTACTGGCCCTAGATGCCCGGGGGGGGTCATAACTGTATTTAGTACAACTTGTTGCACAGATATAGGTCACTCCCTCTCCCAGATTAGGAGTCCTACAAGATAAAGTACAGACATGCAAAAGCAGGGCAAGAGATATTCAGTTTTAGCCCCCTGCACATCCCAAACTGCTAAAGACAGGGACAGACAGAGACCAAAAGGACAAGAGTAGCTGATGAGTTTTCAAAGAAAATGCACAATGGTTTTCTGGTGAGATAATCACTTACCCCACAGAGTTTCTAAAGACTTTTGAATGCAAAACTGATGCTATTCATTATGCATGCATTGCAGATTTACCATTAGCCCAGTAATTTTTCTAGCATAGAAAAATATGTCCAAGGTAATTCATATTTTAGAGGAGATACAAGAAACTCTGCAAGAGTCATCTAATGTGGCTTTGAGGTGGGGGAAGAGAAACACCTGCCATCTTATGGATAGACATTATTTGCTCCATGTAACTTAGATGTTTAAAGCTATTTTTACTGATCTCTTAGCACAAAGAAGGTTGACTCTGATGTTTGCAAAAATGTGATTTTGCCACACAAATGTTTTTCTGCATGAAAACCAATTCAATTTATTTTGTGTAAGTTTGCTTTTTATTAAACTGAGAATAAAATAGAGGTGAAACAGAACTACTTAGGGTTACACACTGCCACTAGTAAAGGAGTTTGTACAGGACTGGGTTTTAGAAACTGAAGGTATCTAATGTCCCATAAAATCCATCCCCAAAAGCTCATGTTTCCTGATAGTTCTGCATAGTGTTAATTATTGTGCAGAAGAACAATCCAAGCCCAAAAATTAGATGCATCAAAAATGAGAAACGAGCATCATAACTGATGCTTTGAGTGAGACCACCTTTTGTAATTAAGAGCAGATAGCAATAATCACACAACATATGCTCTATGGGTGTATTTTAAATTTATTTCAGATAAATTATACAAGTACATAAATTAGGTTCTGGTTTAATAACCTACCCATTGGTACCCTGGGCCACCCAAAACATATTAAGGTGTGTCCAGTGCAATTGCCTCCTCTCATCCTCTCCTAATTTTGCTAAAAGTTACTCAGTCTTGTCCACGCCTTTGTTAAAACAAACATTAAAAATAAAGCAAAACACCACAAAGCCCCAACCTATATTTCTGCAAAATCGTGAGCTGACTCTGCTCTGTTGTACAGTATAAAGACAAAATAACTCCGTTGCATTCTCTAACAAAGTGTACCCTCCCCAGCATAAAATTGACAGGCTAAGATACATTTATGGCAACTAATACTATAAAATCTGGACACCTCGCATGCTTTATGATATCCCACAGAGGCAAAGAAGGAAGAGTTATTTGACAACTGGGAGTAAGCGGCACAGAAAGGCAAAATGACTTATCTAGGATAACATAAAACACCTGTGATAGAGAAGGGAGCTAAACCTGTGTGCCCTCATTTCCAGGCTTATGCTCTAACCAGTAGATAATCCTCCTTGCTCCAAGCCTGAAATCTTAGTGCTCTCATTGATTTTGCATATTATTTAAAGGAATATTTTCAGAAATGCACAGTTTAGATGTTGGTTGAAGTGTCTGTCCACTGAAATGAATGAAAAAAGTACAAGAAATTCAGCATGTACTGGTGAATGGGCTTGTTCCTCCTCAAGTGCTGGACTTTTCATTCCCCTTTGCTGAACTTCATGACTTTCCTGCTGACCCATTTTTATAGGCTGTTAAAAAGGTGATATAATCATCTCATCTGTCAATCACTCCTTCCAGGTTTATACCATCTGCAGGCTGGCTGAGGATTCACTCTTGCCCATCATCCAGGTCATAAATTAAGACATTAAAGAGTATTGGCCCATATATTGAAGTTAGGATCACATCACCAGTGACTAATCTTTAGTTTCAGTTCTGATTTTTTTTTTTAATCCAGACATCTAAAACGTTTTATCAAGGAAGTGGTCCAGGTTTCCTGTAAAGCCACAGGACAGGCAGAGGCAGAGGAAGATTTGTGTCATGGTAAAAGACAGGTCTCTGCCCTATCCAGCTATTTCTTTTCATTGACTGTAGCTGAAGCCTTGATTACTATGGTTAGACAGCCAGATTTTAGAAAATACAGCTGGGTTAGATGAATGTCACCCTTCTTTAAAGAATTAAATTGAGCTACCACTAGAAGAACAGATTGAGAAGGGTCCACATCAAAATACCTCAGGAGCAAAGCACTCATCAGCGTTTAACTCTGATTTGAAGTGTGCCATAATCAGCGTCCACTCTGACTGGATTTCCACATGGAGTTTGAAAAGGCTTCCTAACAAAACTTCCTATGAAATGAACTCATTTGTCTGACAATTTTAAGGAGAAAAAAACTCCAAAAAACCAACAACTCCCCAAAAAACCCTCATTGTCAAAAAGTCACAATCTCCTAGGAAAATGTATCCCGAAGTATTCTGTTTGGCAAGTCAGTATTTTCTGCAGGAAGTGCATAGCGACTGCTTCAGGTATCTTGCTCCTTGGCTGTACACCGGCTATATCACAAGCCAAGAATCCACATTTCAAAAGTGACTTAATCCCTGTGAACCACCCCTTCATGGCTGCTAATACGAATTGTGACCAGCAGCTCTAACAAAGGACCATCAGGTTGTTTGGATCACTCTGTTTGAGACACTGCAGCAAAAGCCACGTGCGCCTTGCACTGCGCACAGTTTCATCTCTAAATAAACAAGCCAAAAATAAAACAAAATGAAAAACAAAGTCCAACCAAAATGGCATTTGAGAACATCCCAAAGAAATACACCATGGAAAGTTGGATATTTTTGAGATAAACAGCAGATGGGATTCTCAGGTGGTGTGAAAGATAAAAATGTGAATTTAGAAATGCTAGGAGTTTTGTAACTGAAGTAAAATTGTTACTGGTGGAATTCAGAAACAGATAGTCCAAAAGTCTGTTTGCAGCTTTTGGGAGCACAGCTGCTTTACAACTTCTTGTACTGTTTCAGTAGAAATCTAAAAACTTTGCTTTGTCTTTAAAAGAAATGCAAGCTTCTGCTGGTCAAAAAAGCTGTAAATCTCCCTAGCTGTGCATGGTTAAAGCACTGGTGAGGACTATAATTTTTACATGCAAAAAAATAGAATTATGTTAGGCTACCTTCATTTGGAATCATCTTAGTATAAAACTGCAGAAATGAAAAGTTAAAGTGTCTTTTAAAAGACCTATGTTGTGCTTATCTCTGAGATTTTCTTATTTTTCTTGACAGGAAGGTCTTGGAGGTTTAAAGGTGTGGTATAAAGAAAATCCCACCATGTGAGTTTCACAGCTGGAACTCAGTTTTCTTTCTAGCTTTACCTTCTTGTGCTACTAAACTGCACAAATAAAGTCCATGATAACCCTACACAGCGTTTAGGAATTTCAGTTTCATTTTTGGAACACTGTGCATCCTGATGCTTTCTGGCTATCTTCCCCTATGTTTTACTTCTTCATGGTCAGATGGAGGAGAAAAAAAAAAGGAATCTCAGAGAGTTACCTATGAACAGAACTACATTAAGGACTAAAATCAACTGAATGTGCCTTCCTTGGAAAGAGAAAAATCTGATTTTTTTTTCAGTTGTATAAATAAATCTGATATCTACTATTTCTTTGTTCTGAAAGTGCCATAACAAAATAAAAGAGTAATAAATTCTGATGATTGGTTCACAAGAGCAGAGCATGATGCTCAGAGATGCAGAAAGTAGAAAAGGAGGACAGAATGACAAAAGAATCTGGTTGTTTGTTGCTTCTTTTTTCTAATTTTTTGACCAACTCAGGAAGCAAAAAAAAAAAAAACCTACTGTTGGGAGAATATGACTTCAACTCACCCTCATAAGTAGAAAGAAAAACCGTGCGCAGGAGAACAATAAGAGTCTTGATGAAATTTCAAGGAAAGCTCAGAAAAAAAATGAGCCTGGAAGAAAAGCTTTAATTTTGTTGTTGTTGTGCTTTTCCTCATCTAATTTTGGATTTTTCCTCAGGTAACTAAGGTAACCAGCAGGCTTTTGGGGCCCTTGTGAAGACTGAGGGGTGTGGATGACATTCCCAGCTCAGCTGGTGAGCTGGAACCACTACACAGTCATGGGAAGAAATGGACATTTTAGGGCCTGATTCCCCTGTTCAGACCAGAAGAATGAGATAAATAATGCTCCAGAAACAGGATTTTTTTTTTTCCTATTGACTGTAGAAGAAATCCAGATATTTAACTCAGAATAAAGGGTGTAGACTTTCATATTGAGGCATAAGAATCCCAAAGTTGTTTATGTAGTTGGGATGCTGGGACAGTGGTGGCCTAACAGAGGTCTGTGAGGTCTGTTACTGTGAATGATGAGGAGCAGGAGGGCTGTGCCTCTGGAAGAAAAGGACTAATAATAATACCAAAAAAAATATCAGCCTGAAGCCTCCTTTACGCACCAAAACTGAAGATAAACTAAATGCAAAGTGGGGAGGGCTCAGACAAAGAGAAGAGGGGGTATTGTCATGCTGTAGAAAGCTTTACGCATAAATATATATTTTTCAGTGTTTCTGTTATCATGCTGGTCCATATTTCAAAGAAGGAAAACAAAGACACACTGCTTCAGAGTTCCAGCATTAGGCAAGGCAAAAATCTGGACTGAAGATCTAGTGTCCACGAACTAAAAAAACTGATAGCTCTCAAGTGTCTTTGAGGAAAAACAAACACGCAGAAGAAAACCACAAAGGATTCATCTGTCTATGTGTGCTAATGTTTAGCAGATGCTGGTACTTACAGGAGTGTTATGAGAATTAATTAATGACTGCTGGTAAAAGTAAGCCAAGGAAGCAGGCTTTTTTCCATATGATGAACATATTGGGAAAAAGGCAATTTTCCCTTTGTTAACTTTATAGTAGATAAGTGAAACATGTTCTTGGTCATGATGACTAGTAAAAGGCTTTTTAATATATTCACAATAAAATCTGAAAGTAATTTAGTCATAATTCATGAGTCATATAATATCCCGAGTTTGAAGGGACACACAGGGACCATCAAAGTCCTGCTCCTGGCCCTGTACAAGACAGCTCCAAGAAATAACAGAATAAAACTATCCCATGCATTTGTAAAGCATCTGTTGTTTAATACCACCATTACTTCATGTCTGAGAGCAATGAGAATCTTCTGTTCTGTGCCTGGAACCCCCCTGTCCCACAGGAGTCTTGTACTTAGTGGGGGTCACTTTGTTCTGCCACAATATGAAGAATAATTGGCAATGGGTCTAAATTCACTGCTTCAATACTTAGACAATTTGGAAATAAAAAAGCTCCCTGCATGAGGCAGAGATAGTTTAAGGTCAATGTGCACTTCCTAATGTGTGTTGCATTTGCACATACTCCCCGTTTTGGCCATCTATAGCTTTAGCTTTAGTTGATAACAGGAATAATAGTGACATTTTTACAACTCCCCTTGTAATTTTCTGTCTACTCTAAAGACAGAGTGACACAATATAAAGAGGTATCAATAATATTAATTTTGTGTTTATTCAGCACATAACACCCGTTTCCCAGTATTTTTCTGAATCACAGAATCATTAAGGTTGAAAGAGACCTCTAAGAGTATTGACCATCGAGTTCAACCATTAACCCGAACCCACCACTAAGCCATGTCCCAAGTGTCACACCTACTCATTTTCTGAATGCTTCCAGGGATAGTGGTTCCCTCACTTCTCTGGTCAGCCTGTTACAATGTTTGACAACCCCTTCAGTGAAGAAATTTTCCCTCACATCCAATCTAAATCTCCCCTGGTGCAACTTGAGGCTGTTTCCTCTTGTCCTGTCATTAGTTACCTGGTAGGAGACTGACCCTCGCCTGGCCACGACATCCTCTAGGGAGTTGGAGAGAGCAAGAAGGTCCCTCCGAGCCTCCTCTTCTCCAGGCTGAGCCACCCCAGCTCCTTCAGCTGCTCCTGGTGCTCCAGACCCTTCCCCAGCTCTGCTGCCCTTCCCTGGACACGTTCCAGCCCCTCAATGTCTGCCTTGTAGGGAGGGGCCCAGTTCCAGACCCCAGTGGGAGCCAAGCGGTCAAGAGGGAGATGAGGCAGCACCCTTGGTGTTTGCACCCGGGCAGGAGCTGCACCAGTTTGCAACAGACTAAACTGGGGCTGACACCGATGCTTTGGACCCAATCCAAATCCAAAAAGTCTGTTTTGTGGAGCAATTAGAACTAACTTTATTAGCAGAAGAAATGAATGTTTGGGCTCTGGAGAACAATTGATATAATTGCTTCTGAACATCCTCCACTTCCCTTTTTTATTCCCTCAGCAATTCAATGTGAAGTTTTGTGGATGGTGTACCGATCTAAGAGAAGTAATAAATTATGGAATTCAGTCAAAGCTTTTGCTAATCGTTAGGATTGCAGAGAGATTTCTTTTGCCATGGAATGTGATATATTTATAAATACATAAAGTTACTTTTCCCAGTAGTGTTATTGCACGACCTTTTAACCGTCTTTGCACTGGATAAATATTCTTTTTACTGTTAATGAATAATAAGAGTTGCTAAAGCCTCCACGCAGTGACTTTTAATTCTCTTGCTGGGAAGAAAGTCTCCTCAGGAAACCCTCCTTTATTTAGATGCATGTAACACTTTGACCCTTCTTTCTGTCTTTAGGACCCTAACAGCACCTTTAGAAGTGGTTCAAAAATCACACTTTGATTCCATTTAAAATCAAAAGAACTGCAAAGGCTTGTGATGAATGGTCATTGTCACATATATATTGTAATAAGAAAAAAAAATTAAGAATCAAAGAAGATTGAGAAAAAAAAATCTAGTATAACTCTTGTTAATTCCTTAGTTCAAATGGAAGTTTAGTGTCTTCTGTCATTTCTCACATTCTGTTTTTCTGACCAAATTTTTAAAGCAACCTGCAACTGAGATTCCACATCTATTGAAATAATAATTTTTTTCAGTGTTAGCCTTTCTAATGTTAAGGTTATTTCTTCACATTTAACCTGAACCACATTTAACCTTCTTGTCTTCTTGTAAACTTTGTCTTTTTTGTGGTGTCTATAATGGAATACCCATTAAAAATCAAAACAAAAGGTATTTTATTCTCTTTCCCTTTCAACAACCTTTCATACATCCAAAGACACCTCTAATAAACATATTCTGTTTCTTCAGTCTTTCCTCATAGATTCTTTTTTCTAGATTTTTTTTTTTTTAAATCTTAATAGCTTCAGTAGATTTCCTTTTTAAGGTTCAATGTCCAAGTGTGTACATGATATTCCATGTGACAAATCATGGGAACATTACTTCTCTTTTATATATATATATATATATATACACACATACATATATATATATATATAAAGGAAATTATAATTGGTGATATAGTCAAGCAAAAATCCAAATGTTAAAGGAAAAACAATACCATTTTGATAAGACTGAAAAGTGCTGTTTCAGATTTTTGCCTAAACATCATATTTTTGAAGGTGGATTTTTTGGAAGATTGTGGGTATTTTGGCAAGTCAGCATTTTGTCTTGTTAGAAAAAATTAATTCAGAAAAATTACAGTGGATCTGAGTGATTTCAGCCACTCAAGAAATTAATTGACTACATATAAAGAGAAAGAGGGCACAAGTCTGCTGAGAATGACCACAAAGGAAGTTGGACCCTGAAGGGACATTTTGCTGCCTCCGTGGTGTACATTATGATTTTAATACTGGGTTTGTGTTTCCAGGAACAGAGTTAAGCAGCTGAGTTGCTGGGCAGCAATTTAGAACATTGAGAGAGAAGAAAAGTTTCTCATTGCAGTTTTCCCACCTCCACTGAGCTTATTCTCATTTTGCATCCCCACTTTCATATGAAAATATAATTTACAGCAATTTACTATTATTTTCTGTCATATTCAGAATTTATTGTTCAAATTTCCTTCTGTCTTACAAGGGTGCACTTCTGTTTATCTAAAAGCACAAGCCAGGGGCCTTAATAACAATTAGTTCCTTGAACATAAAGACAAATGTGGTGCCAGCCCAGAAGAGTTTACAATACACTCAATACACCAGTCAATACTATTTTCAATTGAGCTGATGTGCTCTAATGGCAATGTTACATGTGATAAAACTCCCCCAAGGACAAAAAAAAAACCCAGCAAAAATCACAGAGGGCTTTGGATTTTGAGCTGTCCATGGAATTGATTTTTCCTTCCATTAGTCAGCCAGCTGAATATTTCCTTTAACCTCTGCTACTGCTGTGTCTTGCATTGTTTGTTCTTTAAGGAGAATATTTCTGCACAAGGTTTGCACACAATAAATGCAGAAAAGTTGAATATTTGTAAGCCTGCAGACTCGAGCAGAATGTCTAGAAACAAAGCAGAGTGTTAACAGCTTTGACAATGCTGAGCTCCTGCTCCAGTGAAAGGACCATTCCTCAGTTTGTAGTTGTCAATGAAGCAATTAGTAACAGGTTTTTTCTGGTGAAGTTCTTCTAAAGACTGAAATCTGTGCCCAGCATAAAAGTAAAGAACCAGGTCATCAGGGATGTGGAAAAAGTACAAGGATACAGAACATCGCTTCTTTATAGGATGCTGTTAGTTTATAGCCTTTCTCCCTACATTACTCAGAAAAAGCTCTGTGGTGGGTGTGGGCTGTGGTTAAATAGCACCTATGGAGGCCTAATCTTTCAGTAAATAGCTGTCACTATAATAATATGTTTGAAAATAGAAAAGGGTGCTCAGGTGAGGGGTTGGATAAAGCAGACACAGAAGTAAAAAGAAGAGGAGAAAATATTTTCTCCATAATAAGCAAAAAATGGCTTTTGGATCAATGCACAGTATTGTATTCGATGCAAAACTACTCGTGTAGGTGTGTTTGAGTTCTTATCCCCCTTCCTGCATAAGTTTTATTCAAGTAAAGTGTATTTTTATCCCACTGCATGCATTCCTACCTTTCTCATCTGCAACCATACCCAGATTTTAAATGAAGGCAGGTGATTTCAGTCGTCTTAAACTTCATTTTCCACTGAAATTCCTATAAATTGAAAAAAACCCTTTTAATTTAAATAATGAATAATAATAATCACCTCCATCTTTATTACCTGCCATCCTCAGAGCCTCAGAGCCTTGATCTCAGGTTCATGAGACCCATGGTGTTGATGGGCTTGAAAAGGGATGCAGGAGGAAGTGGTCCATGGGAACATCCCCTACACCTCCTGCACAGAGAAACACGAGAAGTGTGTTTATCCCCTTGTGCCAGTGGACATCTCTTGCCTAAAGGCTTCTTCAGTGTACAAAGGCTACAAAATCTGAGCTTCCACTTCATCCTCTTCTGCCACCCCCAGTTTCCAAGGACTACTCCTCTGAATAGCACATCCATGCCCAAAGCTGCAGTTAAATCCTTGTGTGCCTGTAGTCATTCTCTGCCTGCAGTGACACAAGAAAGTAATTCCAATTCACGAAAATCCATGCATTTTACACTTCCTTTTGATCTTTTTGATTATTTTTCCTCTCAGCTACAAGAAAAGAGCTTGTCAAAGTGCCAGAAGATTCTTTGTTTCTGGAGTGCAAAAGAGCTTTCTAGAATACAGGGAAGACTAACAGTTATCATTTCTTTTCCCTGCAGACAGAACAGATGATATTTCCCATCATTTCTTTGTGCTAGAGTGATAAGGGAAAAAAAATCACAGCAGACTCCTGATAGCGACAAAAAGGCGTCAGATTTAAGGAAGTTCTGATAATTTAAGTGGTGAACAGAGCAAACTGGCAGGTTATCTTCAGAGAGGCAGCAAGGTGCATGGATATGATGGAGTCTAACTCGCTTGAGTGTTTGAATGCAGGATGATCAGCAAACGAAGGCCCTGAGACGTAGAATTCATTGTAACCTGCCTTATCTAGATGCCACAGTGGAAAATAATAACAAATTTGTGGCTTTTTTGCTGACTGCTCACTAACAATTGTTAAGCACTGCTACTAGGCTCATTTCTGGCCTTGACCTCTCTTTAACAAATGGGGATCTTTCCAGCACATCACCTTTTATCACAGTTCTGTTCTGAAACACACTGCATCATCTGCCATTGCAGATTAGTTCTACTAAAAGAGAACTTATCTGTCTATTAGCACTATCACCTGTAGCTTTTGACACTGGGTTCTAGCACAGGGCACATGAAAACACAAGTCAGATTTCCTTTTTCCTGTTCTGGACATATGTTCCTATTAAAGCCAAATTCTGCCTTTCTGGAGAAAAAAAAAAATCAAATAGGACAAAGGGGTATGGTTTTAAAATGAAAGACAGCTGTTTTAGATTAGCTATTAGGAAAATATTCTTTACTGTGGGGATGGTGAGGCACAGGAACAGGTTGCCCAGAGAAGCTGTGGCTGTTCCACCCCTGCAAGTGTTCAAGGCCAGGTTGGAAGGGGATTGGAGCAACCTGGGATAGTGGAAGGTGTCCCTGCCCATGGCAGGGTGTTGGAACAAGGTGATTTTTGAGGTTCCTTCCAATCCAAACCGTTCTAGGATTCTGTGACTGCAGTTGTTAGTTTTCTCTGTGATCCTCTTAAGATCAACCTCAGAGGCATTTCTGAATTAACTCATGTTTATTGTGCAGAGTGGTGGGTATTGCAGAACATCTACTTTCACTCCCCATCTGGTAACTAATAAACATTTGTATTTTGACAACTGAATACCTGAGGGCCATTTCACAATGGGAGTGAATTTACATTGCAAATAACTCCTGGTCATGGCCCAGGTTTTACACAGAAGCCATTGGATTGCATTTTCTCCCTGCTGTTCTTCCTAATTTCACCCAGATGTGAGACCCCAAGGTTCATCCTAAAAGGCTGAGACATTTAAATTAACACATCTCATCTTTGATAGAATTTCCTAACCAGAAGCCCCTGTGTGGGCTGTCTGACTGCTGCTGGCTCTGAGGTACAATCAGGACAGTTTACACACCAGGTTTTATCTGCAGACTGGCAGAGGTTTGTGCCCTTGGAAACAACTATCCCAGCCTGTGCTGCTCAGACTGATGAGTTTCCTGCATCTTCCCTGCAAAGCCAGAAGTTGCCCTGGTACTATCTCCAAGCTCTAGACTGAATGTGAAAGTGTGAGAATTTCATCCTGCCCGGAACAGAAATTCAGGAGAAAGTCAGTTTGCATGTGGGTGGTGAATCTGGCCACATGGAGAACTAGCAGGCACATGGAACGTGTGCTGCAGGACTTTATTCTGCATGCCCAGTACCATCACCTGGTACAAAATAATCCAGAGTCTAAGGGGATCAGCTTTCAGAAAAATTCAGAGCTTCTGCAGCCTGTTCATTATTTACCCCAGGAAAAGGTAGAAGGAGATGCCTGTGGTCTGGGATCCTTTTCCTGCTGGGCTGTCTGCAGTCTGTACGACAGAACTTAAACACCCATAGCCCATGATAAAACTTTTCAGGAGAGAATTCAGCAGGACTTTGGTGGGGTAAAGCAAACTGCAACACAGGCAGGCATCAGCAAGGTGCAGTGTTTGCTGCAATCCATTGCTAGCCTTATTTTAGTATAAGATATGTCCCTCCTGGGAGAATAGGTCTTTTCCATGGATGGATCAAAATGGACTTGTTGATCTTACAGACTTTTTCAATTTCAAAAAATTACAATTGTGTAATAACACTGGTAGCACTTACTGCCAACAAAATAATGCATCTCAGAACAGCTCTTCTGGCTCAGCACTGAACAGAAGGGAGGAAAAATACACTGGAATAAAGCAACTCACTTGGTTTGCTGTATATGTTAAGCTTTGCAATCGTAACTATGATGGATAAAAATCAGTCATCTTTGCTTAATATTTATTACCATTTTGTCTGCCTGTGCAGAGCAGAAATGAGTGGTTGAATAGATCTTGCTTGAAAGGATGCCCAGTTGCTCTGGAGCTTCCTTTAAGCACTACTTTATTCTTTGTAAAATCCTGTTTTGGGTAATTTCCCCTCAGCAACAGCACAGTAGTGAATCATAAAAGAATGAAGAAGTGACAGCTGATACAGTGCTAAGGTTGAACCTTGATTTCCAGCTAAAGTTTCATTTTAGATACAAGTCTCCATCAAGAGGCTCTGTTGTTTACTTTTAGGCGATTTGTTTCATGTCTCTCAGCTCCTTTTCCTCTACATTGGTCAGGCTTGAATTTTCGGCAGTTGATCAACGCGTCTCACTGGACTCTGGTGAGAGAATCTCTGCAATACTGGCAGGACACCAATAAAGAAGCGTGTGCTAAACCAGAGCCTCGTTATCCTTCTCAGTGTTGAACTGAACGATGGGCTTAACTGATGAAAGGGGAAAAATGCAGAGCTTCTGAGTCCTGGGGAGACCAGAGCGGAAGGTTGCATTAAAAATTTGGAGAAACAGTTTGGATCGTGGTTCGTGGGGAGTTTCAATACGAATAAAAATACCAGTATAAGTTGCTACACTTCTGGGTAGGAAATTAAATTCATATAACATAGAAGTAAATTGCTAGATAGTAGCATTAGAAAACAACATTGAAGTTGAAATTTTTCTAGGATGAGGGTGAATGGCGTAACCCTGAAGCAAAAAAGGAGCATGACACTTCTTGAAAGAGAGAGCCCTCTAATAGCTTCCTGAATTACCTTGTAGGTAAGCAGATCTCCAGCATACATGTGAAAATGTCATTGAATGTGTTTTTAAAGATTAAAATTCCTTAGGAGGGTACCTCAAGATGGATGTGTGGTTCTCTGATGTTGTGGATTTCTTTGTAAAGTGCAGACATTTTCTCAGATTACCGGAATCATGGAATGCTTCGGGTTTGAAGGGATCTGAAAGATCTTCAGGTTCCAAACGTCCTGCCTTTAAGAGGGACACCTCCCACTAGAGAAGGTTGCTCATTTCCTTAAAGGACACTTTCCCAGGAAGGTAGTTGGTGCCAAAGGTGTGATGAAAGCCGGGAATGATTTCTCTGCCCAAAATGAGAAAGGGAGCCAATCTGTCACATTAGGCATTCACCTGCCTTCAGAGTATGAGTTTTTGGAATGACTAACAATGAATCAAATCCACCTGATAACGAACAGCTCATTTACCCTTCACTGAGCCTGTTTGCCCACCCCAGCACCACTGAACAGGTTTTCACAGCAGCAGCTCACACAGAGAATCTTTCAATCACCGCTGGAGACCAGCGTGGATTTTTATTGATCCAGGAGTTGCATGTGAGACTATATGTCATGTAAAAGTTTTGATGAAAATATCAGAGCTGCTGTCACTCTGAACAGCACCAGAGGTTGGCCTGCTGATCTCTAATCAAAGTTTTTGGGCATGCTTCTATGACAGAGCCAGTAATTCAGAGTGAAAGTTCTCCACTGGGGCCAGTGTCATATCAATCTTATTTAACATCTGCTTAAATGTTATTCCTGCTATCTACAATCAGTACACAAGTTCAGCTGCTCAGACAGACTACATCTTGCACCTCTTAGCTCCTTGATCATGTCAGAGAATTATTCCTGTCATTTTCCTCACCTTTTTTCTCTACCTTTACTCTTGCCTGTCTTTAGACTTTGACTGTGTCATATTGAATTTAGCTTGAATTCCAGCTAGAGACAAAAAAAAAGCAAGTTTGTTTTGTGAAATGCCTCACACGATTTGAGGGTGCCGAAGGGGAAGATCGACATTTGCTTGCCGAGAGTGAAATGCCTGCATGAAGACAACCCATCACTCCTGCATTCACTCCCCATCCTCCCCCTTATGCTTCTCAAGAAAAGTGATACCTCATGATAAATTTTGTCACCACGGAGTTTACTTGATAATTTCATTTTTGGATGATGTTTTCCCAAGTGCAAAGATTAATATGGAGAGAAGGATGGCGTTGTTTGCTAGGGGAGATGTGTTTATTGGCACTGCAAAGTGGAGTGGAAAAAGTGTGAGAATTGTGGGGTTTTTGCACAAGTAAAGGCAGTGCTGTGTGGCCCAAGAAAATTTTCAAAGTATCTCACATGATCTGATTTAACAATTACTTGATCATCTGCACCTGTGGCTTTAACTCAGAAGGAGGCTTTATAAAACTGCTTTTAAAATTTGAGTTATTACCTCTATTAAGTTGGCTAAAAAGAACCAAATCATTACATTAAAGATTGTTAAATGTCACAACTGCACTGCTGTCTTATTCAGCGTGTACCAGACCAATATAAAGAAAGAATTTCAAGTAAATATTGAAAGTTAAATTATGATCCCAGAGCTAACACAGCCTAATCCACTAATTCAGTATAAATAAAATTCCTCCTCCTTTTCCAGGAAGAAAGTTATTCTTAAAGAAGCACATTTAACATTTGTTTCAAACTCCATGTTTTCATAGTTTTATATAGTCTGCCAAAAAAAAAAAAAAAAAAAAAAAAAAAAAAAAACAAAAAAANAAAAAAAAAAAAAAGAGTATCAAACACGACAAAAAAAGTCAACAAAATAACAACTTTTATTTTACTGTTTGTGTGTAATGACTAATCAGTTCCATAAATTCCCACAGCTCTGCTATTCTAGGTACTGGCAGGTTTTGCATAGGATGTACTGATCCTTATCAAGAGTGTGAATTCAAGTGAATAACTTATTATTATCAGAGGTGTTGATTTTATTCAGACTCTGCAGTAACAAGTTCTCAGGAAATTTTTTAAGGCGGCATTTATATTCAAGACTCCTATTTTTAGAATTCTACCAATCCAAAAAATGCTTAAAAATCCATGTTAGTCATATAATATGCAGTCCATCTCACCTAATATCTGGAAATCTGAAAAATAAATAACTACATCTGAGCAGGTCACTCTGACCTCTCTTGATAGTCAGTAATGAAAAATAGGCATTTTCAGAGGATGATTCATAAAATCTGTCTCATCTCCAGTTTTAGAATAGTAGGATACCCTTTATTATTCCCTTTTTCTGTCCATTATGTCCTTTCTTCCTGTAGGGTAAAACTCAGGTATATAAAATACTGTTAAGATGTCTCAGCTGCAGCAGGTACATCCTAATTCTGAGCAATTTATGAATTATTAGGAATTTTTACACATATATGACCTAAACTTTGATCAGCAAGAACTTTAAGGGCTACAGACCCTGTATTTAGACAGCAAAATCAACAAAAATAAATGTGTCCAAAAGATAATGCTGCTTCCTTCAAACATAGACTTCTGAGGGTTAATAAAGCTTTCTGAAAGGATTTTGATTTTCTTCATTGCAGAAGTACCTTGGCATAGAAAATGAAGATGACACCATAGACTGAATCTGTTTTGCAGTATTTCTGTGTTTGAATTGAGATGGAGTTAACACACTGAGGTAATAAACAAGTCTCAGAATTTACTGTATGTTATTCAAGATATATTTAAACTTTCCATAGCAAATTTAAAAAAAAAGGAAAAAAAGGAAAAAAAAGGAAAAAAAGGAAAAAAAGGGAAAAAAAGGAAAAAAAGAAAATTGGTAAACAACAAAAATAATAATAAAAAAACTCAAAAAGAAATAGAGAAAACAACTTCCCCTCTGTATTATATGAAATGCCAAACAAATTAAAAAAACAATTTAAGAACCAAGTGATATATATCTACTTTAGCAGCTAAAACTGAGACATAAATAAAAACTTAGCTAATGGTTTATTTAAATTAGGCAAGTCAAAACTAAAGGTATGGTTTATTTTTAAACACTGATGTTTTTCTTACAAACAGCTCAATTTCAAATCCCCAATTAATTTCAACTGTTCATGGATATGAAGCTTCAGACTGAGCCTTAAAAACGTAGCAATATTCATTAAAAATTCCCACAGGAATGCCATAAACCAGCACCTGAGGAAAAGTCTGCTTGGCTGTGAAAACAGTGCCTGTCACAGCTTTAAAAAGATGCTCTTGCTCCAGTGGATGAAATGCTAATGCAGATCCAAAAGCTCTTGTTCTTTTCTCTAACTTTTGCTTTAGTTCAGTTTATCAGGACTTTAACAGACTGCACAGCATCAATAACACAGAACTCCCACAACTTTGGATGCTCTTTGTCACTATAGCTTCTTTTCGTTTTTTTGTTTTTTTTTTTTTGGTTTTTTTTTTGGTTTAAACTCTTTAACTGGGCTTGGTGACCTCTCAGACAAGAATCTGGAGGCCACCTAACACAAATCCCAATGGCCGTGGTTCCTCCCAATACAAAGAAATTAAAAAGTAATAAAGCTATTTTCGAAAGTCATCCTGTAATAATTATGCTGTGGGTTTGCCCTTGTAACATAATTAGAGAAATATAACACATAGTCACACACTTTTTCTCAGTTATTCTAATCACATTTGAGTTTTGCAGACAGTCCTGCAAAAAGTTTCCAGTGATCCACAGCAACTGCTCCAAAGAATTTGGCAATTACCACTTTAAACTAGTCAAGCCAGGATATTTCATCATTTTTAATAAAAATAAAATATTTGATACTGTAAAAGTGAATTTTAATGTCCTAAGGACATTTTTATGAAGAAAGTAATCTTTATTTCACAAAATTTTAGTGCAGCATAGTGGATTTAGTTGACTGATAAAAGCACACACAATTCAATTTTTCCTTCAGGATTTTTGGGTGGGTCATTGTAACTGAGCATAAAGTTATTAAACATCTGCAACAGTTTTAGAGTTAATGCAGAGTAATACATTTGTTTTTGAGAACTTCTTTAAGAAAAAATATTAAAAGTAAATATGTATATGTGTTTGTGGTTTTATTTGCATATGTATATATTTCCCTAATTTCTACCACTTCATGTTTAATTTGATAGTGACAGCTCTTGGTTTTCTCTCTCATGGAGATGCCAGAACATGTGTATATAATTTAATTCTATTCTGTCCTAGGAAATTCTAGCTTTATATGATGAGATGTAATCAGTGAGAAGTCACTAAGAAACGCTGCTTATGTTTAAATGTTAGAAATATCTTTCTGTATTTTCTGTCCTCTGAATTTATCTGAAGGTGGTAGTTTCTGATATTTTAAAGCTGTATGGTTGGGAATGTCTTTTTCACAAAAAATCTGAGTCTTTTTCTTATATTCACAGTTATCTCTTCAGCCAAATATATCCCTCAATTAGGTGGGTTCTACTGAGAGATAATCATCTGAGTGTCATCTATCCCATGAAGTATATTCAAGGTCAAATTAAAGGCAAACAGACCTGAGCCAATGCTTGCTGAATCAAATGGAAGGGCAGACTGAAAGAAGAGTGCTTCAAAATATGAAAAGAAAACATGAGGGCATTCAGTTACTGAAATTCAAAAGGGAAAAAAAAAAACACAAACACCTGTGGAGAAGCTATTTAACTTATATAAAAACAAAGGTGTCTAAAATTCTTCCACTCTACCCTCACGTGGTATTTGTAGATATGTTTGCTGCTTGAAATAACTTATGATTCTTTGTGTGGGATTTAAGTGCCCAAACCTGGGCACTTAAACCCAGAAGATTCCATAAATTATTGGAAACACTTGTCTAATGAGACACAGGACTTGGGAGGGACCCAGGACCCTTAGGAGAGAAGGATTAAATCCATTTTATTTGTTGTTTTAGAGTATAAACTCTGTTATTAAGTCCAGCCTATGGCACTGGTTGAGGGGATGTTACTGCCCACTTCTTCAGCAGCAGAAATGGCAGGAAACTACTGACCCAGGAAAAGGGAGACCCTTCTGTTAGGATTTGATTATTAAGAGATGCCTCTGCCAGAGTTAAGGTGCAAACAAAACCGTAGGCCAAAGTCAATAGCACAGATGTTATTTAACAGCAAATGTGAGGTAGAGAGATAGAAAAGGAAGATAGAGGTGAGGAAGGAGAAAAAGAGTGAAAGGGAGACAGATCAACTAAAGATATCACCACCACATGGATTCCAACAGCATCCCATTGGTCCTTCTGCTGGTCTTCCCAGGAAGTTTTTTTCTGCAGGTACCACTTTTATACAGTCCCAGATATGCACAGGGTGTAGGTGCCGTTCCCACAGCTTGTTCTGGCACGTCTGTAAGGACTTTCTTCCTCTCTCACAGTTTGCCATGAAGGGAATTTTTGTCAGGATAGGGCACCCAGACCTGACTCACCAGGCCCAGCTTCCTGTTGTTGCCACCTGCTCTCATCACAGGATCCCACAGTCCTCACAGGGGAATCTTCTCTGGTGTGCTAATTCCAAACCTTCACCTCCATTTAGCCCTGGAATTAACGCCTTCCTGCTGTGGTGGCTTATCTTAGGGGAGCTTCCTTCTCTGACAGTGTTTTGAGACATTTCACTGCCTTCTCCAAGTGCTTCCACTTTCTATCTCAGGACCTTTGTCAGGTCCCCCAGCTTGAGAGAGAACAGGTAGATTGCATGCTTTTCATGCTGAATATGAGGATGTATTAATGTTGGCAGGAGGAAAAGAGCTGTCCAAGGATCAGCAGGCTAAGTAGGAGAAAGGGAGGAAGGAAAGAAAAATAAGAAATTATGTAAGGGAGAGAGATAGGGAGTGAGGGAAGGAAAAAAAAGGAAGGGAAGGAGGGAAGACTTCAGCTCTATCCAGACAGTAATATTTATAAAGCACAAGCTATTCAAGATTTGCATATTTGGACATTTCTAGCTCAGCTGAGCAAAATATGCCTCTGCTCAATTTTACTTCTAGTATTATTATTGTTATTTTTCTTACACATAATATTGCAAACTCCTTTTATCCTTTTTAATCCTGTTTTGTAGCTGTTCCTCTATTGCAGGCAATTTTGGATTTTTTCTTCTCTTCTTCTCTCAAGCCTGAAAATCATATCTTTTCCCATCATATCTTCATGTTTTTTTGGTCCCTTTCCACTGTGCCTCCGTCCTTGCTGGAGCTGACAGTAACTCTTTTACACACAGCTAGTGATTATGTTTAACTCATTGCTTCTCTGTCCTCCAGATCATTAATGAAGAAGTTAATGAAGGCTAGGTCTTGTACATATCCCAGCTAAAAGTCTTCCCAAACTTAAAATGTTGTCCTTTATCATTGATAATTCTGTAACTTCTGTTATGAAAATAATAAATTATGTATTGAAATGACATAAACCTCCTCTCTGCCTGCAACCCCTGTGACTGGTGAGTCATTTGGAATATTCACTCGATATGGCTGTGTGGATGTGGCTGCAATCAGCAGGGTAACTTCCACTGAGACCTTCCGAGGGCTGCCAAAAGAAATCGTGATGATGGAGCCGCTCCTGGATCCACCAGTTTGGTCTGCATCACACGAGAGCCGTGGGGACCATTTCCCATCATGCTGGAAACAAACAGTGCAATGACATCCAAGACTGGGCTGGTTTAATTTAAATGAGAAATCAGAGGCTTCTGGGATCGGGACTGTATTACCTCCACACATGTCGAGCACTGTCTCATTTTTTCATCAGTCTGCTTACATCAAATTAAAATAGCTGAAATTTGCAAGCCTTTTCTTCTTCCTCGTATAACCATTCAGTAGGATTTACCTCAGTTCTCACCAGAATTTGTGTTTTTACTTATATTTCTCTTTTGCTGCCATGGTCAGGGTTCCACTCCCATACAGAGATATATTCCATTATAGGTCTTCTGGTAGTAGGTTTCCCTGACAAAAACATGGAATGTAACCATTTATTTCTATGTGAATCTATATCTTATATCATCATTTTCTATAAAAGAATATGGGTTTTTTCAGATGTATTATTCACTTATTTAGGAAAGTAGCAGATTCAGGCAGGGATATGTGGATGTGCTTTGGGCATGTGTTTTTTTTTTAACTCAGTCCCAGAAATACTGTGTGAGGGCCTCACCCTGCATCACTGAACCCCGTGGGAATTGTAGTCTCTACTTAAAGCCTTTGTGCAAGAATTCAAGGCTGTGTCAGTGATCAAGAAGCATAGAATTCCCATCTTAAATCTGATTCAGAAACTATTAAATTCATGGTTTTCTCCCTAAGGAGCCAACAGTCCAAAGCCAGGTACCATTAAATCAGTTTCATGTTAAAAATGATCATTCAGTTTTCCTTAAGGATAATTAATAGGAGATGTGAAGCATTTAAACATCCAAAACTATAGATAATGCTTTTCAAAGTGGTTCATGATATCTGGATAGGTGCTTTTTTTTTTTTTTCCTATACTTAGAATAGTAAGTCCTGTATTTGCTTTCATATATAAAGGATTTATTTAGGATTAAGGATATGTTACACTACAGCAATGTAAGGACAGAAGAAGGGTGCCTGTGTTCTCCATCTCCATATTTTAAATGATAAATTAAATAAATAGGACAAAAACTGGAGCAGCTCAGCTCTTCATGGAGTAAGGACATAAGGGACCCACCATGATTGTTCTGCTCATTCTTAAAGGATATTACATGCTCCAAATCCTTGCTGAAATGACATTTCTCTGACTTTTGTGTGGCTACACAAACTCCGATGGAATCCAGCAGTCTGTAACTCTCAGCAGGTTTAGGACAGAAAGGGGGAGAGGGACAGGTTTGCCTAACAGCACAAGGAAGGGTTGGTAGCAAAGCTGAGGCAGCAAGCTCAGCTTGTGGGCATCCAGCCCTGCTCTGTGCACTTTGCAGCCTCTCCTTTCTGGGGCTGGTCCATCCTCTCACCTCTGCACTCTTCCTGGGGTGTGGATGTGAGCAGCCTGGCTGAGCTTAATGACGGATCCTGCTCCTCCTGGAGCACTGAGCCGTGCTGGTGCTGACACTCCTACGCTTTGTTTTCCTAAACAGCAGTGCCAGCTTAGCATTTAATTTTGTTTCATTAGAAGAAAATCATTTTTTAATTATAATTCATTATTTCTCTTAGTATTTTCAAGACTGGTGCTGACAGAGGCTTAACGGAATCCAATCCCTTTTTCATTAGAGAGCATTTCTAGCATTCACCTCACATCTCCATTACGGGCTGTCACAGGCTTCATGCACGGCAGTAATGGCCTGGGTAGGCACTCATAAATATCCTGCTCGTCTCAGGAGTGGGGTAATTGAGGGTAAACACAAATCAGTGGTGTTTGCCCACTCCTAACGTGGGTATTGCAGGTTTGTCCCACTTCTTCCTGTGTAATCTGGGTGGCTTTTCCTGATTTAACACCGAACTGCTGCTCTGAGGGGCAGAAGAGGCTTGCTGAAATCACGGCAGTTCTCTGGCACTTCTGCTGTCTTCTGTCCATGCCCAACTGTCTTAGCAAGGACTGAGGGTTTGCTTGCTCAACAATCACGTAAGTCTTGCTTTCTAAATTTACGGAATTTACCTGGAATTTGTAATTCAGAATATTTTCAGGCTTTTTTTTTTCTTTTTTTAATGTGAGTATAGTGACGTGTTTTTCCACGATCCTGGGTTTTCCTCGGTTTCTGAAGTCAGAGGGAAAGAGCACATCTTCAGCTTCCTTTCAGCTTCTCTTCCAGCCCTGTGTGGTGTGTGCTGTGACCGTGGTTGGCTGACCTTGGCTGGATGCCAGGTGCCCACCAAAACTATTCTGTCACCCCTTCTCCTCATCTGGAAAGGGGAGAGAAAATATACCAAAAGGCTTGTTGGTCTAGGCAAGGACAGGGAGAGATCACTCAGCAATTACTGTCACAGGTAAAACAGACTTGATTTGGGGAAAATATTTTATTATATTACCAATCAAATCAGAGTAGGATAATGAAAAATAAAAGCTAATCTTAAAACACCCCTCCCTTCCTAATGGGTTTAACTTTATTCCTGAATTCTTTACCTCCTCCTCTCCCACAGCAGCACAGGGAGGTGGGAGATGGGGCTGTGGATCTGTCTTGGAGCTGTCTGGCCTTGGATCTGCAGGATGCAGGGGAGGCTTCCAGCAGTTTCTCAGAAGCCACCCTTGCAGCCCTGCCCTGCCGTTGACAAAACCTTGACATGCAAACCCAACTCAGTGACATTGCTGCTGAGACCAACCTGTCATATGTGTAACCCAACTTGTGCTCTCTCACGGAATTTGCTACTCTTCCTTCGATTCTTTCTTCACCACAAAATTTTCAATTATGAACTCCAACTGACAGCAGAGCCTGGACCCTCTTTATTCTTTCTAGCATGCAGTGATATGGTTTTCATCTTGCACTTAAGGGCTGACATAGAAACTGTATTTACCAAACAAAATTGGTCCAGCAGGTGTAAAAGAATGGAAATCACCAGCCCATAATTCACTGCACAGAGGTGGTCACTGGGTCAAAGGATAGTCTGCATGTGATAAAAGAGTGACTTAATTTAATAAAGCACACAAGCTTTCAGGTGAGGGCCATTTCAGACCAATATTCTACAAATATTAGGACCAATTATTAAAAAAATATTATTTAGTAGAAAACTGGTGCAGGAACAAATTTACAAAAAGAAAAAAATATATTTATTTTTTTAAAATGTCATTTACCCATGACTTCTCTCATTTTAGGATTTGTGCATAGTAAAATTTAGAGAACAATTCTATCAACAAATTGAAATTTTTCAATATATCATGATAAAAACCTAGTGGATTTTTCAAACTGAAAAAAAGAGAGCAGTGATCTTAGTCACGGGAGCTATTAAGTGACTGTGGGTAGTTTGGTAAGACCATCAGAAAATTATTTTTATAATCAGATTTCCTGTAATAGCTTTGCAAGGCATCTCTCTACTTGCAGGAGCATAGCAGGGAATAATACATTTAGCAGGAGCTGCATCTTGACTTGTTAATTCCTATGCTGAGAATACTGGATTCTGAAGTCATCTGTGCATGTTAGCACAGGGAACATCAGAGCCTCAAGTATTTCCTGGAACTAAGGAAAATAAAGAACAGAATTGCACTTCCTGCCTATTTCCCATTTTTCCTTCCCCTCTTCTCACTGAAAGGCAAGGGTAAGTGACCAAAATCCTATGAAGGTCTCTGTATCCAGCTGCAGCAAGGAAGGATCTTTATTTTTTTGACTGTTTACTCTTTCACAAGAGCGTTTACTTATAATCTGTGAGGCCGGGAGAAAGACAATATAAAACTGTTTGGTGTTAAATTCCCAATGTGCCATTTCTTCCCTTATGTCTCTAGGTAGCTTTGACTAGCATGGCAATAGTTAAACAATATGAACTCTCAGATTTGTTTTAAATAATTATACACTAGAAGGGTTACATCGAGAGGCGAATGCCTATAATTTGTGCTGTGCCAGTAGCTTTCAATTAAATCTCAGTTTGATCTCTTGGAGCATCCTGGCCCAAATTTGTATGTAATTCTACCTTGATCTTCAGAATTTAATCAAGTATTTAGGATTGAAGAAAGTAATTTCTTAGGTGCTGCAATGACTTTGTAATCTTCCACAATGAGGTGCTGCAATGATAAACATGAACAAAACTAAAAGCACTTTTGGGGTGGGATGTCTGAGGATGAATCACAGATCATACACATGTTCTTCCTGTACGTGAACTACAGCAGGTGGAGGGGAACACCTGTCCTATGAGGAGAGACTGACAGAATTGGAAATACATTGGTGTTTATGTAAAGCAGTTAATGAAGACCAATTAAGGTTCAACAAAGAAATTTCTACAAGATTAAAAACTTTGTCAGAAAAATAGCAAAGATGAAATGATAGAAAGGCATTTTGAGGTTGCAGTAGATAATTCTGAATTTTTAATGCCTCACAGGATTGAAATAGGCCTTTTTTCCTCAACTGAGGATCAATAGAAGTGTCAGACACTGAGGATTGTGGGTATCATTAATTTAAAGTTATGGAACTACGATAAGCAGTCTTCCCTGGAATCTACCTTCCCTGTGCAAAAGAAACAGCATTTCTGTACACCTTATATTTCCTTTATCCTGGCTAGCGAGATGCAGCAAGACAATCTGAGGTGACAGTGTAAAATCAGAGCATTTCTTCTTGTGTGGCCTGGACTTGTGCTGCCTGCTCCTGTTTGTGAAGTGTGCATCAACAGCAAGCACCACACAACCCTTTGGATTGCTGAGAATCTCTGTGTGTGATGAATGCACGAGTACTTCTCTGATTGTCTCTCTGTGAAATACATTGAAATATCACAACGAAACGAAGGGCATTTTCCCAACCAATTTGCTGACAGCGTGAAACTTGGTGCTAACAAGAGTTATGCAACTTGAATGAGTTTTAATCAACCCTTAATGGAGAGTTTCTCTGTGTGCTGAAGTTACTAGTGGCATTCCCTCTGATTCCAATGATTCAGGGTCATACTATAAAGGTGCTGTATTATTTCTGAAACACAGAGAAATAAACAAGAAGCTCCTGCTGCTGTCTACCAGGTCCTAGTTTGCCATCCATTTGAATCCATTTCTTCTTATAAACACTTGTATGCACATAATTTTGAGCCTACAGTGTTTTTCAGCTAATGAGACACTTCTCATAAGGATTATAGCAGTGGCCAAGCTTTAAATTCAATTGAATTAAACACTGAACACACTTACCTATTTGCTCTTGGGTGTCATTAACACAGAGCTAGGAAGGATATTTTTCCCACTGGAAGCATATTTACTCCCTTACTCAACTCTTGAGGCATGGAGGTTGTGTATTCAGCAATTGTAAGTCTCCTTTGTTATGATTTCTTTTGGTTACTTTATTCACTTTCCATTATCCCTTGTTTTGACACAATTCATTGCAAGAGATTGTCTTCATCTGTTTCAGTTTAAGTTTTATTCTGTGCCAACTCTTGTTACACTGAACTTCAGGTATGTTGGGATATTAAGTAGATATCAGGCAAGATGACCTTTGGTCAACAACAGGAAACTGCTCAAAGTACCAGAAATCTGTTGGGACTGGACAGGCCTCCAAAGTGTGTGTGTGAGATACAATTTTCCAGTCAGATTTGAGTGATTCCTCACAGAAGGAAAGATGAGTAAGACATTTGGATGAAACCCAGCAGATGAAGCAGTGGCTGTGGGATTCATGAGTGTACATTTCCTACACAGATTCATCTTCAATGTCTTGTCTACGAATACAAACTCTGAGTAATCAAGGAAGAACTGAGAGGTTATCTGAGTCACAAAATTGTAGGATGGGTCAGGTTGGAAGGGACATAAATGGATCATCTGGTCCCAGCCCCCTGCTCAAGCAGGGTCATCCCAGAGCACATGGCACAGGACTGGATCCATTTGGTACTTGAATCCTGCACCTGCCTTTGTTGAACTCCATTCAGACCCTCTTTACCTGTCTCTCCAACCTGCTGAGGTCCTTCTGAAGGGCTGCACAGCACTCTGGGCTGTTGGGCACTGCTCCCAGCTTTGTGTCACTAGTGACCTTGCTGAGGAGGCATCTACCCCATAACCCAAGCCATTTATGAACAAGTTAAACTGTTCTGAGCCCAAGATAAAGAAGTGCCTGTTTTTCTAAAATTAGATCCGAGACCAGGATTCCATTCCTCATGTCTCTCTGTACCAGCAAAGGGATTCTAAGCAATATCTGCAACAAATGCAGCTCGTATTACAATCATTACATCCAGAGGGTTTGCTTTTCACCTAGCATCTTTCCTCTCCCCAGAAAAAAGATATTCCTTTCAAGTTCAAGTCTGATAGGGAACTTTTTAAATGTAGAATTAACTGTTCCAGTGATATGTCACAGTGCAGACATCCCCCCATCCAAAGACACTTCAATGAGCACATCCAACAGGTATTATGTAAAAGACTATTCTAAGTAGGGATATATTCATTGTCTCCTGCTGACATTGCTCCATTCTATTAAAATCCTCATATTCCCCTAAAAAAATAGGTTAGAATGCAGGTGTCTGGCTCTCAGAAGAATGAACTTGACACAAAGATGCTCAGACGTCATTCTTCCTCAGTTCTTCCCGTTAGTGCTGTTCTACTTCACATTTAATGTTTAAAAGTCTTTGGAGACAAGAGAATTGGTCCTTATCAGGGTAATCAGGACATGTGCTCTAGAAGTGGGACACCTGTTTTTTAGTTTCAATGTTAATGAACATTTAATTTGCACGTAGTAGGACACCAGCCACAGGTGAAACGAAAAAGGATAAAATCTTCCCACAAGTGGACAAAATACAACATAGAGGACTCTCAGACAGGAGGTTTGAGATGTTTCCTTCATCTCCCTGATGGAAATTTGGACTCACTGTTGCTTTCAGCTGAGAGACTGCCTTTGCCAGCAGACCACCATGAATGAAGGTTTCATTTAACTTTCATTTCTGCAAGTAGCTTAGTAGTGATTTTTTTTTGCAGAGCAGTTACATACTTTAGATTTTTCTTCAATGGGAAAAAACAGAAAACCCAAATTAACATAGGTTTTACTACTCTCTCTTCTCTTCCTTCCCCTTTCTCAGTTCAGCAGTCACACCAAAAGGTCCCTGCTTTGAGCAGGCTCTAACCCTCATGATTAGATTCCCAAAGAATGGCTAAAGAGCCCCTGGAAATCAGTCCTAAAGTCACCACTGCTACTAAGGACTAATTCCATTTTCATAGCTCTACGTAGATCTTGAGCGGTGGGGTTTGTTTTGGTGTTTGTGTGTGAGCACAGCCTCAATGCAGATCCCACATGTTTGTGATTTCCTCCGTGAGCTGCAAGGATGGGTTCCTCCACCTAAAAGCACACGTAGGTAGGCATTCGTCACATGCAAAATGTCAGTTTATGACTACTAGACAGGCATATTTATTGTTTGCATGCATTTTCCTAACTTCCCTCCTCCCCATTCCTATCTGCAAGCAAAATCACTCAAAAGATAAGAAAAAATGTCAAAACTTCAATATATATTTTTTTCAGAATTATTCATTTTTATCTGAAAATATAACTCCTTATTTACACATTGTAGTTAAGTGATGATAAAACCTTAGGCAAAATAAAAATAAAAACAAAAAAAATTAAAAGAGATGAAAACAGAATAATCATACTGACATTTCCCAGAAAATTGAATGTTCTTTTTGTACAAACATTGAAGACTGGTTTCATTACTGAGTGTCAAGGGGTCACTCGATAGCAAAAGCTCCTGCATGTCACTCAACCTACACTTCAGCATTTTTCCAACAGGAACTTGCTTTCTATAGGGGAAAAAGTACTGGGGTAGGTGTGATGTTAAATGAATAATGAACATATGAGACAGCTGTCAAGGTATTATAACACCTTTTTAATTACATGGGCAATAGGATCAGTGCTGAAACTTAAAAAAAACCACTACCTCTTGCTGAATTCTAAAATATTTCACTGTCAATCAAACACTGGACTGCAGCACCCAAGTCTGCAAAAGCATCATGACCTTTTTGTTCTCCCCATCCATGATGTTATCTTCACTGTAGGTCTGAAATGGGGTTGTTAGACAAGTTGACAGTCTGGCCTTATATCCTCAATTCCGAGGAACAGTCTCCAAGCTCCATTAACTTCAAGCTCTAGGAAGACTATAATTACATGAGAGTGTAGTTTTGCCTTGAAAGCCAGAATGGAGACCACACGGCTCGTGTGGAGGAGAGGAAAACCTTATTCACATTTCTGCTCTTAGTTTCTCATGTGACTTTAGTCAACTTACTGCTCTTGGAAGTTATGTCTAAAAATCAGTTCAGTACCTAAAGTCTTCTACAGCGAATCTTGAAATCTGTGTATGAAAAACATTTCAGAAAACATCATCTTACCATCTCTATTACTTGTTACTTTTCCTCCTCACAGCTTACATTCACCTTCGACATAACATTACTCACAATGGACTCAAAAAATTTGTAAACAATTTTCCAAGTTATTATGTTCATTAAGTCTTCTCTGTCACGGACTTAAATACAATGAGAGCTGGTTTTGTCGTGGCATAGGTATATATCTGACTCAAATACAGCCTAACTATTTTGCAGTTCCACTTGTGGGCATTACTCAATCATCTTTTTTATTACTTTCAGTGCCCTGAGTTTCAGAAGAGCAAATGTATTATTGGGAGGTGAATTAAAATGCTCTGAAAGTAGAAGATTGAAGGCAGTTTCCAAACAGGATAGGAGCTAGCCAACACATGAAATTATCTGCCAAAAAATAAAGGTCAACATGAATGTCTTCCATATTTTAATTGACTTGGGAAAATAATTTCAACCAAAAAAAAAAAACAAAACAAAACAAAAACAAAAAACCACAACAAATCCAAGTGTTTTGTGTTGAATGAGATGTTCCTATTAGCAAAAATAGTCTGTTCTTCACACTTTTCTGCTCGCCATCATCTATAACAGATCTGTGCTCTTCTGTGGAATACACATCTCAAGCAAGCCAAGAGTAGAACCAGTCTTACCAATGTACTACTTAGAATCACAAAACATTTGAAACATGCATCTGATATAAAAGCAAGGCTTAGAAAGATGCTAGTACAAAGTTTTACTTTGGACAGTCTTGTTACCGCATCTTCACCATTATTTTTCTGTACCAGTCCATTTTTGAAGCACATCCAGTGTTTGGTAGCAGATGGGGATGCTTGGGTGGCTCCCACTCCCCTGTGTGAGGTGTTTGCTCACACAGGTGCTCTCAGGTGAGTCAGAAAGAGCTGGAACTGTTTAGAATTTTCAAATATTCCAGATTTTTCAGTTATGTGACTTGTGAAATTTAATATCCAATTTGGGGTCCTCAGGTTAGAGAACACCAGTGTGAAAACACTGAGCCTACCAAACACAGAGAGAATTTTTCCCCTGCAAACATTTTTGTCATGCTTTCAAAGGAGAAGTTAATGGTGGCATTTCAAATACATTTTAAGCACCTGCTCCAAATCTAAATCCAAATCAAAATCAAAAATCATTTGCTTACACGAAGCTGGAAAATTATTTTATATTTTCACAAACCTGTTATACTCATGAGCTTTTATTTTACACCTTAAAATTCATTATGAACAAGAATTGAACCTAGGGGGGTTTGCCTCCCCCCCTACAAGTCCACTGCTGTAGTTTTATATGTAATCTTTCCTTTTCCACTATGAACCACTTTTGAAATATCAGTGGCTGTTCTGGCTGCTCCAGGAGACTGTACAAAGTAAAACATACAGAAAGTAGCTGGGTGGGCAAACATCATGGCGAACAGAGGGATGAGTAATTAAAACAAAACATTGTGTGTTATGTTAGCCTAACACTGCTACTTTGTCTTTTTATTCTATTGGCATTTAGAGGGAAAAAGGAAATTCTAAGCAGTATTAAACTAAACATAGTTCATGAATACAAAGTGTTTCTGCCAACAAAGCAAAGATTGCCGTTTATACAATGCAAATGAAAAATTGTTACAAAATTCTATTGTTCGTGAATCTGGAAGGCTTTAGCATATCTGTGGGGATTATCTAAGTCTATGATGTGTTTACATGGGCTTTCCTTCCCTCCTAACCATTTTTTTTTTTCTGAGATATGCAAGTATGAGATTTACCTGGTTCAAAATCTGTGTGAAAACAGGAGTGTACAGACCTTAGCTGTAATTTATAAATTCGGGCATTGGCTTATGACAAGAACAAACAAGCAAGCAAACAAAAAAGACACCATTTAGGAATAAAAAGAGGATGTATCATCTTTGGAAGGAGGGTCAGGTCTCACAGGCAGTATTTAAGAGGGTTGCTGGGGCATGTAGGGAAAAAATTAGAGAGGCCAAAGCTCAGTTTGAACTTAACTTGGCAACCCTTGTAAAGGATAATAAGAAATCTTTTTACAAATATATTAATGGAAAAACGAAGGGTAAGACCGATCTTTGTTGTCTACTGGATGCAAGAGGGAACTTAGTAACTGCAGATGAGGAGAAGGCGGAAGTGCTTAATGCCTTCTTTACCTCGGTCTTCATTGGGAAGACAGTTGGTCCTCAGGACAACTGTCCTTCTGGATTGGTGGATAGTGTCAGGGAGCAGAATGGGCCCCCTGTTATCCAGGAGGATGCAGTCAGGGAACTGCT